>WKFP01015173.1:656861-778757 GCA_011057875.1 Pterocles orientalis
AAAAAAAAAAAAAAAAAAAAGGAAAGTTTTCCTTCCTTTAGATTTTTTTTTCTACCATTTCTGTGCGACGTTGTGCTTTCCCGTGTGGATGTGTAGCCAAACCGTACTCACTGACACTAGGCTCCTTGCTCCTCTAGCGTGCGGGTAGGACCCGTGGGTTTGGGAAACGTACACTATTTATGGTCCTTCCTCCCAGTGCATCTGTCCACTTTTGTTAAATTTCAATAAAATTATTTGTAGAGCCCACCAGTCCAAGAGCTGTCTTACAGGGGAGGGTGGGTGGGTAAGTGGCTGTGTCTGTGGGCAGAGGAAAGTGCTGGTGAGCAGAGGGGAGGTGGGCTTTGCCGTGCTGGCACTTTGAGCCCCCCGGTTTTTCAGGAGGGATATGTTTGTGCATGCATGGTGAAGGAGCCGTGAGTCGTGGCCATTTCCAGATGCTCCAGTTCGGCACATGGTGCTGGCAGGAATTGGTGGCTTTGTCAGGCTGTGACTCCACTCATAGCTGCTGTGAGATCCTTTAAATATGTAACTAGAATCTGTTTGTATAAATATTTGTAATTTTCTTGTCCAGCTCAGTTCAGGCCCCTCTCCCTGTGCATGTGGGGAGGGAGGTCCAGAGGGACCCAGGAGGCAGCAAGGGGCCTGGGCGTCGCGGGCAGCCGAGCCTCTAGCCAGCCTCTTCCCATCCCTCTGCCCGAGCCCTGCGGCGGGGAGCATCTGCCAAGGGTCTGCCTGTCTGCTCCGTCATGGCTCACCCTGACAAATCAGTGCCTCATTAATCACCAGCCCCTGACGACTTTCTCAACCCAGTGTGACCCTGTGCTGGGATGCGCCCGTCCCCAAGCAGTGCTGGCTGTCCCTGGGGTGAGTGTGATCTCACTTTGTGCCCCGCGTCCTGCCCCAGCAGCCTGCAAATGTTTTCCTGCGGCTGCCGCCACCTCTCATCATTTCCTCTGCTCAAGCCGGCTCGGAAATGAGCGGCTGACGAAAGCTGTAATGAGGGTGAGCGGTGCGGTGTGTCCTGCCAGCACTTTGGCTTGGAGGGGACTCACCTCAGGGACTTTTGCCCAGTGATCCGCAGCGGTCCCATCCCTGCAAAAGATGGCTTGTGGTGGCCTTCAGGGGGACTGGGTGGCCGCACAGGGTGTTAACGGCTCAGCAAGGTTAAACGAGGCGATGGCTGTGGCTTGCTGGCCCCAGGAGCATCTCTGTGCCCACTGTGACCGCACCAGTCCCTTCCAGCCACCCACAGAGCAGGGCTGTACCTTCAGCCCCCAGCTCGGGGCAGAGGTGCGTGCCTCCTGGTCCTGTGGCTGCTTCTCTCGCACCTTGCCTGGACCTGTCCAACATGAGCGGATGTGACTCACGCCCCGCTATCTGGCATCCGTGAGGGATTTGCAGCTGCCCATATGGCCGGCTCGCCTGCTCCACTCACCCCGGCTGCTGCCCATCTCCACCGCCCCGCAGCCCTTGTGCCTGGCTGGGAACGGCTTAAAATCACCTCGCACTCGGCAGGGTGAGTTGGGAGAGGGGAGGCTGGACATGTCTGGCTGCCCCCTCCCAAAATCCAGGGTCTTCCCCATGGGAAGGGAGGAGGGAAACGGAGGCAAGGAGATGCCAAGCCCTCTGGAGGGGCTGGCACTGAGAAGCCACATTGCACTGGGGACATTCAGCCCTGCTGTGACCCCTCCAGCCACCCGGCTGCTGATGGAGCTGGGCACCTTTGGTGCACGAGGCCGCAGATGATGGAAAATTTTTGGCGCCTCTGCTGCTGGCAGAGGAGCCTGTTTACTGCCCGGAGGGGAAGGGCAGCGCCCGCTGGTGCTGGGAGTTCTTGGCTCCCCGCGATCTCTCCCGAGGGTTTGGGCAGCCAACGCCCGGCCAGTGGCCACCCCCCCGCCACGGGGTGCAGCCCAGATTGGGAGCAGCCAGCCTGGACACCGTGCCCATCCCCGGCGGTACCGTCACCCTCTCGGTGGGAGCTTGCCACAGAAGCTGACACCTGAGTGGGTCCTGCTGATGGGAGCCATCTGGGCTCAACTCCGGGGGTGGCACTGAACAATGGCGGGCTGGGCGCTCCTGCCCACTCCCCGGGGAGCCGGCGGGCAGCCGGGGAGTGCTTCCGCACATTCAGCCCCGTTTCCTTCCCCTGCCGGCCCGGCACACCCTCGCGCTCCAGCCCTGCCGCTTCCTCCGTGGGGGAACCCCGATGGTCCCCAGCCCTGGCCAGAGCAGGGAGGGGACAGGCAGGGCATGGGGACAGCCACACTGCTAGCCTCTGAGCCCTGCCTGTCCCGCTGCCTGCATGGGGGACCTGCCAGAGCCTCGGTGGTTCCCCGGGAAGGAAGCCCCCCCTGGTCCTGCTGTGCTTGCAGCCCCCCTTTGTCCCCCCCCAGGCAGGAAGCCCACGGGGGCTGTGGCTGAGTCAGCAGCACCGACTGCCCCGGCCCCCCACAGGACGTCCTGCCGGCACGGCACCGCCCGGGGACAGCACTGCCCTGGGGACTCTGCTGTTCTGGGGGCACCACCACTGTTCTGGGGACACCACCACTGTCCTGGAGACACCACTGCCATCCTGGGGATACCACCATACCAGGGATATCACCATCGTGGGGTCACCACTGCCCTGGGGCCACCACCGTCCTGGGGATAGCACCGTACTGGGGACATCACCATCTTGGGGACACTACCATCCCATGGACACCACTGTCCTGGGGACACCACCATACTAGGGACATCATCATCTTGGGGGCACCACCTTCCTGGGGTCACCACTGTCCTGGGGACACTGCCATCCTGGGGACACAACCATTCTGGGGATACCACTATACCAGGGACACCATCATCCGGGGTGAACACCACTGCTTTGGGGACACTGCTGCCCTGGGGACATCACCTTCTGGGGTCACCACTGCTTTGGGGACACTGCTGGCCTAGGGACATCACCCTTCTGGGGTCACCACCATCCTGGGGTCAACCACCGTTCTAGGGCCACCACCATCTTGGGGTCACCACCGTTTTGGGGACACTACTGTTCTGGGGACACCACCATACCAGGGACATCATCATCTGGGGGGGACACCACCACTCTGGGGACACCACTGTCCTGCTGTCACCCCCGTTGCGGGGACCCCACGCCCCGCCAAGCACCGCACCCTCCGCGCCCCGCGGCGCCCCCTGCCGGCGCCCCCGCCGCCCCGCCCCCTTCCGCCGTGAGGGGGGCGTGGCCTCCTGGACTATACCAAGCGCGGCGGGACTGCAGGGGGTGCCGCGCCTTGCCCGGTACCGGTGTTCCACGGAGGTGCCGGTGCGTGAGGGGGTTCCGCCGCCGGTCCGCTCCCCCGGGGGCCCTGCGCTGGTCCGCGCCGCCAGCCCGGCGCGCCGCGGTTGGGGCGGGGCGGGGCCGGCCGGGGCCGGGGGGAGTTGCCCCCCGCGGGTGGTGCGAGCCGGGGAGGTTTAAAGCGGGCGGCGGAGGGGAGGCGGTACCGGTGCGAGCCCGCGGCGGGGGATGGCGTGAGCGGCGGTGAGCGCCGGGCGGGGAGCCGGGGTGGGAGCGGGGCCGCGCCCGGCGCTTTGTGTGCCGCGCTCGGACAAAGGCGCGCCGGCACCCGCGGGAACGGCGCGGGGGGGCCGGGACCGGGAGCAAGGGGGACCAAGACCAGGAGGGAACGGGACCAGGAGCCAGGGGGACCGGGAGCAGAGCCCGTTAGGACCGGGATTGCCGGGAGCCGGTCCCCGGGAGCGCGGGCAGAGCCCCCTGGCGCTCCCCTGCCCCGGGCGTGGCCGTGGGGGTTGGGGCAGGGTCTGCCCTGGGGGGACGTGTGGGCAGAGCCGCCCCCCGCCTGACCCTCCCTCTCCCCGCTGTCCCCAGGTCCCCTCGGGCAGGATGCGCGGGGGCCGAGTGGCGGCGGTGGCCGTGCCCTGGCTGGCCCTGCTGGCCCTGGCCCGGCAGCCCCCCGAGAAGCCGTCAGCCGCCCCGCTGTTCACCCGCCGGCCCTTCCTGGTGGCCTGGAACGTGCCCACGCAGGACTGCAAGCCCCGCTTCCAGGTATCTTTCGATTTCAGCATCTTCGACCTGCAGGCGTCCCCCAACGAGGGCTTTGTGGGGCAGAACCTCACAATTTTCTACAAGGAGCGCCTGGGGCTCTACCCCTACTACACGGGCCAGCGCGTGGCCATCAACGGCGGTGTCCCCCAGAACAGCAGCCTGTCCGAGCACCTCGCCCGCCTCCCCGACGACATCAGCAAGTACATCCGCTCGCCCACCAAAGAGGGCTTGGCTGTCATCGACTGGGAGGAGTGGCGGCCCATTTGGGCTCGCAACTGGAAGCCCAAGGACATCTACCGGGAGGTGTCCCAGCAGCTGGTGTACCAGCGGCACCTCCCGCGAGGTCCGGTGAGGTCCCGTGAGGAGATGAACAAGCAGGCGGTGTTCGAGTTCGAGTCGGCAGCCCGGCAGTTCATGGTGAGCACCCTGCGCATGGCCAAGAGCTTCCGCCCCAAGCAGCTCTGGGGGTACTACCTCTTCCCTGACTGCTACAACCATGACTACAGCAAGAACAAGGAGAGCTACACGGGGCAGTGCCCGGATGTGGAGAAGACACGGAACGACCAGCTGGCGTGGCTCTGGAAGGAGAGCATGGCTCTCTACCCCTCCATCTACCTCGACCTGCTCCTGGCATCCACCGCCAACAGCCGCAAGTTTGTGCGGGCACGGGTGATGGAGGCCATGCGCATCTCGCAGCAGCACCATGACGGCTACTCCCTGCCCGTCTTCGTCTACACTCGGCCCACCTATGTCCGCAAGCTGGATGTGCTCAGCCAGGTAGGGCTGTGCCACCTGGATGTCCTTGTCCCTAGCCCTGGGCACCTGGGCTCTGGGTTGGCCAAGGTGGTCCCTCTGCCTGTGTCCCATTCAGGTCCCCAGAGTGGGATGGCTCTGGAGGCTGGTGGCTGCACTCCTGGTGCCACCAGCATCCTTTGTCTGTCCCCAGGTGGGGTGGGAAGCAGCATGTTTGGGCATGGGGCTGGCCCTGGGGACCAGGAGGGGTGCCCAGCCTGCCTCTCCCCTTCCAAGGGAGGGTCATGGTGTGGGGACCTCCAGCTCAACCCCTCTGTGTGTGGATGAGGGGGTTCCACAAACTGTTCCCACTTGTGGGCAAGGTGTCTGGCAGCAGGACTGGCACCAATGGTCACTGTCACCAGGGAAGTGCCTGCAAGGTGCTGCAGGACCCTGGGGTACGTGAACCTACAGCCCCTATGCTGTGCTGGTGTCACCCCAAGGAGGAGGGCAGCGTTGGGAAACCTCGTCCCCAAGGAGCTGGGACAGTCCCCTCTCCCTGATCCTGACCGTAGAGATGGGTCTTGCCTCCCTGACCCCGCAGTGGCTCTTTGGGGTGCATGGTGCTGGGGGTTGCGGATGCTGTGTGGGGTCCGTAGGCACTGACCAGGCATTGACCAGGCTCTGTCTCTGCAGCTCGACCTGATCTCCACCATCGGAGAGAGTGCAGCGCTGGGTGCAGCTGGGGCCATTTTTTGGGGTGACACAGACGACACCGGAAACCGGGTAGGATTGGGGTCGGCGTCCCCCTGGTGAGGTAGATGATGGGTGGGGGGGGTCACCTGCCCCCAGAGGGCGAGCGGTGGCTGGGGGTGTCCTCTCACTCTGGGGTGCTTCTTTCCCTGGGGCACCCCAGCATGGCCCTGATGTCCCCCTCTCCCCAGGAATCGTGCCAGATCATCAAGAACTACCTGGAGGAGGACCTAGGCCGCTACATCGTGAACGTCACAACGGCGGCACAGCTCTGCAGCTTGACGCTGTGCCAGGGCCGGGGCCGCTGCCTGCGCCAGGACAGCACCGCCGACGTCTTCCTCCACCTCAACTCCACCAGCTTCCAGCTGCGGCGCCGGGACCAGGACAACCCCCAGCGCCCCCTCTTCTGGGCCGAGGGACAGCTGTCCTCGGCTGACACCCTCTTCCTACGGACTCACTTCCGCTGCCACTGCTACCAGGGCTGGCAGGGCAGTGGCTGCCAGGTGCCTGCTGGCCCCCGCAGTCGTGCCCCTGCCCCCCTGGCACCGTTGGGACTTGGGGTGCTGTTACTGCTTGTGAGCTGGTGCTAACCCCCCTTCTGGACTGAGCTGGCACCCCCTTTCTGTGGTGGTGTAGAGGACCTGTTTAAGATGTCCCTACCCTGCCTGTGAGGCAGCTTGTCATGGGGGGGTTACCCCTCACTATGGGGGGAGAGCTGGGCGGTTGTCCCACTTCTGCCCTCCCTCCAGGGGGGTGGGTACCCCCCGTGGGGATGGGGGGGGGGTGGGAAGGGCTCTCCTGTTGTAAGGAGAGGAGGGGGGGCTGAGAGTGGGTGCTGTGTAGTGCTGAACCACCCTCTGCTGCCCTACACCGAAGTGCTTTACCTCGAATAAAGCTGGGTGGAGTGTGAGCGGGGTGTGGGATGATGGGGAGGGGCACAGCTCCTAACCCTGCTCCTGGGCCGGGGGTAGCGGCGTGGGAGCTGCGGCGGCCGGAGCTGCCCCGCGGCCGGGCCACCCACGTGGAGTCTGCGGCGGCCCCGCCCCCTGGCTCCCCTGACCACGCCTCCTGCTCCCGGCCCCGCCCAGGCCCCGCCCCGGCCCCGTTCCCGGGCGGCCGGCAGGGTTTACCCTGGCGCCTTGCCTTGGCCACGCCTCCCGCCATCGTCTCCGCCCCGCCGAGCGTGGGCCGCGGGCATGGCGGGATCCGGGCTGGGGGCGGGGCGGCGCCCCTCGGGACAGGGACAGCGGCGTGGGGACACCGGCTTCTGCGTCACGGCCGCGGTGGGTACAGCGCCGCGGGGCGCCAGGGCACCCTTGTGCCGCGAGCGTCCCCCAACAGTGCTCTCGCGTGGGTCTTGTCCCCGCGCCGCAGTGTCCCCGGCGCAGCCGCGTCCTTGGGGTATCTGTGGGCCAGCGAGGTGCCGGGACGCGCGACTCTGCGTGGCACAGCCACCTTCCTGCCAGCACCCCTGGGCTGCTGTGCATGTCCCCAGACGGTGCCCTCCCGTACACTGCCGTTCCCCGGGCCTTGTCCTGCCGGGTCCTGCCCCCCTCTGTGCCCTCCCCTGCCGGTCCCGGCCGGTGCTCTGCCCTTCCCCAGCGGCGCCCGCCCGGCGCAGCCCCGGCCCGGCACCGTGACCTTGCCCCCGCACCCCTCCCGTGTCTGTTTGTCTTTCCAGTTCAGCTCATCGCCGCTGGACTCTGCACATTCCTCCCCCGGCCGGGAGCCATTAACCACAGCTGGGACGCTGCTGGGCTCCGGCTGCTCATTACTTTGGGGACTTCGTGTGAGACGGCGACAGAGGTGACCCCAGGTGACTGTCGCAGCTTGGGGACAGGGGTGTGGGTTAACACTGGTCCTGGCTCGGGCTGGGGATAAGAGCACCGAGGTCTGCCCAGGTCTCAGCCTGTCTGGGCTCTCTCCAGGCAGCTCCGGGCCCCATCCTGCACCTGCCAGCACCATGGCACCAGGATGGTCCTGCTGGGTCCTCCTGCTGCTCCTGCCCACCCTGGCCCGTGCCGGGGGTCCTGGCCCCGTTCTCGTCAACCGCCCCTTTGTCACCATCTGGAACATCCCCACCGAGTACTGCAGCAAGAGCTACAATGTCACCCTCAACCTGGAGGTCTTCGACGTGTTGGACAACGAGCAGCAGTCCTTCGCCGGGCAGGACGTCACCCTCTTCTACAGCAGGGGCCTGGGGCTCCTCCCCTACTACACGTCCACGGGGGTGCCAGTGAATGGGGGGCTCCCCCAAAATGCCAGCCTGCAGGCCCACCT
Source organism: Pterocles orientalis (assembly GCA_011057875.1). Classification (NCBI taxonomy): domain Eukaryota; kingdom Metazoa; phylum Chordata; class Aves; order Pterocliformes; family Pteroclidae; genus Pterocles; species Pterocles orientalis. The sequence goes on from WKFP01015173.1 coordinate 664,675, forward strand.
CCAGAAGGCAACCCAGGACATCAAGATCACCTTGCCCAGCCCTGCCTATGATGGGCTGGCTGTCATCGACTGGGAGAAGTGGCGCCCACTGTGGGTGCGCAACTGGGCCTCCATGGACATCTACCGGCAGCAGTCGGAGGAGCTGGTGCAGCGACAGCACCCTCAGTGGCCCCCGGCGCTGGTGGAGGAGGCGGCCAAGCACCAGTTCGAGCAGAGTGCCCGCAACTTCATGGCGCAGACCCTGGAACTGGGCAAGGCCCTCCGTCCCAATGGCTACTGGGGTTTTTACGGCTTCCCTGACTGCTACAACGACGACTTTGAGAGCCTGCCCTACAACGGGACGTGCCCAGCAGTGGAGCGGCAGCGGAACAAGGAGCTGTGGTGGCTCTGGGAGCACAGCCAGGCGCTGTACCCCAGCATCTACCTGCCTCCCCGCCTCAACGGCACTGGCAAGGTCCTTGCCTACGTCCAGCACCGCGTGGCCGAGGCCTTCGCTGTCCAGCGCGACGTACCCAACGGTGGCATCCCTGTCCTGCCCTACTCGCAGATCTCCTTCGACTGCACCGTTGACTTCCTCTCCCAGGTGATGGGGACAGGGGGCACCTCTCAGTCTGGGGGGGGTCAGTGCCAGGGAGTCTTTAGCTCTGTGGGGTGGTGAGGGGGCTTTGGGCGTCACTGACCTCTCCTCTCCCCTGCCTGTGGGTGCAGGAGGACCTGATAAACACCATTGGGGAGAGCGCAGCTCAGGGTGCCGCCGGCATCGTCCTCTGGGGCAGCCTCAACTACAGCACCTCCCAGGTGAGCATGGCAGGCAGCACCATTCAGGGACCGCTCCCTTGCTGGCCACACAGGGCTGTGACACTGCGTGTCATTGCAGGAGATGTGTCTGAGGCTGAAGGACTACGTGGAGGGGCCTCTGGGCCACTACATCGTCAACGTGACGGCCAGTGCCGAGCTGTGCAGCCAGAGCCTCTGCTCTGGCCACGGCCGCTGCGTGCGGCGGGAGAACAAGGGGGGCTTCCTCCACCTCGACCCCTTCCGCTTCACCATTGACCTGCAGGCTGGCAAGCCCTGGCTGGTGGCCCAGAGCCTGGAGGCCGTCGATGACAGCTCCCGGCTGGCCAAGGAATTCAGCTGCCAGTGCTACGGCGAGTGGCAGGGACCCCGCTGCGACGCCCAGGGCTTTGCTGAGTGAGAACCCTGGCCTCCACCATGCTGGGGACACTGGGGAGGGCAGGGTGACATCGTCATCCACAGTGGGGATGGGGACCCAACCACAGGGCTGCTAATAAATCTGGTAAGCATCCACTAGAATCTCCTTGTCTTCCACTACAGCACAGCACATTTTGGGGTGGGAGGGTCCCCCAGCAATGCCAGTGGTGCCTCATGGTGCTGCCAAGGGCTGTGCAGTAGGCAAGGGGGCCTGGGATTGTGACACCTCAGAGAAGCCAGAAAAAAAGAGGATAATGTGTGAGAAAAGACATAGGAAGGGGGATAATGAGGGGAAGAGGATGAGATGAAACACTGCTTCCCCAGTCCAGCTTAGATGAAGATGTCGGCGTCTTCGTCTGGATGTTCAGTTTGGGGCGGGGGAATCACGTACTTGGCTCTCTGATCTTGGGCCCTAATTTGGGCAATCTCCCCGTGATGGGACTGGGCTGTGGAGCACTGCATGTTTACTGGGGACACACAAACTTGCACCCTTATTTCTTATGCTGGTTAGTGTAAACCACTGCAAAGCATGGACTGTCCTCTGCAGCATGTGTGACAAGCCAGCTGTCACCAAGAAGTGAATCTCCTGCTTATCAGTGGAAAGGAAGGACAGCAAGGAGCAGCATCTACTTTAGATGCTTCAGTTAAATCCTCTTTGCTAAATGGGGCCTTGGTAAACGCTCTTAGCAGAAGTTCTTCCTTCAGTTGCTGGGTAGTGGGTTTTTTCCTCTCAGTAGTAGTTGAGCCATGGCTCAGTGGCCCAGCTGTGTCACCTGAGGAGTCCCAAGACTCATGAGCTCCCGGTGTCCCTTGGGAGAACATCTCTGCAGAAGAGAGGACCTCCGATTCACAGGGGTCATGTGGAAGAGCATCCCTGGTGCACGCACCATGTCCCCCTCATCCTGGCTTTGACTCTCTAGTGCTAAGAAACCAGGCTGGGCTGGTCTCAGAAATGGTTCAACTGGTGGCAGATCCGTTGTTTGTGCTTGGGCTTTGGTGGTAAAACAGGGACTCAGCTCGGGGTTGTGCTGTGCAGAGAGGACGGGACAACGGGGAAAGGCGTATTGTTCTACCAGTTTATTAACAACTCTTCTAAGCTCTATTTGTTACAAACGCTATTAATTAGACTCTGTTGTCTCGCTGCCGACCCTCCGTGCCATCTCTAGGCTGTGCTGTGCTGGGGTCCATCGGCGGGGTTGGGGCTGCAGGTGCAGGTGGGGCAGTGGAGGGCTGTTGGGCTCTGGGGCGGTGGCAGCAGAGCCGGGGCTGCTGCCGGCTTGGGCACTGCAAGCTGTGAGGGATGGTGAGCAGCGTGCTGGAGGCCGTGCGGTCTCAGGCTGATGGGTAGCAAGAGACATAGCCAGCAGAGCCCTGTCCGCGGCTCCAGCAGGCGCCTGCATGGTGGGAGCACCCGGCGGTGAAGATGGACGCTGCCGAGGCCGGGCGGTGATTTAGCCCGTTTCTTGGCGGGTGTGGTGGTCACCGGTGGAGACCCCCGCGCATCCTTGGCAGGCTGGTGGTCTGGGCTTGTGGACGGGGGCCTTGCGTCCTTCTCCAGTGCATCCGGGGCTCTCTGTTTGAGGCTCACTCTTCTCTTGCACTGTTCCAGCAGGTGGGGATGCTCCCTGTTGAAGTTGGGGTTACAATAGCAGAGTATCTAAAAAAAGCAAAGGAGAAGAGTTAGTTGACACCATTTTAAGACTGGAAAACCCCATGCTATGAGAACTAAGACTTTGAGTTTGAACAGATGAACATGGATTCTGGAAAGAATGCTGAGGGGCGTCTGAAACCTAAAGCTCAGACTAAAACATTATGGGATGGTTCTGTTCAGTCATAGCCACCCCTTGGGAGCAGAGCAGTGTAGGTTTTCCAAAAGCATAAGAACTGTTATCAAAAGCCAAATATCACGATTTTTTTCAGCATCTTCAGTGTAGATATAAGCACGCAGGTAACACTGTGGAAGCTTTAGGAAGGTCTCAGGTTTGCTACAGCGAGACACATAGCAAAGACGTTAAAAGAAAGCAGGTTACGCTGAGTGTGTCTTTCCATTTAACAAATGGAGACTCAGCAGATACAACCAAACTCTATTTTATCCGCATTGCTACCAGTCAGAAAGACTAACTCAAACCTTCCTGAAAACAGCCTGAAAGGAAATCCAAAGCAGCCCGCTCGCTACCATCCCCATCTCCTCTATCACAAGGCCTTGTCTGATGTGAAGGTCTGGCTCTCCCCCAAGACTGTTGTGTTAGCTGATGTGCAGAGCCACTGCTGTACCTTGCTGTGAGCAGCAGCTGCTGCTTCTTCTGCCAGGCGTTCAGGCAGGGAGGCAGGTCTTTGGAAAACCGCATTAACTTTGAAGAAGCCATAGACATTCATCTGGCGAAGGAAACTCGACATGCTCTGCGTGGAAAAAACCTGCAGAGGTCCTTTCCTGCCCAGCACCTCCTCTTTGAAGAGTTTTTCATTGATGGCTACACATTTTCCATCCTCGGTCCACCAGATGGACCGAAACTGGTCGCTTTCCACCATTTCCCAAAGCTTCTGTGGAAAGCGTAAGGCTGAGAACCCACGGGCTTTGCCTGCGCTCTCGTTGGAAGCAGGAGGGACGCGTTGGGTCTCGTGTCCATTGCTGCCAGGCTGGACATCCTGCTCCACCTTCACCGCTCGTACGGCAGCCACTCCTGGAGAGCCAGCAGTCGTGTCTGCCGACTGCCCCAGCCCATCTGGAGTGGAGAGGGGCAGTGTTTCTGTGGGAGATGGCTCCCTTTTGATTCTTTTTGTCCCAGGTGGGCCAAAGTGGTCCTCAGTGGCCATTGCCCTGGACAGGCAGGGCTTGTCCTACCAGTCAGCAAGCGTGGGCCACTGTCACTGTCTGACTGTGGGTACCACTGGGATATTCTGTGACACGTCACTGTGATGCCTGTGCCGCGTAGTGACATCACAGTGTGCTGTCACGGCGATGTTTGACCATGGCGCCCTGGCAGAAGGGAGGAAAGGAAAACACCACGAAGGGTGTGCAAAGGAGCTGGAAGAACGGGGGAAGGAGAGGACTGTGCTGTGTCCAGTTGCATCCTGGAGTGGGTCCACGGGGAGGAGCAGGGACGGCTGCAGTGTTGGGCATCCCAGTGCCCCGTTTGGGAAGTGGGCACCTCTGACACCTACAGAAATGTCCTTATGGTCTTTGCTGTCTTGTTGCTGGATGCTGATTGCTTTATAAACCACGACAGGTTAACTACCGGAAACAGAGAAACTTGAATTGCTGATTGCTCTGGAGCTAGAAAGATTGATGCTAATAGGAAGAAGCTAATAGGAAGAAGCCTTTAAATGCTTTGCTATGGCAAGGACATAAAGCTGTTTAGCTGAATGGGAACGTGTAGATTAAGTCTTGCAGAGGGAAGAAAGCTCTCCCAGACAATCCCCAGGCTTTTCAGACACAAGTTGGAATTAATTAGCTAGTAAGAAAAGTTCTCATCTGCCTTGTTCCCTGACTAAACATTTCAAAATCAGTAAAGACAGAGAAATTTTCCTCATTGTTAAAAGCCGGTTTAGTCAGACTTGCTTTCAGTAAGACACTGTTTTCAAATTCGTCTCTGTAGGAACAGCCCACGCCTGCGGTTAGATGACTAAGAGGGCGACTGTACTTTGAGACCTCAGGCATTGTTTTAGGACCCCACTAGTTATCAGTTGCCATTGCATTTCACTTCATCCAAAGCCTTGGACAGAAGACATAAGCCCAAAATCAGAAGACTGGGAAGCAGGTTCTTCCACACCACTCCTCCTGCAGCCCTTACAGCAGGGTGCTGGGCTTCTCCCATGTCCTTCGGACCTGCCATATGGGCGCAAAGCCCTTCTGGAAGAAATAAATCCTGCCCAAAAGCAGGTCACAGTAATTATATGGCTTGAAATTAAATAGTTGGCTGGTGGACCTTTAAAAATGCCTTTATTCCATTTACATCACAGCAGAGCTTGCAGCACTGGAGTGCTGATGACTGTCAGGAGCTCAGGTTGTTTTGCTGGCGTGCAAGGTGCTGTAGCTGAAGGAACACAGAGGAGCGCAGGGTCCTCTGCTTTGGGAGGAGGCGCTGATAATTAGTACCAGCTTGGTGGTGTTGGAAGCATCTGAACAGAGAGATGCTTTTTGCTGAGATTTCTGGACTAATGAGCACCTGCTACCTAGATGTGAATTAGCACAGCCCTGGGGATAAGTGGGATATAAAAAAAAAAAAAAAAAAAAAAAAGAGAGAGAAAAAAAGAAAACAAGAAGAAATAAAAGGAGAAAAAAAAAGAGCATTCCTACAACTCACCTGATGTCAGGCTGCACGAAGTGACTGCAAAACTCTCGGTGTGTGTGAGACCAACTTTAATCCAACATCGGTTCAGTACAAGACATGACAGTCAGGGGGTGGCAGGACTCCACCAGCGTCGGCAGAGATGGCTGCTCCAGGTAGCGCTGAAGCACGGGGATGTGGGAGTCAGGCTCTGGGAACGGGCTTTAGTTGCTCTGCTTATCTGCAGTTACAGGAAGCCCACCTCACTGCCAACCAAGCAGCGCTCTGCTGCATCCAGACCTTATAGGTGAGCTGCTCACCAAACCATAGCGGCTAAAAGGACTTGGAGAGAGACATCTCAGAGAAATACGAGACCAGGAGGTGGAGAAGGTAAAAAATTACTTCCAAGGACACCTGACCCGAGCAGCTCAAGGTGCTACCCAGAGCAACAGAGGGGGTTTTGGATTGAATAAAGCATACCCCCATATACACCAGTAATGCCAAGGGTGTGCACAAGGCTTCATTGCTTGCTTCTTGATTAATACTTCAAATAAAACTTCTCTTTCACATGCAATGACAAAGCTCAGTTCTGATTACTGTTTCAAAAGTGAAATACCAACCCCTGCAGAAATCAGACCCTGTATCTCCTCCCAAAAGCCAGCTCAGTCTGAGCATCATCTTTCTTCACTCACGGCAGCGCTAGCTTGAACACAAAATCTTCCGGCTCCCAGTTACCCTACATGAAAGTGGCTCTTCCTGATAGTCTCTTTGTAGTTGGGTTCTGTGTTTGAAAAATCACCCACTTCTTACCTTTTCCCTTGCTCGGGTATTTATAGGAAAACTCCAAAAAGATCTAAAAAAACCCCAAACAACCAGGAAAGAAAAAAAAAATCTAAAAAAAAGATCTAGGAAAGATCTAAAATGGTCTTCAGGGGCCACAAACTCAGCTGCTGCTGTGGATTCGACATCCCTTGTTCAGAGCACTCGCAGGGATATCAGATGTCATTCCTCTGATTCAGCAGATTGCAATTTCAGAAGTTCCTTGTAAAAAAAAAAAAAAAAAAAAAGCAAACCCTGAAGCAGGGTTTGTGGGCTCTCAGCAAGTGTTTAACCATCCAGAGCAAACAGCAGACCCTGCTGCAGGTTATATAAACACAAACGCCTTGGCCTTGGGAAGCTTGTCCTGCTTTGCTCCAGAATTTTTCACATCTGCCAACCATGGGGCCAGGTACCGGGGTAGGACTTTCACCACAAAAATCTGGGTGCGGGAGCACCTCCTTTCTCAGGAGCGTTTCAGGTCTCATACCAGTAGTGCTGGTATGTGGAAGCTCTGGCAAGCCGCATTGTCTGTGAGGGAAGCGCATGGTTTGTGTTCTTCACCGCAGCCAGGGCTGTCAGGGGCAGAACACTCCTGCTGTTTGCAGCATCTTTGTTGCTGCTCCGAGTTGGCGGTAACTCCTCTTCCAGTTATTTTCCACCCTGGAGTTTTAAACACAGCCTAATCAGTGTCTGGTGCTGGTGTTAGTAAGTCAGCAGTAGTGTTATCAGCAGCTGGAGGAGGTCAGAGTAACGCCTTGTGAACCAACTCGAGCGAAGCCATTGCTGGCACTGGGTAAAACACCTTAAAAACTGATTTTCCTCCAGTGACATGTAAAGCATAAAACCACACTGTGCTCCAAACACTGCTCTTATCTGCTGATGCAGACTTAAAGCAAACACCGAAAGTTACAGCAAAACAGTTTGTGTGAACTGTCCTGCATTTGATGCATTCTCTTTTCAGGAGGAAAAATCTGATGTGACAGATTGCTGGTGATAATTCCCAATTAAGACATGAATAGCTGTAATCCTCTGTGCCCTTGGGCAGAGCTCGGGGCTAGTTTTGGCAAAAACAAACCAAACTGGAACTGAAGTGAGGGAAAAAAAACCAAAACCTTTGAGACTGTACCTGCCCTCAGTGCAAAGAATATATTCTTTAGTATCTTATTTGTTTTAACATGCACCAACTGATCCCTGCACACAGCAGGTATCAGCCGAGATAACAGGGAGTTCAGTATCTGAGGCCCAGCTTTTTTCACCATAACAACAAATCTGTAAAGAGAGTAAGGGGACACGGATATCTTCCAGTACGGCAGGTGCAGCGTTGCTGTAAGACTGACTTTTGCCAGAATATATTACATACAGTCACGGTGCATGATGCAGAATGCCAGTGGATGTCTGAACGCAAATATCTACATACTCTGGGGAGCGTGCGTTGGGCAAAGCATCAGCATTAATGTACACGGTGCCAGGGGCAGCTGTTTGCTTCCTTGTCTTCAAGGCAGCTGGGAAAAGGGGTGGTCTGTATTTAATTTCATTCTCCTTTTATAAAATAGTGGAGGTGGTGACCTTTCAATACGGTCATCTGAAACCAGCCTGCTCTCCCTGACTGCATGAATCAGCTCTTGGGGCACAACTGACTCTTTATATTCACTGGTCTAGAACAGAAAAGCCTCCCTAAAACAAGCCACCCCTTGCTCCCTGCATCTCTACCACCCTAGCAAAATCAGTTACAGGGAGCAGGTTTTCTGTCAAAAATCCATGTTGCATTTAATCACACTGAAAAATACCCATGCTGCTTTTTTATTTAATGTACTAACACTTGTTTGCTTTGACAATCTGCTTGTAGAACTGGTTCAATCAGTAATTACATTCAAATTAAATGAATTTATTTGGAAAGCTGCATTCTCCCATTCAGTGTATGAAACCAGGTAAGCCCAAGAACCACCATCACCTAAATCTACTGGCAGCTACTCTTCAGGACGTTGGTCAGAAGGGCCATGAAACCTTTTCCTCTTCAGTTATGGCTAGAAGGCATAACATAAGTGCCAGGTTTCTGCAGCTAGCAGAGCAAAACTTACTTCTGTTTTGTAAGCAAGAAGAAACTATTTCTGCATATGCAGGTTTATATAGAAATACCTATCAACGACACAGAGCAGAAGTATCTCTTCTTTAGAATGCCTCAGTCTGGGTTCTTGCTAGATAAAGCAATGTAAGAGTTAAAATAATGAGGCAGTTAACTGATGAGGAATCCCCAAGGGAAACAGAAGGAATATACATCAGAGTATTCATTTCTATCACGGTCCAAGCATGCCATTTATTGCTATTACATAGACACTAGTGGAAAAACATCAGTGTAAACAATCTGCCAAAAATGTGCTTAATATAATATTTCTATAATCTTCTTACGTGCTGCCTGTTGTGAAGGGGAGCTCAGATGAAAGATGTGTTTTTTCTTAGTCAAAGGCTATGGAAAATCTCAGTTGTCTGGGATCAAGAAGCAGCACTTGACTGCCGGTGCACGTACAGAAAACAAGAGGGACAAAAATAGCCAGAGAAACACTCCAGCAATGCACATAAGTATCCCCCTTCCAAAGAGCCTGAGAAAGGCCAGGCAAGCTCTTTGGGTCTGACCGAACTTGAGACGAGAATTCCCCCTCGCCAAGATAAGGCTTCCCAAACACCTGAAATCTCCACTCTCGGGGTACCTTAACATGTTCCTATGCTTCCCGACAAGAGCCCACCTTGCTTTTTAAGATCTTACAGTCTGGACAAAAAAAATGAGGCACATCGTGATTACATGAATAATCATATTATCTTTTGCTTGCCAGTTCACCAGTTGATGCTTCAGCCTGTTATTCTTCTCTTGCACACTTAAAATTTATCTGAGAAAAGACTGCAAAAATATCTTTAAGAAAAATTGTTGCGTTGCCTGGCTCAACAAATGCAATACAGTCCTACATCTGCCCAGTTCCCAAGAGACTGGGAACCAACAGCTTAAACCTTGCAAGGAAACAGAGGAACTCAACCACAGCCCAGATAAAATAGTTACAAAAATCTCATTGATTTACCCATCTTTAAGTTATTGTCATCCAGGGATAAAAATTATTGGCTCACACTAAAGTAGAAGAAAAATAACCTGTGAAAGTAACAGTCGATAGCATCAGTGTCCCCAGACAGTCGAGGCTGGTCACAGCAGAGTTGTTCTGGTGAGCCTGACCAGATGCCTCCCCTTGCCAAGCAGCTGCAGGCAGGCTGTATTTTGTGGCTTTTCCTTTAGTCTCGGGGTAGAAATACATGCTGGGCAGTAGATCTTGGAAGCCACAAAGGCACACTTAACGCGAAAGATTTTCCAAGGTCTCTAAATGTGGAAATGTTTCAAATTTAACTATTTTTGAGAAGGGCACAAGACTATGTCAAATGTTTTCTGAATGGATGACTCTGCTTTCTCATTCTGGTCTGGGACCAAATATCCCAGGCAGAAACTGTGAATACTTCTCTTGAACTCTCTTTTCTCCTGCTGAGTCCTTCTAAATGCGAATAAATGATCAGATTTTTTTTTTTTTTCCCCATGAATCAGTTCCTAGTTCCACTTGCTTAATTAACTACACCTCCCTAGCTTGGGCAAAAACTCAACAGCCTGATCAATGGTTGGCTGCACAGATCTTGAGTAAAACTCAAAATTTCTGGCAATTCTTGCTACTAATACCTGGACTGGTTTAATCAGCAATTTAACGTGTTTTGCTTTGGAGAACACTTAAGTCCTCTGCAAACTTAATATCCCGCAGTACAGCTTTTCTGGGAGCACAGCCGGCTGCACAATGCCAAGCTGTCTGGGACAAGAAGGAACAAGCCCGATCGCAAGCAGACAACGGGAGGAGTGTCCTGGGGGCTGAGGGCTAAGGTTTGCATTCCCACCTTGAAGAAAAGCTGTGGAGGAGGATAAACGTGGTTAAGCAGAAGACAAAAACCACAAAAAGCAAGCATGAGAGCCCTATTTATCTGCAGTGAGGGTCTGTCCCTCAGCCCATACCCTGGGTCACAGGCTGCCGTCGCAACTGATACTTGAGACCTTGTCTTCTACTGATGGAGGAGATGAAATTTCCGGCTGTTGCTGAGCTACTTCTCAGTGGCTTGAGGGGAGAGGTGGGTCACTTTGAAGTGTTTTGCCAACATTAAGGAATCCTTGCAGCTGCGTGTTTTGGGTTTTCTTCATTTTTAAGACCAAGGACAGACAGGCCTCTCCCCTGTTCCGAGGGCTCACAATTCAGGACATTTCTTACAAAAACTCTCTGACAACTCCGGCAGGCGGCCCTTGCTCCAAGCTGGAAAGAGTCCTACACCATGAACAGGGTTACTTAAATTGCGTTTTAAATTATGCCATCTGTGCCAGCGATAAACGCTCTGCTCCAGAAAAGCTCTGGTGACATGGTGGCTGTGTGCATGCACCAAATCAATCCCCCTTCTTTACACTGTTAACAGTGGGCAACACAGCTTCCTAGTGCAGAGAAGGTCACAGTTACGTAAAGTCACCTGAGCGTCTTAAGAAGATAAAGCAAATGAAGTATTAATACTTCAATGAAATCACAGGAAGTTAAGAAGGATTACATGTTGTCTAGAAGGTGGACACAACAGACAACTTACATCTCCATAAAGCCAGCACTTGCTCTATGGCACCTCAAAAAGCTGTTCAGCACTCCAGGGGATGCACAAGGAGATGGATCTTACTCTGATGGTTCTCCAAAAGAAAAAAAGGTCATTCCTTACCTTTACAGCAACAATTAAAGTTTTTTTCTTCCCTACTCACCCACCATTCCTAAAAAATCAGATTTCCAGAGTGGTTTCTGCATGGATTACAGCATTCTTTTGACGCAGCCTAGAACTGGAGGAGTGGTAGGAGTTGGGTCTCTCAGCCCACAGTAACTCAACCCTTGCTCTGAGTTACCATATATACACTTCAAGGAGGTGACACCGAGCACCATACTGACCTCAGCCACAGAGTTTCCTCATTACAGAACATCATCATCTGGAGATAAGCATGCAATACTCCCTGTTTCCAAAAGCAAAACCCAAACCCTTTATTTCATGTGGCTTAATTTCTGTAAGTGATTAACATTTAAGAAGAGGTACCTTATTACTTAAAAGATTTAAAGGATCAGATGTTCCCCTAGCAAGGCCAGCATGTTACAATCACAGAATGGTTTGGGTTGGAAGAGACCTTAAAGATCATCTAGTTCCACCCCCTGCCATGGGCAGGGACACCTCCCACTAGCCCACGTTGCTCAAAGCCTCATCCAGCCTGGCCTTGAACCCCTCCAGGGATGGGGCATCTACAGTTTCTCTGGGCAGCCTGCACCACTGCCTCACCACCCGCACAGGAAAAAGTTTCTTCCTAATATCTTATCTAAATCTACCCTCCATCAGCTTAAAACCATTACCCCTCGGTCCTATCACTACACCCCCTGATCAAGAGTCCCTCTCCATCTCTCCTGTAGCCCCCTTTCAGTACTGGAAAGCTGCTCTAAGGCCTCCATGGGTCCACCTCTCCAGCCTGTCAAGGTCCCTCTGGATGGCATCCCTTCCCTCCAGCGTGTCCACCACACCACACAGCTTGGTGTTGTTGGCAAACTCGCTGAGCGTGCACTCAGTCCCAATGTCCAACAAAGATGTTAAACAACACTGGTCCCAATACTGACCCCTGCGGACCAGCACTCATCACCGGTCTCCACTTGGACATTGAGCCATTGACCACAATTCTTTGTGTGCAACCATCCAGCCAATTCCTTATCCAGCGAGTGGTCCTTCCGTCAAATCCATGTATCTCCAATTTAGAGACAAGGATGTCATGTGGGTCAGTGTCAAAGGCTTTGCCCAAGTCCAGGTAGATGATGTCAGTTGCTCTCCCCTTATTCACCAATGCTGTAGCCCCATCATGGAAGGCCACCAAATTTGTCAGACACAACCCGCCCTTAGTGAAGCCATGTTGGCTGCTACCAATCACCTTTATTTTCCATGTGCCTTAGCACAGTTCCCAGGAGGATCTGCTCCATTATCTTTCTGGGCATGGAGATGAGACTGACCAGCATGTAGTTCCCCAGGTCTTCCTTTTTCCTCTTTTTAAAAGTGGGGGTCTTATTAACAATGCTTATGCTATCAGTGGGGGTCTGAAACCTGCTGCCCAAACAGCAAACTTAGACTTGATCGCACTTGGAGAAAGCCTGGGAAGTAGACAAAAAAACATCCTGACAAGGTAAAGAAGAATTGAATGTGAGTTTTGACCAAAACTAAAAAAAAAAAAAAAAAATCATAATTCTGTTGGCTGTTATCAATAATTTTCACTTTTGGGAGAAATAATTCTGATTTTTAACTACTAAGCAGCTACAGACTGAAGCTCCCTTAAGCTTCCTACATTTTCTGTTTGACCCCTTTTTCATTAGTAGCAGTGTTTCTCCCTCCCCAAACTTGTTCGCCTATCTCCGCAGGCCAAATGCTCTGAAGGACAGATAAGTAACAACTCTCTGCTAAGCAGTGCTGCCTCTCTAGTTCCTTACGCCAAGCACGGGACATGAATACGGTATAATGAGATAACATGACAACAAAGCTTTCATACTTACTCATTTATTTCATACCCACCTCAAATGGGCAGCGCAGTAAAATTACAAAGCGGCTAATGAAGCCAAGCCACAAGAGTAAGCAGTCCCTACTTGAACAACGCAACATACACACTTAAATGCCACCACTCTGACACTATAAGGAGCTGGAGGGTTGTTATCACCAACCTTGAGGTGCCAAATTGTCCTAAAATCCTGTATAACACGGGCAGGGAAAAGCTACAGCACAAAGTGGGTTAATAGCTGTGCTCTGAGTGCACTTACAGGCTGTAATTGATTTGCTCCACCCGGGACCCTCTGGCTCACTGAAAGAGCTGGATCCCAGCCTTGACTTGTTCTCTTACCTTGCCTGGGGGCACTGGTGGGGGATGCTGCTGCTTGAGCCCCCGGAGGCTGTGCTGGGGTCACCTGTGGCTCCTGCTTGCCTAAATGCTTGTTGCTGATAAAACCCCCTTTTCTCTGGAGACTGTTAATCCTTATCTTCTCCCAGGCTGGCTGCAAAACGGCTACAGCCACTCTACCTCCCTCTCTGATCAATTATTTGAAATATTTATTTTTACACTTGGCTTATTAAAAAAAAATAACTACAACTAGAAAATGATCGAATGGCTCAAGTACCAGGAGGAAGCTAGCAGAGCCCGCATTACCGGCTCCTTTCTCCCCGGGCGAGCAGCTGAGCTCTGGTCCCGGAGCCGAGGTGAGCCCGCTCGGCCCCTGCCTGCATCCGTCCCGGAGCCGCCCCTGGCCGGGGCGGGTGGCGGGGAGGGAGCGGCGGGGCGGGCGCTGCGGCTGCCCGGTGGGGCCGGTCTCCGCCGCTCCACCCCGCTCCGCCCCACGCGGGGCGCGCACACCCGCGGGCAGCTCCGCGGGGCGCCGCGGCCGGGACCCGTCGCCTCCGCCGCGCCCAGGGGCTACCGGCGGGATACCGGCGGGCTCCCCGCGCACCCCCGGGCCGGGCCGTCCTCCGCCGGAGCCGAGGCGCCGCTGCAGATGTGGGGCTGCCGCCGGCGCCGCGGCTGCCCGCAGGGCCGGCACTGCCGAGGTAGGAGCCCCGGCCTCCCGCGGCCTCCCTGCCCGCAGCGGGGCTTCGTCCCTTCCCGCCCGCGGCTGCCCCACGGATTCCCACGCGTGTCCGGGATGCGTCGGGGCAGGGCTCGGGGAAGAGCCGTGTGTGCTGGGACGCCCCAGTGTGGGTTCTACCTTCCAGCTCCCCTAAGGAGTCAGGGGGACTGGTATCCCAAAGGCTCGGGAGGTGGGCAGTGGGAGTCACGGCCTCTGCTGGGGACAGCAGGATGTTTGGGAGATGTGGCGTGGAAAGAGGGAACTGTAGTGTACCAGTGGCTCTTTGCTTGCTGAGTTATTTTTGGAAATTGCTTTGCTGTGAGGGATTTTTTTTAACTGTCTGTGGGAAGGTGTGTTTACATTGTGTTCCTCTGAGCGTTGATGCTTTCCATTGGCCGAGGAAGGCTGTAAAATCAGTGTTTTGGTAAATGCTGATCCAACCGGTTAGTTGTTCTTTTCTATTCCTAATGGCAACACCATAAAAACACGCAATCTGCATCTTTTTTATCTTGCCCTGTGAGATTTGGCTGTGAGATCGTTGGAGCCCTTGCTTGGAAAGGGCTGACTCTCCCTGAGGGCTGAGGGGCCTGGCGTGTTCATCAGGCACTTTGTGTAATGCAGGATGACAGCTCTGACGCAAGTGCAGCAAAATGTTTAAGCAACGGCTCAGTCTTGGTGATGTTTGGGTGGCTTTTCCCCTTTCCAGGAACATTGTATTATGTGGGCTGGAAGGTAAACCTGGCGCCTTCCTGGGCTGCTCCACAGCCATGGAGCAGGATGGGGATGCAGAGGCAGAGTAGTTCTGCATGCAGGTTTGTTAACGGGACTGGGGAGCCTTGGCCTGGCACCCTGAGCTGCCTGGTGATGTAGAAAATTGGGTGTCACTGGGTGTAGAGTGCCCATGGCTCCTGCCCAGTGACTCAGAGGATGGCTCTTGTTTACAGCCATCGCTTTGCTTCTGCAGCTGCCTAATTCATCCAGGCCCAACTCCAACCCAGGGCATGGAAATGGATTTCAGTAAGGTTGGTGGTTTCTAAACCACCAGGACTGAGTGGTGGAGGACACCCTGATTCAGCTGTTGAATTGCAGTGATGGGCCACCACTTACCTGTGGCTGAACTGGAAACCCTTCATTGTTCCTCAGGTCCTTCAAGCAATGCTTGCTCTAGCATCCTCAATGAGCAGTGATTTGTTGGCTGTGCCAGGGGAGCAGCTGAAGTGGATACTGCTCTGCTCCTCGTTCTCAACACCTTGTAGCCTGGCTCAGCATTGACTCTGTAGCAGGTCCTGTTGTGCTCGTGTGGCTCTTTCGAGTGTCAGGAGGAAAAAATGTTGATGTTAAGGACTACTTAAGTTTTTTAAATCCTTAAAAACATTAATTCCAAATTAAACATTTTATATTGCTCAGTGTCAAAGAGAAACTGGTTAACATGAGGCAAAAAATGCTAAAACAAGTATAACTTGGAGAGATCCCATATAGGGTCAACTGATTTTGTGGCGTTCTGCAGAGAGCTGAAGATGGGACTGAATAAATACTGGTTGTGGGACTCCTGGTGCTTGTCCAGTATGTTGCGGAGCAGTTTGAGAAGTTTCCAGTAAGTTTGCTTAATGTGGCCTTACTCAGTTGCAAGGCACTCCCATAATTATGGCTGCAATTAAAAGCAATAACATCCATTTACATAAGGTCCCGGTCCTTTTAAATCGGTGCATCATCTAATGAGAGCATTCGTGTAAGGATAGTTATGCAGGATGAGGGCCCAAAGCTGAGAGTGTTTCAGGGAGGATTTTGTTTGAGAACTTTTTTGACGTCATTTGAAGAAAGGGTCTGCTTTGAAATAGGACATTTTGTTATGAAAAAGTACTAAGTTATGAATATGACCCTTACTAGTAGTAGGATGTTGTTGAATTAAGTGCTGTTAGCACTTTATTTTTTTTATGTATCATCCATCTAATTTAAAAAACTCAGCCTGGTTGCACCGGTATTTTTTTCAAGTTGATTGCATCAATGTTCCTTCTGCTCCTATGAGTAAGAGATTTGGTAAATCCAGCTTGCGGATGATATCTAGTTGCTGACGAAGCACTGCAGATGTGTTCTAAATTGCTCACTGGAGTTGTGTGGTTTCCTTGGGGCTTAACCGCTGTGCGTAATGTCCACAGATTTTTTTATTGAGATGAAAATAAAATTAGACTTTAAATGCTGAAAAACATCATACATTTGGGGAAGGTTTCAGCTTTCTTCTGAAGGAAATGACCTGGTGGAGTTCTCTCACCTCACTCTGTATGTTTATTTTCTTTTTTTTGTGCTTTTTGTTTGTTTGTTTGTTTTAATTTAATGAATATAGTATAAGCTTGTGTCCCTGCAACCTGGGTGGGGCATGTCCTTGGGAGGAGTCAGAAGGTGAATGTAGTAGAAAGGGTAAAAATTCTCAACATAAAACTGAGGAAGCACCAGCTGTGGGTCTGAGAAGTGCTGTGTTCCTTGGGTCTGCTCTGGTTTTCCCCAGAAGCTTTGTTTTTCCATTTTAAGTCAAATAATTAGTTGTTAACCTTTTGTCACAGTCATAGCACTTGACTTGCGGTCTCTGAGTGCAAGAGGTTAAGCAATTAAATTGTATAAGGGAGTAAAAGAGAATAATGAACTTTAAACTCACTAGTCTGTCTGGTTGGGCTCTTCAATGGCAAAAATTAAGTAATTTAAGTTGATTCCTGGTTTTACTCAATTTCTGTCAGGCACTCAAAGGGAGGATATGGAAAAGAGTCCCACAGGTGGTTATTTTCAAAGGCAGTGGATTTATTTCAGGTGTGATCTGGCTGTGCAGAGGGGTAGTTTCGGGGGAGCGCTGGCCTGGCTGAGTCCGACAAGATATACCACGCGGGGCCAGGATGGCTAATAACCAGGCTTGTTCTTGGGTGCCTGCCAAAACCTGGTCCTAAATATTGTAATCACATGCTAATTATGAATACTAATCTCCAGATGTACTTAACGTATTACCCGGTAAAGTACTGACCTTGTAGCTGTTGGGTGGTGCTGTGTGCGATGTGGCCGTTTTCGGTAAAATCGCTGTGATGTGGTGGGGCTGTGGATTTGTGTCTCTGCAATGAGAAGCAATATTTGTGGTTTTGCATGAAATGCATTAAACTTACCCACAGTGCAGTTGTGAATGCCTTTGAGGGTGAGTTTTGATGATGTGCAACAAACTCTTCTCTCATTTGAGAAGCTGATGAATGGGGGGCTCTTCTGGATGTTGGCGTCCGCGACATTTAAGGATCTGAAGCGACGCACCGGAATTAGTCCTGAAGTCTTTAAGTGTGTAGCTGCTATGGTAGGTCCTGAACGCAAACGATGAGTCTTCTAATTGCAACTGACTTTTATCCATGTGATGGATAAAAGGGATGTTTTGTAACATTTTACTAATAAAATGGGGTGGATTTGTCATGAGTGCCCTTGTGGAAATAATGTGCCTGTTACAGCTTTCAATTTGTATGTGTTGGTATAATTTCAGCACAACTGGTTACTTAGATATCTGAAATGACCGTGTGGCGTTAGTTTCCAGATGATTCAGTAGGTTACTATCTTGTTTACAAGCCATGCACAAGAAGAAGGAGGTATGAAAGGATAAATCAGAATAGGGTTTGAGTTCTTATTTCCCTTTTTCACTCTAAAATGGACTGCCTAACTTGTTCCCAAATAATTATCTTTCCGAATGTGAATTTTCTTCTATTTCTGCATAGCGTCAAGTCTTTGTCTGTGTCATGGTTTAGGAGCTGGCTTCATGCGTGTTGTGCCTTGGCACCGGGAGGGCTGTGTGATCCGGCTGTGTGATCCAGGCTCCCTGGCAGCTGTTCTCTTCCAAACTCGAGTTAGAACAGCCACGAATCTGCTGTGGGGTTGGGGCATAGCTGTTTAGTGATACCTAAAAGTGACTTGGATGTGCTATTTCTGCTCTGCTTAAAAAAGCCACGTGCAGTGTTGCATCTTTTGAAATGGATTCACACAGAAATGATTTCTCCATCTGCAGACAGCAGCATATTTTGCTAGTTGGCTTAGTCTGCCCTTAAACTGCAGAGGCTTGATTTGATCCCACATGTGTTTAAGGTGCATAAATGGGAAGGTTTCCTTAAGCAGCAAGAAATCCTCATGACTGGATTATATACAGTTCCCCAGTGGGTTGTTTAAATCAAATGATGTAAGGGACAAAATATTTGTGGTGATTTATTTATAGTTAAAAGCTTCCATATGACACTACACACCCTTTTTGACATAAAGTAATCAAGGAGCACAACAAGCACACGTTGTTTTAATGCATCTGAAACTGCTACTCACAATTATTGCTGCCACAACAACGTCTGGATTTAAGGCTGGCTTTTTCATCCTTTTAAAGTTTTCTTTTATGATCAGATATCCCTGGAAATCTAATTGATGTTGTCGGTTAATAGCAAGCAGTATTTGTTATTCATGGGAACCTTATGGATATTTTTAAGCATGGAGCTCTGCAATATTTACCTTCTGCATTAAAGATGGGGGGGAATAGAAGAGCTTTGTAGTTTTTCTATTACCAGTGTGAAATGGGTTTCCCCAAAACAATGGGGAGATTTCAGGGGTTTGTGACCTCTTGCAATTAAAAAATTTCAGATGGCTTGTGAGAGGCAGACTGATGGGGTGAAGAAGGAGGGGGAAAGGCAGCCCTTGCTGTGGAGGAAACAAGCACTTCTGTTACAGCTGAAGTCATTACTCACATTTGGTGGGAGATTAATCTATCTGTGTTTTGGTGAGTGTTTTTTGGTTTTGTGTGGGGTTTTTTTGGGGTTTTTTTCTTTTGTTTTCTGAGAAATGCTCTGCTTGAGGATTAGAATGTAAGAGCTCAAAGTCTGAGCAGTTCTGGAAGAGATGTCTCCCATGGATTTAGATCTTGGGTTGCAATTGCTTTTTCTTGCCCAGGTTGGGTCAGTTCCAAGCACTTGGTCTCGGCCGGTGCCAATCTTGTGTCTGATGGGACAGGTCAAAGCACTCTGTGCAGTGGGAGCACTGGCAGGGCAGCTCTTCTCTCTTGGTTTTCCCTAAAATGTAGGAGAGTAGTGTTTGTGAGACTGCTGTTCTGTGTCAAATAAGGTTCAAACTGGTCAATGACTTCAGATGTGCATGGTGGTGCTGGGGAGACCCGAGGAGGACATGGACCAAGGTGCCGTGCGGAGGCTGCAGCCAGCGAGCCGGGGCAGCTGGTGGTGCACTGGAAGAGGCAAGGGCGTGCGGGTTGGTGTGCTTATTTGATTTCAAATTTATTTTTTTTGTTTGTTTTCTATCTTAATGTCCTGTATATGCTTTGCTTTAAATTTATATTTAAATTTAAATATCTGAATGTGTATTTACACATTCTGGTGCCAAAGGCTCTCACATATGCTGTATGTGATGGAGTATGGCCTTCTGCACACCTGAATCTTTTCTTTACATTTTTTTTTCTCTAGGGAGACTTGTGCTAAAACAAAGTTATCTTAAGGAATCTAAAGAGAATTCAGGGATTTTAGTTTTAAAAGATAATATAGAAAGTTTGTTTGCTAATTTTATGCTGGCGACTCTCACTTGGTGAATGTTTCCCCTTGCAAGATTTTTCATTTAATAACATTTGTGTTGTTTAGCCTGTGTGCACTCCATAAATTAGATTGACTGTTGTAATTTTATTATCCTTATTAAGCTTCCTCATCTACCTATTGATCCTGTTAGTCTCAGGAAGATGATAAGCCATCTAGCTGTACCTGCAAAATACACAGAAAAAGAGGAATCTGCCCTGGAGGCTATGAAAACAGGTTCACCAGTGATTTAGATCTCCATATGTCTGCCCTATATTTTTTTCTCCCCCTTCAGTGCTAGTAGACTACGTAACAGCATTACAGTTTGCCAAATTAAGATTAATTTTGCTTTTATTACAAATTCTTTCATCAATAGCTTCTGAGAAGCTTTGCCCTAGTTTGCTTACATTTTTATTTGGATGAATACACTCCTTTTTCATAAAGCTTCAGAATATTTCCAGAGGCAGCTGGCGTCACATATGCTGTGAGGTTTTTTCCTCCTTGTGTCAGTTTTCCATGCTGGCTTTCCAGAGGGATTTATTCTTTGCTTTCAGAAACCTGCCTTCCTGTCTCTCTTGCCTGCGGGACATGCATGAAACCCAGTATAACTGCTGGTGTGTGTAGAGGGCCCCATCGCTGCCCTGTTAACTCGTTTGCTCTTGCTTCCCTTGCCATGGGCTTTTTCCTTAATGACCTGTTTATCCTACGTGGTGATATATGCTGGAGTACTGTGCTCTGTTGGACCTTTAACTCCTGTTCCCACCTTTTTTTTTTTTTTCCCATTTTTTCTAGCTCTCAGCCAAGTCTAGTCCCTCTTGCAATGCAAGGCTGTGTAACCTCTACCTCAGCCTCTCCGTGCCAAGTCCATTTTGGATGCTTCTGTCTATTTACATGTTATCTATGTCACCAAGATATTTGAAGACCCGTTGTGTTCTTGCTCTCCGTGACCCCTCTACATAGTCACTGCTGCTCCTAACATCTTGTTTTTCTTTCTTCCTCCTGCCCTGTCCCATCCTGAGTTTCCTCCTCCTCCCACAATTTGACCTTGTCTTGCTGTTGTCTTCCCGTGCCCTATTTCAGGCATTCACATGGCTTCAGCTTCCATTATGTGCCAGTGACTCACAGATGCACTCTATGCCCCTGACGGTTTGTCACCCAGTCCAGCGGCTGTCTTCCTACTCACCTTTTTCTCTTTGATTTCTCCGTCAGTTGTTAAATATTTCAAGCACCAAACCCTGGATGGTGGTTCGTAAGTTCTCTTTATCTCTTGTCCTTGAAGAACGCTGCCCACCTGATTGGAGGCTTTGTCTCAAAGCCTCCATGATTTTTAAAAATTAATTTGGTTTACTTCATGTGTTTGGATCACATGCAATTTCTGTGTAGTCTGTTGCCTATATATTTCTCATTTTCTAGCTCATCAGACAACTTTCCTAATGCACGTAATAAGGTTTTAGAGATGTTTTTCTTTAAAGTGGCTGTCCTGAAAAATTCTGCCTCTGAAGTCAGTTGTTAGCGCTTGGTTTTAAAGATAGCGTTAAATACTTTAGTTCCACTCTGAGAAGGCAGCTGCCCTTGTTTTACTATTTTTTTCATATTTAGCAGGCTAGATTTAGCTGTTAGAAACAAGTGGGATTCATGGCATCCTAGCTGAGTGAAATGACAAAAGATACGTAGACATCATAGGTGTTAATATCTAATATAAAACTAGCTGCAAGTGAGCAGAATTCATAAGCCTCTCAGTCTGGAGAAGGGTTGTCTGTTTTACTAATCCTCTTCTTGTGCTTCTTTTAACTATGCTCTTGTTCATAACAGCAAACCCAAACTTGGATTTGGGAAGGTGTTTCTAATATGCTTATGTGACAGAAAGGAACAGAGAGCCTTAAGGTGATAGAGGAAGTTTCAGACTGCTTACTGAACCTTTTTTGCAGGTTCAGAAGCCACAAAGACGAACATCCTAGTGGATGCAAGTATGCTTTTGTTCTTCCCTCTCTTTCAAGTATTTCAAATGTATCAAGCCTTGGTTTTCCTGGGTTGTATCGCAGATGCCAGGGAATGGATAGGGTGGTGGGTAAGCGGACTTGCTGCTGTATCACACTTCAAGTCAGAGGAGGGCATATCAGGGTACACCCACCAGCCGGCCGAGGTTGTGCAAGGCTGTACGTGCTGTTGCTGTAGTAACAACATCGGATACTACCAGAACAATGTGTAGGAACGACTGTCCTCAGTAGACTTGCTGTCTTGGAAACTCGGTATGTTCAGTTACCCTCTAGACCTGTGAATGTAAATAGGCAATTCAGGCAAATGCTGTGTATTTTAACGTCCTCTTTCTGCACTTAGAAGTACACACACCCTCATGCAAATATTTGATGTCCCTGGTATACAGTAAGCTACCAAGGGTTTTTTAACACTGAGTTGTGCTTAGAAAACATGAATAATGGATGCCATCTTTCCTTTATGTTGCATCATAACAGGAAGATTTAAAATGTTGCTTAATGTTGTGACGATGAAAATAGTTTTAAGCAATACCCAGAAGCACCACTGGAGGATCTGACCTGTTTTCCAAGGAAATAATTTCAATGTTCTCTCAGAGGTGAAGGTGGGAGCTGGCTGCTTGGACTGGAGGTGTAATGAATTAGTGATTTATCCTTCAGATTTAAAGAATATAGTTCATGCAGACCAGCCTAAATCCATGGCTCATGTTAGGCTTAACACAGGAAAACTCCTTGCATAAGAACAATGGCATCTGCTTGATAGGGTGTATCTCCAGGCGTTAGGTTTCTCCCATGTTTAAAACAGAGTGATAATTTCTTCTGAAACATCTAAACTAACATGTTTGTATATATAGAAATAAAAGTACTCTGGCCACGTTTTCAAGAACGGTTCACATGAAGATAATGAAAGAACAGCGTGACTGTATTTTTTTCTTTAGTTGGTAATACTGTGTATGTGGCTCTCGGTGTATGCTCTGGGATTCTCATGCAATTCATGTGTTGGTGAGGTGACGTTCTGCTGATAACCTCTATCTCCCCAAGTAATCTTATGTTGTCTGATAGGTTTTATATGCATACAAAGTGTGGGTTCTGTGGAAAGCTATCCAAGACTCTATTGGTACAATTCTTACAATACAACCCCTTGTATAGCTAGTGTTTGTTTCCCAATCGTTAGGTCGTCATGGTTTTGAAAATACATAACTGTGCTGGAGTCAAGCCACGTGTGAATGCTGCTGTAAGGGATACACCATTGTTTTGCATGCATGGTGAATAACTATCAGGATGTTTCAGTAGATGATGAAGAAAAGATAGTGAATGCAAATTAGTTTGGGAATTTGCTCTCTCTCCAGACAAAGAAGCCTGGTGTGAGGCTCCTGAGTGCCTGATCTTCCCTTGTATTAGGTGTGTTGATGGTGGTTAGAATAGACAGGAACTTTTCTCACTGATTTACTTTTTTACATGTTGGATTTTACATCCAGCATTTTCTGTTTGGGTGAGTTATTTTCCGTATCTGTGCTAAGGAATATAACTTTGTTTCAGCTTAAGGAATCTCTCTAGCATCTGTAATTAGGCAGCTTTGTCTGTGTGGGATCTTGGATGTTGTTTAAATCTATTCCCCAATTAGCACTGAAGAGATTTCTTGTTCTTAGTAGAAGCTCATTCTCATATAAAGCATAATTACACATGGGTTTTTTTTTTTCTGAATCTCTTTGGTAGATTGATCTGTAGCCAGAAAGTCTAATAGTAAAATGAACTCTTTTATAAAATAACTTCTAAAGGTGTGTATTGCCGAGGGCAGTTTCTTTTTTAGTTCTGAATCCTTAATGGCTTTGCTTGTCTTTGAGGTAGCAGTCTACTTTGACAAAACTGGAACTGTTTTCCTTTAGGCAGTGATAGGAAATCAGATATGGAGTGGATGGTGCCAGTAGTAAACTTATTTGTTGCTCAGAAGATATGGAGTAAGTGCTAGGGCCATGTATCACAAGGCCTGGGCCTCGTGATTTCAGCTGGTTTGGAATCAAGTCCTAAATGGAGGGCTGTGTGAAGATGGTATGGGGAACCTGCTGAACTTGTCATGTGGGATGCTTGAAATTTTGGGGGACTTAGTGGGCTATTTGTCATTTCTGTTGGGTTGACTCCTGGGATATTGCACTGAGTGGGAAAACTAAAAGGTTGGTACTTCTGGTTGAGGAGAAAACCATAGGCAGTCTTGAGGAGATGGGAAATCATCAGCTAAGAAGCTGACCTAACAAAAAGTCCCGAGAAACTGAACTGAGAAGGTATGAATCAATGTATGTAATTTTGCTAATATAGTATTACGTCTCTCTTCCCTGATTGCTCATTGTGTTTGCTAAGCTCTTCATGGGAAGGAAATTATCTTATTCTCTGTGCAAAGCTACACGAGAAGTTTTTAACTCACAAGAGGGATCCCTTCTGCAGGATGACTGTTCCCAAGGCATCGTCTTTGTCATCCAGGAGTTCAGGAGCAGCCTGGGAGGGCGAGAGCCACCTTTTCTGTTGCTAGTGCAGCTTCCTTTATCTCTAGGTTTGGCAATTGAAGAGAAAAGTTGAGTTAGTACTTGTCTTCCAAAGGTGACAACATACCCAGCAGACCAGCAGTCTGTTTTCAGCAGGTTCTTAAGGATTCCTCTTCCACAGTGAGGAAAAAACCTGCCAGGCTTGATCTGTATCTCAGGAATATGGGAATTACCTGGGGGAGGGAGCAGTCTGTCCCCTGCTGAGGTGCTAATGTAATGAGAGATGTGATGGAACAGGCTCCCATCTGCTCTACAGTATTTTTGGTCCTTATGGTGAAAGCTCAGTGCAGTTGCAAGTCTGGATTACCCCTAAGCTGCAGCTTTTCCCCATATAAGAGCACTGTAACAAATGCTCGGTCAGAACAAAAAAAATCATCACTACAGC
Organism: Pterocles orientalis; assembly: GCA_011057875.1. Taxonomy (NCBI): domain Eukaryota; kingdom Metazoa; phylum Chordata; class Aves; order Pterocliformes; family Pteroclidae; genus Pterocles; species Pterocles orientalis. Next base: position 689,121 of record WKFP01015173.1, read on the forward strand.
ATATAAGGTGTGAGAAATCTCTCCCATTCCACCCAAAATCCAGTTTTGAAATGTTGGAGTGTTGTTACTTGTGAACAGAAAGGGTAAAGCATAGCTGTGCGTTTGGTCACCAGCTCTTCCAATTGGCTCGCAGTGTTGTAACTGCCTGGTATATTAGATAGCTGTCGCTGGCTGTCCTCGGGTGAGGCTTCTGACTGCACAGATTTAGGCTGATGAAGGACTGCCACAAGCCTGCTGAAGGTATATTTGACATATTTTTTAATTAAAAGAGAAAAATCTATTATAACATTAATAGGAATGATCCTGTGTTCGTTATACAAATATTGTGATGCAGTGTAGCAGGCTGCTAGTTAGCTGGTCAGAGCCGTCTAGTCCACGCTGAAATGGGGAGCATTGGTTGGATGTTGAAGCTGGATATGTAAGATATGTGTATGATTGAAGATTGCTGGCTTGTGTCTGTATTTCTCAAATAACATTAATCCATAATGATCTTTGCAACTTCGGCATTCTTCTGTGGCTCCTTAAACTGTACTGGAACTGAGCTGTTGTGCTATGGACTGAAGTCTTTTAGAGTAGTTGTAAGCTGGGGGGGGTGCATACAGCCCTCTCTTTAGGGGGGGCTTCTTAAAGGGGGAATAAGGATTCTAAGTCTTATCTTTCCTCCTCTCACCCTTGCAGTATGTAGCAAATGTAAATATTTATTTTAAGATGGGGTAATTTAAACATACCTGCTTGTTACTTTTAGCTGGAACAGTAACCTGCCAGTTGCAATAGAGAACACCTGGATTTAGGTTTTTTTTGCCAGCTGTTTATTGTTGGTTGTGTGTGTAGAGATCAGATACTACTGGATTTCTCAAAGTGGCAAGTAAATAGCTGATAATGCTGGGATAAAAAAGTTACTTAATGACATTGTGGAAAGCGAATTGCTTTAGAGAAGTGAAAGTACTAGGTTAATGATGAAATAGAATTTGTTGGTGTTTGATATCTAGAAAGAAATGGGGATATTTACTTCTGAGTGTGGATTTCCCACCCCCCCAATAATTTTGTAGATAAGCTTTTCTTTCCTGGAGTGTTCTGTAACCTCTGACTCTACCTTGTGTGCTTACAAGCCAAGAGTTGGTGTGTTTTAATACTAGCATTCTGTGAAGCTTTGATGTCTCCTGGCACAGCGTTGACTTAGTTGTATGTTTCTGACATGTAAAAAGTGCATTGCTCCACGTTTCCAGGGGAATAGCCTGGGTACCGGCCATCTGCTGCGGCTCGGCCTGCTTCAACGAACTTTCATCTCGCAGCCCCTGAAGCATCTCCTGCCCTCGCACGGGGGGTGCCCCGCAGGCACCGGCTCTGGTCCCCCCCCGGGGCCGCCCGTGCCGCGGGCGATGCCTGTGTCTGCAGCCAGCCGCCAGGGGGCGCCCGCCGCCTGCGCGCCTGCCCCGTGCCCGTGGGTGGTGCCAGGGCGCCGCCTGGCGGCCGCGGGCAAAACCCGACGCGGAGCCCGAAGCCCCGGCGCGGTGCTGCGGCCCCGGGAGCTGCGGGAACCGCGGGGCTGCCCCAGGCGGGTGGAGTGAGCAGTGAGGGGCAGTAACCGCCGTCGCACTGGAGTTCTGTAGAACTCTCCCGTGTGTGTTGCGCTTTGGAAATCCGCGGGATCACAGTTTGGTACACTCCCAAGCATCGATGGTTTGTGATGCTCCGTTTCTTGGAAGGCACAGCTAACACCACAAACGGCTGTTCTAAATATCAGCAATAAGAAGGGTAAATGGGAAGCTTGTGCTTTAGCAGCTTTTTATCTTGAAAGTTTTGCTTTGTGCTCTGTATTTTAAGAACTTCCCAGGAAAAGCTTCTTCGTGTTTTGCTATGAGAGCAGGAAAAGGATATTGTCGCAGTCTGTCTGGGGCTGGAAGGTCTCATGTGCTTCATCTCGGAGCCTGGCACAGTGTGGGAACTCCTTTGCAGCCATCCCGCTCATATAAACCGCACATTGTGACCTCTGGCTATGCCTGTGCATCCTTTAGTCATTTTACCAATATCTCCTGAATCTCCTGTGCTGCAGAAGGGTTTGTGAACTGGTTTTTCATGAGTTGTAGTTGTATCTGCTGCACTCGGTGTGGCGAGGGCGTGCGCACCTGGCGGACTGGAAAATCTTCTTTTCTTATTCTAAGTACTGAGCTGGTGCTGTGGGAGCCATGGTGGGGAGACAGGAGGCAGAGATGGTTTATGGGTGTTTTATAGGCTTTTCAGACTTACCAAGTGATATCTTTACTAGGGAAATGAGATACATGAAAGTGACTGGCAGATATTGTGAAACTTGTGTTGTATGGTTACTATATGATACAGTTTGTTCAGATACAAAGTATGACCTGAACTTGATCTGTATGATCAAGCAGAAGCCTTGGTCTCTTTTATTTCTCCCTGTCTCAGAAATAATTAGCAGTTGCTGTATGCATTAAACCGTAAGAGCTTCCTGGCTTATAAGGCACTTGTTTGAAAAGAGTAAGTGTAACTCGGTTACTTGGCTCAAGCATGCTCTGATTTTGTGCAGCAGTTAATTTGCCAGACTACCTTTCCCCTCGATGTTCTGTCTCTGCAGAGAGGTGCTTTTTCAGGTGAGCTTTCAGTTCAGCACGGCCCTGAGAGCAGCAGCTTTGTGTAAAAGCCTTCCAAGGAATAAACGTTTATTCGTGGCTTCCCCTGTAGCAAGGAAAGCTGTCTTCACTGAAGCTGCACTTCACCTGCAGGAACCAGACCTCCTTCTCAAGCCTTTGTATTAGGACAGAGGCTGATGACAGCTTGATTGTGCAGAAAGTGATCTCTATCATTTATTGGGAATCTAATGAGCAATGTTTATTTGTTCTTTTTCTAGGAATTTAATGTAGTGCCCTTGAAAACCATGTTCTGAAACAAGACCTCAGGAGGGCACAGTGCTTCTGTATTTGCTTTCTCTGGGTCCTCAAATAGCCCATTACTGCACTGAGGTTATTAAAAAAAACAAACAAAACCAACAAACCAAACCCTTGAAGTTTGCTCAACAACATAATTACATAAGTTTGTAGTCAATAAAGCTGAAATCTTTACCTCACAAAAATAAAGGCTAGCAGGTGTCCATGCACACCTCTAATGTCATCACAAGCACCTGGACAAACCCTTATTTAAGTTTTGTGCAGGTGCTGCTGGTTTACATCTGCCTGAGCAAGAAGAGAGCTCACTGATGGTTTGCTTCCTGCTTGGAGGACAAGACTTAAATAAGATCAGCTTCTGGGGTTAACCTGGAACATAGATCAAACTTTTCCTGCTCTTCTGCTCCTAGTTTTCTGACCCTTGTAACTCCTATAATCCCTCTGTGCCTTGGCTATCAACTCTGAACGAAACCAGGAAAAAGATGCTAGCAGAAAAATAGAGTGCAGGTGCCTACAGTTGGTAACCATAATCAGTCTTGTAGAGAAGGAAATCAAGTTTGAAAAGAGGGAAGGGCAGGTCAAGCAAACATGGTTTTGGAAAAACAGTGCTAACTCTCCTGGGGCTGTCTCACCAAATCTCTCCAAGAACCAATTTTCTGTTGTTTAAAAAGCTACATTTTAGCTTGTAATGGAATAGAAAAAACTGAACATGATCATCGGATGCTCAGTCGGGCTAGTATTGAAATATATACACTGACATTCACTTGTATTTTGTCCAGAGTCATAATGTCTTGAGTACCTGAGAGGGAATGTGTATTGCACTTCACTACCCTCTTCTCAGTGCATTGCGTTTATCTTCTGTGAAGTATAGAGATGTATGTAATAGTGAAATATTCAACTTTTTTAGGCCTTTACTCAGCGCAGTTAATGGACTTCATTGTGGGGTTTCTCTCGGGTGTAAAGCTGATGGAGCCGGTGTGGTACTTGGCCACCACACAGCTCTTCCTGCAGCCCGGGATCCTGCCAGGGTCAGCTGGGAGGAGGGGACCTTAGAAAACTTCTGGTTTATTTATGGTTTTCCACATCGATGTTAATTTAGCCTTCAGGTCAAAACAGTTTTATTGGAAAAATACATCATTCAGTGTGTGACTTTAGACGACATCTCCTGCTCCCTGCACACGCTATTTTCGGGTTTATAGAGAGGCCCTGTGGGGCGGGGTCGCCTTCCCTGCAGCTCAGAGAAACCCGTCCCCCGCCGACAGCCCTGTTCTTAACCCATCCTCCGGCCGGTGCCTGCCCCGCTTGGCGTGGGCTGCAGCCCCGCAAAATGTCAAAAACTAACTGCCGGGCACGGGCCCAGCCTGCCGGCCGCTGCCCCTCCCTCCCTCCCTCCCTCAGCGCCTGGGGGCTGGGGGCGCAGCGCGAAGCCTCCCCCCTGAGGGAGCAGGGGCCTGGTACTGCTGCGGGGCAGGAAGCGCGGCAGGGGGCCCTGGGAGGGCCCGCTCCGCCCGGAGGGCCTCGATCCCACCGCCGGTTCCCTCAGGCGGCCGCGGGGCTGCTGCCGCTGCTTCTCGCGCCCGGCCTCGCCTCAGGGGCGGTGCGCGGCCTCCCCCCCCCCGCGCTGAGGAGGCGGTGCCGCCCCGCCCGCCGCCACTGCAGAGGGAAGCGGGAGGCGGGCGAGGATGGCGGCGGCATCGCCAGCGCGGGAGCTGACACAGAACCCGCTGCAGAAGACGTGGGAGCCCTACAACAACGGGCTGCCGGCGGGGCACAGCGCCCAGCGCGGCGGTGAGCGGCGGGGACGGGGCGGGGGGTCTCCCCGGGCCGCGCTGTCGGAGCCCCGGCGGGCGGCAGCTGTCAGCGGGACCCCCGGGGCCGCTCCTCCGCCTCGGGTGGGCCGCAGCGGGTGAGCGGGCTCCGCGCAGCCCGGCCCGGGGGCGGTTCGGCCTCTCTGGGCTCGGGGGGTGCGGTGAGGGGCGCTGCCGGGAGGGCCCCGGAGCGCCGAGACCCCGGCCTGGGCTTTAGCGCCTGAGGCGTCGGGGGAGGGAGAAAACCCCCAAGCTGCTGGGTCTGTGCCCAGAGGAAGGTGACACGGCTTGGCTGGGGAGAGGCTCTCTTCTGGTTGCTTTTGTTGGTGTTTGTTTTTTTTTTTTTTTTTAAACTCTCTGGTTCCAAACAGCCTTTATATTCAGTAGATTCCTCTTGAAGAGAGGCCTAAAAATGTCACTGTATTTTTTTTTCTTGTTTTTTTTTGGTCTTTTTAGGCTAATGCTGTGTCAGGCCATCTGGTGTGTGAGTTAATGGCTTTCCTTACCTCGAGGTGCAGCCAACCAAGTCATCAGCCTCTGAACACTTTGGCTGTGGCGTTTGTAAACTCGAGTTTATTAATAAACTTTGCCTCGCGGGTTTTGTTTTTTTCCTCCCTTTTTTTTCCCCTTCCTTTACTTAAATAGCTGAAGTTTAGTGCACGGCAGTTTTTCAGACAAAAGGGGCTTTGTCGTGTGGAATTGTTTTTATTTGTCATGCAAAGAGGCTGCGGTGTCAGGAAGAGCTGAGGGCTTGGCTGCTGGGGCAGGCGTCCATGGGCTGCAGCCTCTCGGTTCTGGTCTTACTTTGGTCCAGCCCTTGCTGAAAAGGAGCTGTAACCTTCTAAACACGCGAAAGAGAATGCTTCGTAGTGATCTTAACATGACATCTCTTTTCCAAACAGAATAACGTTTGTTACAGCTTTGACACAGACACTGCTTTACAAAAAAACCCACAAGAACAAAATTGTGACATACAGAGTCTTCTTGACAAAATTATTTAGCTTTTATTGAGTATAAACTAATTTTTACATATCTATGTGGTGTTTGGTGTTTTTTTTTTTTTTTTTTTATTCTATAGTTTTTGATGCCCAAGCCCAAGACCTCTTATAGCTGGGAAACCTTTTTGCTAAAAAAACCTAAACAACAGATTTGGAAATATTTGTAAAATCCTTTTTCTTTTGTATGCCTCTGTTCTTCCAGTGTACCATAATGTGTCTACAGTCATTTGTCATACATAAGAATTACCTGTCAGCCTAGAGAGGAGCAGAACTTACCCTTCCTTGATAAAAACCATCTATCAACTCAGCAAAGTGAGAACACTCTGTAGTTTTTCTTGTGCGAGGACAGTGTGACTTGGCCTTGTGGCCGTGCTGTGGCAGCTCAGAATGGCCTGCCCAGGCTGGGTCATTTGAGGCTGACTGGTTCCAGTTCTCTGCTTTTACAGGTAGCTCTCTGTTAAACGTTCCTGTTCAAAAAATACCAGCTCAAGTTGGAAGTGGATGTCTTGTCAAGAGTAGCTTTCCAGCGGAAGCAGTGAAGCTAGTCACTCTGATGTCTTCTGAATTTCTAGGCTAAGCAACATGAACTCGTTCAGTCTCTCAGTTGGGCTTTTTATTTCTTTGCTCATGCTGATGACCTTTATCTGCACTACTTTTTAGTCTGTATCTTTCTGGAAGGTGGATGAACAGAATAGTGCACATTTCCAATTGAGAACGCAGCAGATCCATCCTCAAACGGACTTATATTAGCAGTTTTTATCATGATTTTCTAAAAGTTGTAGCAGTCGTAATTATCTGGGGAAGAAAAAGTATGGTGAGCTGTGCCAGGGTTTAGCTGTCACGGGGCTTTGAAGAGCTAGTTCTTTAGTCTGTGCATTGCGAGGTCTTCAAGGAGGAGTTCTGTCCGTGTTGCAGCCTACTGAGCAGGCTGAGCTTTTACAGCTGGTGAGACCAGTAAAAAAAAGGTAACTGTTCTAAACGACCTTCCAAAGTAAGACTTGTAGGTGGTAGAAGTGCAGATTTTTCAGATTTTTATTAATAACTGCTACTTGCCTTTTGTGGTCTTCTGTGAAAGGTTTTGCCTGTAAATAGGTTGTGTTAAAGCTGCTCCTGTCATTGGATGTCACATGGCTTCAAGCTCTGTGGATCAGGCAATAGGCTACAAACAGGGTCATAAATAAATAGCAAAGTATGCTATAGTGAAAGTTGTTTTGAGAGCCTAGCAGAGGATGTTTATAGAGTGAGAGATAAATAGTGAACTTCTGTGGTTAAACATTCCCCCTCACTACAATTAACAGCTTTGTTTCCCTAAAGCTGCTGGAATTTGGTTATTCTAATTTTTTTTATTTGCTGTTTGTACAGCAGCAGTATGAATGTACATCAAGTCCAAAAAAACCCGATTAAGATTATCCTGTCTCTGAAGAATTCTGCCCTTTGAGCTCACCCTGCTTATGTGTATTTGTAGTTCCCCGTTTTCTCCATCTTCAGTCCCTCTGAACTGAAGATGGAGAAAACGAATGAGGGAAGGACAACACCCAGCTGTAGCGCAAGGAGCAGGATGTACGATGGGGCCATCACTGTGGGTTTCAAAGCCGTAGGAAGCAAGTGGTGACTCCGATCAAGTGGATAGCAGAGCTGCTAGGAGCAGCTGGTGTCACAAGGCTGGCTGGAGGACAAAGATAAATTGTGAATCCCTTGTACTGAGGTGAATTTACAACTTAGAAGATTATGGACTTCTTCAAGTATAGGAGTGGGGAAGAACAGCAGGATGCGGAACTTGTCCCTGTGGGATGTGAAGAAGTGTGATCAATTGTCATTATTGATCAACAGGAAAAAGTGGGTTAGCAATAGTTAAGTTGGACAAGTGATAGGGCAGAACATTTAGGGCTAACCTTGTTTGGAAGAGTGGTTGTGTTGGCTTATAGTTAAAGATATTTGTGTATGAGCCTCTAAATAGTAGAATGATTTTGGAGACAAGCCTTGAGTCAAAGGCCATAGAAACAGCAAGAATCCTTTGTAAGCTTCAGATGACTAACCGTAGCCGCTTGATACAAAAAGCATCTGACCTTAAAAGTGGATTTTAAAATGTAACACGGATAAGGGAAAAAAAAAATCTAATTTTGGGTGAAAGGAAGGGGCAGCTGATAATATATTAAGTATAGATGGAAAAAATACCAACTCTTGTCTCTGATTTCACAAGACCATGTGAGTTTTGAGGGCTGATGATCAGCTGCATGGCTGATCTACATTGTTTGATGACCCAGTTTGGTTTCACAACATTCTTCTGCATATTACATTATTTCACAATAGAGTCTAAGAGGTAAGAAGTGAGCATGTAGTTTCTTCTCTCCTTGACTGCTAAGTCTTAAACTTTAGAAGGGTAGGCAGTCATAATTTTAGTCTGAGCTGCAACTTGCTGTGTTGTTCAGTAGTATATAAGAAATTTTTAACTGGGATAGTGACTTTACTTAAATTGCAGTACTTGATTTTAATGCACTTCGTGACGTGACCATTTTCCTTCACTGATTAGTAGTTTGGGCATGGTTTTTTGTGCATTCCCTCTAAGCGAGGGGATGCAGCATGCATTTCTTTTTGATGCTGCTGTTTATAAACATGCAATCTTTTGTGCATCTATTTCAGACATCTGTTGTGCTGATCCGTTTTGCTGCTCAGTGAGAAGATCCATTACAAACTGACAGCGGCAGTAGGACTCAGTTTAGAGAGCAGTCATCAATGTGTCAGTGTAATCTGTGAAGCAACCATTTAAGTGGGTTGGAGGTTTCTTCATGGTAGCTTCCCAGCCCTTAGTTTTGCAAAATGGAGTTTTGCTCCAGTACGGGTTAATCGCTACATTATTGAAAGACAAATGTTCTGTGAGAAGGCTAAATTTGTATGGCTCACCTCAGAACAAAAAAAACCCAACCAAACAGAGGTGCTCTAGGTGTATTGATAGTTGGTAAATTCTGTCCAGAATGGGTAGAAAAGCCTGTTTCAGTTAGCACAGTTCTTGCAGAGCAGGTGGACCCGAGGCTGTGACAGAGCCTTTCTGTACAGGTCTGGTTTGCCTTTTACAACAATTATTTCACTGCTTACATGGGAAAATTGTTTAAAACTCGAGTTATTAGGTATTTCAGGTGAAGAACCTTTCAAACTGGCTTTGAAGAACATCATCTTCTCTTCAAATTTCTAGGGGCTCAGGGATTTCTCTCAACATTTTATTGTTCTTAAAACTAGAAGCAAAGCTGTTGGGCTTAGTAAGCACTGCACTCTGCATTTCATAGACTTTGTTTCTCTAGAGCCTTTCTTCCTGTTGAAACGGGAATTCACAGGCCTGAATTTAGGACAAAGAGGAAAAGGAACAAGAAAACATTATCCTTGTTTATAGGCTTCTGCACAGAGCTTACTCTGAGGCCTTTTATCAATGTCCTTCTGGAGACATGGGCATATTTGGATGGATCTGTTTTGGTTTGCATTCAGTTCCCTGTAACTTTCATTACACGGAGTGGTAGGCTGGTTCATGGGTTTGAGGTTAGATGTGGTTTTGCCTGCTCTCTCTCATGAGAAGTGTATTTTTAATGAGTGTGGGTTTTGTTTTTTTTTCTTTCAAAGTGTGTTTTAAGAAAGTGCATCTGTCTTTGCTAATCTGTTTATTCTTTTTTGATGGGTTTACTGCATGGGGTAGCTGTGCCAGATTTGTGCAAGTGATTTAGTGGAATGGGACTTTGTCAATCCAAGGTTTGGGAATCTCGGACAATCACAGTGCTTTGTGCAACAGTTTAGTCATGCCTTATGGCATAACACTGAGGTTTAGTCTTGTGGAGTGATTTGACTCCTTCTCTATCAAGACACTGAGGAAATTGTGCATTCGATTGTACAGAAATTAATTCCCTTTGAAATATGGGATGGAGGGAGCCAGTGGTACCTCTGCACTGCAGTAATATCTTCTTTCCTTTTAGGCAGTTCCTTGTAGCTGTGATAGATTCATGCCAGGTATCCGCAGTTTTGTGCTATTGAAATGTTCAAAAGCTTGTCATTTGAAAGGACTGCCCTAAGGTTTTCAGTTTATACGCACAGCTCCTTTAACTTCATACAGTGTTTTTTTTAAAATTAAACACTCTGCCTTTGATTAAAAGTATTTCTGTGCATATATCTGTATAGGAGATTATTGTACTTGATTGTGTGAAATACTTGTGCTTTATTCCTAGTAACCACTGAAGAACAGTCAAAATGAATTCAGTTTCAAGAGAGGTTTTTGTGTTAATAGTATTTAAAGCACAAATACTAATCAGTGAGTACAGTGTCATACTATAATGTACTAAGCTGCATCTGTCATGCTTATTTCACTCAAAATCAAGAAGAGGTTGAGCAATGTTGAGCTCTTGTCTCAAAGATGTAGAAATTATCTAAAATGTTGTACACTGTGCAGTTTCCTTTCAATGCAAGCACTGAACTGAGGTATATAAGGGCATGTTAGTGTCCTTTTTTTGGTGGTGTTTTTGTGTGTATTAAAACATATATGCAAATACGTAGGTTTCTTGTCTTCTGCCTATATACAACTCACGTGTCCAGCGTTGCACTACCACTGACTTGCCCTTCCAAAATTCAGCACAGCATTAGATCCACTGTACTCATCCCCCCACCCTGGTTCCTGAAGTAGTGAGACACAGTGCATGAGCTGCTTGAATGGTCACTTCCTCAGAGAGCACATGGACTGTAATTTTCCACCACAATATAAGCCTTTGCTCTGAGGGAATGTTAATGGTAAATCCTCGTTTTCTGTTTTTCTGTTTCAGTATGTATGACCAACTGCCCTACTCTGATTGTCATGGTGGGTCTCCCAGCAAGAGGAAAAACCTACATCTCAAAGAAGCTGACACGCTATTTAAATTGGATTGGAGTGCCCACGAAAGGTGATGGATTTACTTTACATCAGAAGGACAGAGCAGATGTTAGGTGTTTTTATTTTGTTTGCCCAGTTTAGTTACTTAAAATCCTTCTGCTTTGTTAACTTATTTTTAAGCAATAGTATCCACAGGCTCTTTGTTCTGTTTTATGTTAATTAAACAAATTCTGGTGACTGCTCATTTACCTCCTTGTTCTGCCAGCTGCCTAAATTGACGTTTTGCCCTTGTTCCTTAACACCTTGGTTCTTCAGCCATATTTTTCTTTTTTTCCCCCCCATTCCATTATGTAGGTGAAAGGGAATCTCATTTTTGAGGGGATGAGCAGTCAGCACTTCTGGATTAAAGGTCTAACTTCTCCATCTTCTTTTCCCTGTGAGCTTTGTGCAACGTGGTGCAATTCTCTGTGTAATTCTTTGTTTAACTGCATTTATGGAATGAGTTACAGCTCTTTGTCTGGGTATTAAGAGCCAAAGGAACTGAAGCCAGCTGCCTGTTATCGCTCCCTTAAGGACTTTATATGTGTGTTTGGGTGGAAATCAACAGCTCAGATCAGTTATGCCAATGACCTGGCTGTCCTTCCTCATTCCCGAGCTCCTGTGGTATCTTGTGGGCCCAGCTCCACAAGCAAAAAAGACCTAAGTCCATTTGAGGTTCTGAGCTGCGATCTCACCCTGCCCTCTCCTCTGTCTCTGTAGAAGAAAAAAACAGCTTTGGTGTTCAGTGATTCTGTGTCTGGTGCAGTAATGGTAGCTTTATAGTTACGTCTAGTTAATTGTTTAAGTAACATTAAACGTGGTAGATCATACTAAAGGGTAGACTTTTGGCTGGATATTCAGAGATGTATTTCCTAGTAGCGTTAAGAAGTCAAAATGAGGAGTCGTGGCCTAAATTTAAACTGCCTTTGGATTCTAGGGTATAGCTTTTGGAGTTGGTGTTTTCTTAAGTTCTTAGAAACTTCCCGAATATTTTTTTTAGATCACATGTTATGGAGGATACAGTATACTGTTTGAATGTGAGACTGTACAGGATTTAAATTATCACCTAAATTTTGACTTTTTTCACCCAGGATCATCCTTCTAATGAGCAGTATCAGATATTTAGGGACTTCAGTTTTCGTATACAACATAAAATCCTAGGTTGCTGGTGATGATGGTTTGTTAGAAGGGGTGACTGGGGGTTTTCTTGGAAAAACCACAGACCCTTCCTGTTTTTTGTGTTGTCAGTGATGCAATTTTACTGAAGCTGAAACCAGTTTAAAATACCTCACTGACTGGGGGCATAGAGGACGCAGTGCCTAATGTGTCCAGTTGATTGGGACTGAATTGATACATGATAAATATTGAGTCCCCCTAACAGCTGTTACCAATTAGTGTGTGCTTAACATAGGAAGTGTTCTTATTCTCTGAGACAGAGAATTATGTGGATATGAAAACCAGAGAAAAGGTAAATGCTGTCTTTTCACCTGACATCTGTTAGGCAAGCTGGAGAGTTCAAGAACAGAAGGTGGAAGTAAATAGTCCAGGGTTGATGTTAGTTAAATAATTACAGCCATCAGTTCTATGTTTTCTTTTGTTCCTTCCAAAATACTTTGTAATTTAGAATGTGAAATGGTTGAAAATACAAAGGACTTTTTTTCTGGGCTTTTTGAAGGAAATGAGGTCAATTAAATGCCTGAATAGAACTGTGTTGCAATGTGGTTTGTAGATACTGAACTTTGGGAAGTGTTTTTGAATAGTTCTAGTTGTGTGGTAGTTGTGATACCAGTTAGCTTTGCGAAACTTTTCCACAGGGCTGGATGCTAATAATAAGGGCTAAAGATTGCCCCCCTAGATAGCACTTTTTCTTTTGCTGTGCATGACCTTCTTGCAGTAACTATTATTTCTTATGAAATTAATTGGTTTTGCTTTTTAAAGGGCTATTGCCTGACAACACTGGCAATCAGAACTTGCGTCTTCTGTTTTTTGTAAAAGGAAGCGCCTTTTCATGTAGCCACGATGGCCAGCGCTCATGAAACCCATCACAGAATAACCTGGATTCTAGTATAATCCATGTCATACAGTTGACAACAAAAAAAAATTCCATCAACATTGTTTAATTCAGACAAAACTTGACTTTTTGGGGGCATAAATAGTATTTATTTCTTTATTGTCTGCCCCCCATCCCAACACCAATCTCTATGGAGAAACTTACAGTTGAGTTTTTTTATCCTATGTCTTTTTTTTCTTAATTGCAACTCGGAAATTGTGTCTGTTACTTCTTTTCCTATTTCCAGAAATGGAGTTTGGCAAGTAGTTATACATTGGCAGCTTCTTAAACAGAATACTTCAGTTTGATCTAACGTTAAAACCATGCTTTGTAGTTCAGCAGAAAAAACCTATAGGTCAGAAACGAGTTAAACATTAATCACACTTCAGAGACCTACTTTTAGAACTGTCCAATTAAGTTAATTAGGGTATAGTGTCATTGTCTGCTGTGTGGCAAAACACAACTGCCTTGCCCTAATCCCATATCCAATATTGTGACACGTGTATAAACCTCAGAGACCTTTGCTCAGATAAGACTAGGTTCAGTACTTATGCATATTTTTTTACAACTTAACCTTTTAAAAAAAAATAAATGGAAATGTGAAATATTATGTACTGATCCTTAAGGAACAGAAGTACTTCAGCAGAGTTCTGAAGAAACGTTTCCACAACTTGAATGATTGGTTAGTCCTATTTCTAACTCTTCCTTGCTCAATGAAGAGCTGAAAGTTTTGGGAGATGCTGTCAGGATATTATTTCACTGCACATATACACAGAAGATAAAGCTTGATTATTAGTAGTCTTTTGTAGACTACAGAAATAGACTTCCAACCACTCCTGCAAAGGAGGAAAAGAGTCTCTTTTGTTCTTCAGGCAAACTGGCAGGCAGAGGCACAGCAATATGGTAAAGTGACTTCATTGAAGCTACCCTACAGCCCGAATGTTCTTTTGCCATTTGATGATTTGTTGTTGTCTTTCTATTTAAAAACAAACAAAGTCCCCAAAATACAAGAAGTAGTATGGTAATGTTGATTTTGTACGTGCTAAATTATTTTATCCTTGCAGGTATTTTGGTTTCAAAGCTGTTGTAACTTTTGTCCTTTTTGTATGAATATCTTTAGTTCCCACTAATACTGGTTTCTTCTTGGCAGAATTTAATGTTGGTCAGTATCGTCGAGATTTGGTGAAAAAGTATAAGTCTTTTGAATTCTTCCTGCCTGACAATGAAGAAGGCTTGAAAATCAGGAAGTAAGTTTTGAATGTGTTTGGTTACACAATGCTAATTGTATTGAAAAGGTACCCTATGTAATTTGCTCTTGGAGACTGCTTTAAGTTGCATTTTTGAATGCTCAAGAAGACCCTTAAGAGGCTGCAGTATGAAATGACAAGGAAAAGCAATTCTAGAAAAGGTGGAAAAGTGATTTGTTTAGGCTGCTTAAAGTTTGGGGAATTTTTTTCTTAATTGCTTCATCTCGTGCATCAAAAATGCAGAGAAGGTAAATAGTTGATTCCTTTTCACCTTTCAGTAGGCTGTGATTGTTATTCCTGCGGATATTCCAGGATATTTTCACTGAAAACAAAGCAGTTCTAACAAATAGTTATTTTTAACTTTTTTTTAAAGTATCAGCTAATAGACCTGCCTTTCTGCTGTCTAATTCCTAAAATGCCATTTTAGAGCTTTTGTGTGGATCATAAAGAAGAAAAAAACCCACATCTCTTTTTGATTTGCATACTGCAGTTTTTTTGCCTGGAGTACTTTGAATGTATTTGTCATTATCCGATCAAATGAGTGGGAATGGAACACTGATATTCCCTTCCTGAAGTTGTCTTTTTGGCCACCAAGTAGGTGCTGCATGCAGTCAATCAGTGCACTGCCTTGAAAATTGACATATTTTGCTCATGGTATACAAAGCAAGGTGAGCAAGCACCAGTGTGACTATCTGTGCCCAGATGAAGCACTAGAGTCTCCCCTCTTGCCTCCAAAGAGGATGCGCTTTAATGTAGAGGAAAGACCTTTAGAAGAAAGGGTAGATGAAGAGAAGGTCAGATCAGGAGGGAGCTGCCTGTTTGTTACAGAAGATCAAAGGGGAAGGGCTTTTGATTTTTCTTCACCACTCATTGTCCTTTTTTGTATGTTCAAGAAAACATTTAAGAGTGTGCAGTATGAAATAAGGAACACATTCTAGAGGAATGGAAATGCAATACGTTTAGGCTACTTAAAATATTATGTTCTTAATTGCCTCAGCTCAAGCATCTTTGAGGACTTTCCTACTGCCTGGACTTTCTTTTGTGACTGTCCTTCTGCTCGTCCTCTCTCTTTTCCCTTTCCACTTCAGCAGCAGTTGGGTATTGCTATTGTCAAAGGAGAGCTACTTGCATAAAACCTCCTCATCCTTTCGGACCAAAGAGCAGACAGGAGGTGCGTTAGCCCCTGCCTTTTGCTTAGAGGTAGAGCTGAATGTGTCACCCATTAGATTAAGTGGTGGAGAATATAACATGAAATGGGCTGTGTGATCTAACCTGCCTAGTTAGCAATGAGTAAAGAGAGTTCATATTTATTTAGTGAAGACCTGACTAATGAATCTCAGCTCCTGACAGCTATTAACCATGCTAATGTGGAAATACTGTCAGAACTGAAAAGCCTTCATTTTTCTTTTAAGATAAAGCTATTCTGTGCATGCAGAATATGGTAAATATAAGAGAAGAATGACACATTTCAGTCTGGAAGTCAAAGTAGAGTAGTAATGCATAGGATGGCTGTTCAAGTGAACAGGTTTTTATGTTGGTACTGCAAAAAGTTACTGGAAATGAATGGGGCTTAGTTCTACTAATGAGTAAATTGTGCACAATGGTAATGTTGCTCTCCAGTATTATTTCTGTGTTAGAAATTATAATGGACATTGAAGATAATACTGATGCTGGGGAAATAGGAAAGTTGTAAATGAATTTATTCTTGTCCATATTTAAGACAAGTGTAGTATGTAGGGGTGAGGTTTTTTTGGTATTTGTGTCCTCAGCAGTCTCCAGTACTAATTACATTGAGTTGGTGACTACAATAGGATGTTATTTTCGCCTCTGATACTTCATGCTAACTTTGATTTACTCTGTTTTAACAGATTTTTTTTTTTACATAAGCAATTTTTGTGCAATAGTCCAAAAGAGAAGAAGTAGGTTACTGAAGAATAGTTGTCCATCCACTTTAAAATTAGGGCCACAAGATAAAAGCCTGAAGGTGATTTATTTTTTCCTTCTTTGAGAAGCAAATTAAGAAGCAAACATCCATGAATAGGTAGTGGGGAAAAGAATACAGTTGCAGGGATGATTCAATGATGTTGCTTTAGATCAGTGAAAGTTTACCCTGGTCAGTCAAGTTGAAGGGTATTCTGTAGTGACGTATAGTTGTATCGGTTGCACAGAGGAGCTCTGGCCTGGTCTTTTTTTAGGCAGATGGCTGCGACCATGTTTCCTCAGTATAGCCCCACTGACCTCTGCTGGTTTTTCTGATGTTCTGTGGGGAGGACTGATTTAAAAAAATGTGTGTTTTTGGGAGAGATTATTTAACATTTGCAGGACACTTTGATCACAATGCGCAAGTGCATTAGTAAAAGTTCTTTAACTAGCATTTGGGTTTTACTCTCTTTCATTTTTAAGACAGTGTGCCTTAGCAGCGCTGAATGACGTCCGACAGTACCTCAGTGAAGAAAATGGGCACGTGGCTGTAAGTTTCTTGCTGAAGACATGTTCTTGAGATGTTTCACTACAAAACAGTGTGTGTGTGCTGGATAATACACAGCCTGAGTCATTCCAATATCTCTTCGGTATATCAGATTTTTTTTCTTTTGGAGTTGTATGTTAGATCTGCCTTGTTGCTGCAGTGAAGGAAGCACCTTTAAGTTCAGGGTGATTATGCCATATTGAGCAACCACCTTTGTGGCTTGAGAGGGTAAGTGAGGAGAGGGTAACATAAAGAAAAATGTCCCCCTTCTCTCCACATTATATAATGTACTGTTAAACACATCTGTTGTTTTGGTTGCACTTGTGTTTCTATTTGATAGTCTAGTGTTTCAAGTGAAAGGTGAAGATGTACTGAACAAAAAGCATCCTGGGTATTGCTTGGTAGTTGTGTTACTGACATGAGAAATCTCTGAAGAGAGCAGGAGAAAATTGGATTGCTGTGTATCTGCTGCAATTGCTGCATATTTAATAACAGATGCAAAACATTAGCTGTTCAACTATTGATATTGCGTATTCACTAATATTTTGTGCACAGCGTTGTTTTTCTTAAGAATACTGAGACAGCTTGGTGTTTTCATTAACTGTCAGGGAAAACCATTAACTACAATTATAAGCTCTGCTGGGAACATGAAGTAAACTTTATACTTTGGCAAACTACATAGTTTGGTAAAACACGGGTGTGTTCAGAGCTACACGTTAGTCCTTAGAAAAATGTCGGCATATTTCCTTATCATTCACAGGCAGGATTTGCTAGTCTTGAAGATCTTCTGCACTTTAAAAGTTTTACACTTGCATTTTGAACAGCATTTCATATTGAGGGACTTCACACCTCGTCATGGTTTAACCCCAGTGGGCAGTGTGCACCACATAGCTGCTTGCTTACTGTCCCCCTGCCCCAGCTGCGATGGGGGAGAGAATTGGAAGGGTGAAAGTGAGGAAACCTGCAGGTTGAGTTAAAGACAGTTTAACAGGTAAAGCAAAAACCACACACACATTGTTCACCACTTCCTATGGGCAGGCAGGTGTTCAGCTATCCCCAGGACAGCTGTGTCCCCTCCCAACTCCTTGTGCACCCCCAGCCCACTCACTGGTGGGGTGAGAAGCAGCAAAGGCCTTGGCTGTGTGTGAGCACTGCTCAGCAACAACGGAAACATCCCTGTGTTATCAGCACTGTCTCCAGCACAAACCCAAAACACAGCCCCTACTAGCTACTGTGAAGAAAGTTAACTCTGTCCCAGCCCAAACCAGCACAAACCTGTATTTTTGTTGTTACTAACATAGTGCTTTGCACAGACTACAATGCCTTCTTAATTCTTCTCTCTTTCTCTTCCTAATTGTTCCTAGGTCTTTGATGCTACAAACACTACTCGAGAACGTAGAGAAACTATTTACAAATTTGGTGAAGAAAATGGATACAAGGTGAGTCAGAAGCAAAGGAGTTCTGAGCTAATGCCCAAACAAGTAGGGCAGTGATGGTTTTGCTGTGGTCTGTACTCCAAGTGCTCTAGCATAAGCTACATCCTTCCTAGAAGATTAGTCAATAGAGCATTTTGTGTCCTCAAGCATTGTTTGTGATTAAAAGGCACCCCATCCTCATTTTTCTCATCTTTAATGTTTGTGCTGTTTGGAGCTAATCTCTTTTATGGTACGGCTTCACTTCTGTCATCCTGGACCTGTAGTTCTGAGTGTACTGTCAGCAAGAACTACTTAAAATACTGTTCTCCGTGTGGTTCAGGTCTTTGCTGCAGAAACACAGGGAATTCTGTGTTAGTTCTGTACAACCCAAAACTTTCTGTGGCTTTCTGCCTTCTGTTCAGGATTGTTTTCCATTCAGCTGTTCTCCAGTAATCTTCTGTTTCCTGCAAGCATGCCTCTCTATAAGCCTTTGAGACAGCAAAACACAACCTCTTTTTAAGTGAGGCTACTCCATTAGGCTGAAAGGAAGAAGAAGAAATTAGAAGAAATTATTGTTTCAGAAGCATTAGTTACTGTTTGTGTGGCTGAATTGCATCTTCCACGTTTATTTCTTTCTCTTCCATCCTAAATTTTTCTCACTGCAAAATTTTTCTACTTAGACAAATTTTTTGGGGAAGTAGTACAGAGCATGATGCTTCAGGGAATGGTAAACCAGCAATTTCTGATGAGAAGGTCTGGAGAAACCTTCTGAGTAAGTGGAGGAAAGTTTAAGTCATGGCTCTGTTACAAAGGGCTTAGCATGGAAGTGTGCAACGTGTGTGTTAGTTTTCAGAAGTGTTTTAATGCATCTTCTTTCTTCCTTCCTTCTGTACACGCGACTTCCTGTTTGGACTGAAGACCTTTTTTGTTGAGTCTGTATGTGTAGATCCAGAGGTCATTGCTGCAAACATTGTGGTGAGTAAAGGAAAGTTTGCTTTAACTGCTTTAAGTCAAGAGATTTAAAGTAGCTCAGTATTTTTAGAAGTACGTTGTAAGAACTACTGAAGCAAAAAAAAAAAAAAAGGTCCCATTCATGGCACACTTTTCGTTGATTTTCCTGTCCATGTGTGTACTAACTCAGAAGTTTAATTCTATGAAGAATAGCTCTTTTTGCTTTACATGTATTTTAGTTGACTTCTTGTGTTGTTTTCTCCCCCTTCCTGTTTCTTTAAACTTCTGTTAAAAAGGGAAAGAAGCTTATGTACTCTGCTCTTTTTATTTTAAACAGCAAGTGAAGCTGGGTAGTCCTGACTATGTTGATTGTAGTAATGATGAAGCAACAGAAGATTTCATGAAAAGAATAGAGTGCTACAAGAACTCGTATGAGACATTAGATGAAACTCTTGACAAGTAAGTGATGAAATAATACTGTGATTGCAACTGGGTTATTTTAAGATGGAGCATTCCGTATTGGGGATTAGGGCTTTCTAATATATATATATATATATTTTTTTTTTTACTGGTTTGAGCTCTCTTTCTTTTGGCAGATTAGAGAGAGTTGACTTGGGGGGTGTAGCTTGGAAACTTGCTTGGTTGAGGAAAATGGGCTGATGAGTCTACTGTGGGACAATATTGGTTTTTATTTCCTACTTGGAGAATGGTGTGATTCTTCCGGGATAGAACCAGCATTTAGAAATTATTCCAGACTTGCTGTTGAGGTTGGTTGTTCTTTGTTTTTTTAGTGGGTAGAGGAGACCTGAGTGATTTGTAAGCATAACTTCATTTGTTGACATGGCTAAGATACATTTTGAACACATCAGTCTTAAAAATGTGACTTCTACATTTATTTATTTGTGCTTGCAAATTATCCTGCAGATTCTCATGCCAAAGCATTCATCTGTTTTCCATTCACTTTTACCACTTGAAAGTAAGGTAGGGATGAACCGTGTGAGGAGGAGCCCTGTTTCTCTTGCTACAGTCCAGGAATTCAGTGTGGGATTTTGAGCTGCACTCATACCAGATTTGTTTTGGGACTGGTGCTGTAGAGAAGGCTGAGCTGCGTTTTAATGTAATTGAGTGTAAGCAGCATGAAGCTGGTTCAGTCAGATCAGTTCATGCATGTAATTTCTGTGATGGACCTAATGGTTGCACCTGGGTGAAACAGTAATGATTAACTCCAAAGAGCACTATCAGAGATGAGGTGATGATTCTTGCTTCTTATCACCTCTTTTTGGTTTTATTATAAGTTTTCTTGTTTTATTGTGGTGTGATGTCTCAAATGCATTGCTAGAACCCAACAGTGGTTATTTTCAGTGTATCAGATGTTTTTCCTCCTTTAAACTAGATGCTACTCTGAAATTATAGCTCAGATGAGAAAGGATAAGCAGGGAAAATGGAAATTACAACCTGTCTGATGCTGAAAGAAGGTAGTGGGGGAGTAAATGACAGTACTGTTTATTAGTAAATAGTTGTTGGTACAGTGTTTGAGAGAATGCCTTCAGGCTGGTCCATGGTCCGTCTGGAAGGGTTAAACGAGATGTGTAAATAGGGACTGTGCCTTCTGGCCCCTGGGTGGAATCAGACAAATACTTGCTGTGGGAGAAGTGTTTGTAACTTGGACAAAAATAGTATAATAAAATATCTGGATATCTTACTGAAGCTACCACAGTTGAATGACTCCACAAAATCTTCCTGTCAGTGAGAGGGCTGTATTTTTCCAAGAGCAAGATCTGAATTTGAGATAAAAAGTGCAAGTAAAGGGAACAGAAAAGAAAATTACGTGAGCAGCTTACCTGTGAAAGGAATAGAGTTCATCCTGTACCGTTGGGAGTATTGCATTGTTTCCTAGGACTAATGCATATTCCATGGGTGTCTGAGGGTTTGTTTATTGCTTTGGGTTGCTGCCCCTTTGTTTTATAATGAGAGAGAGGGTGGGAAGATTGTGGCACATGCTAGTAAAAACTATGTGGAATCTTACATATTTTTTTTCTTTGCTTGTGAAAGGGATCTTTCTTACATTAAAATTATGGATGTTGGAAGGAGTTACCTTGTGAACAGAGTAATGGATCACATCCAGAGCAGGATTGTCTACTACCTCATGAATATCCATGTGACTCCTCGGTCAATCTACCTCTGTCGACATGGAGAAAGCGAACTCAATCTGAAAGGGAGAATAGGAGGAGATCCTGGACTGTCCATCAGAGGGAAAGAAGTATGTACCTCCTGAGCAAGCGTGGCTGGGTTTTGTGTCTATCTGTGCATGTGTGCGACTTGTGCTGTGTAGTTACAGCTTTCTTCCTCTACACCCTTGTCCTGTTAATATGTTTAAGAAGGATTTTTTTTTTTAGTTGCGTATTGTGGGTAGTGGAATCTTGATGGAACACACTTTGTGCGTTGTGATTTGGTACATGCTCTTTAATCTGTCTGTCATTCTGTAGGTTGAAATTTCTTTTCATCCTACAGCACAGAGCAGTTGTCAGGAAGGCTTTATTTTTTAACTCTTGTTTTTGTAAAATCCTGACTTGTTGGGTAATTGGGAAGGTTCACGACTTAAAGCTGAAAAGAAAATTCCTGGAGGTAAAGGTGGGAACTGCAGAAAACTTGCGTCTTCCTTGTGCTTCTTTCCTTCCCTCCCCTTTCCCTCTTGGCTTAACAGAATGTGTTGTATTCCTTAGCAAAAACTTTGACAGAGCCTTTTGGAAAAGTTATAATGAGTTTACAGAGGGTAGAGCCTGCGTGTTCCAAACAGAACACAGTGTGTTGGCTCTGAGCCCTTATCCAGTGTCTCATGGTTTTTCTTTCAGTTTGCCAAAAGCTTGGCACAATTTATTAATGAGCAAAACATCAAAGATCTGAAAGTTTGGACCAGCCAGATGAAAAGGACAATTCAGACTGCTGAAGCCTTGGGAGTGCCTTATGAGCAGTGGAAGGTTTTGAATGAGATAGATGCAGTAAGTTCTTATTTTCTAAATATCTAATTAGTTGCTTTATTTGCTAGGGATGAAGGAGGTACTTAATTTTGTAATAGTGTGCCTTTTATGGGATAGGAAGTCATTTAAGCTGGTTCCAGAGACTGGAAAAGTTGTTGTTAATTCCTGTTAACAAGGCTAACAGTTTATTAACATTTGCCATAATTAATTAAGTCTGGGTTTGTCCTTCCCAGTAAAACATTCCCCTGTAGAAGCCACAGTGCTATGACATTTTTGGTAGGTGGGGGCTGGAAAGAAAAAATGAATTGCTAGTTGGCACTTTCTGGCTGCACCTGTATGGTAAGCAATACAGAAAATGTGACCCTGCCTGCCCACGTGTGTAACTTCACTTGTACAGGGATTTGGTGATTCCTTCTCAGTACATCTGAGTCCAGCTGAGTGTCTTGTTCGTCGTGTGTTCCAGTTTTGTCTTTAAGTGTCAGAGTACCAAAATACAATTGTTAAGTATTATTTATGTATGGTTTTCTTGAAGAGTGATATATGCTTTTTGAACTGCTATAAAGACATGCTTTTAAATTATGACCTGTAGGGAGTGTGTGAAGAAATGACATATGAAGAAATACAGGAAAACTATCCGCTTGAATTTGCACTGAGAGACCAAGACAAGTACAGATACAGATACCCTAAAGGAGAGGTATGCTATTTTTTCTCTCATAAAGTGAAGGGCTTCCTTGTCTTCTTGGGTACGTGCATGCTGGCTTTAGGAAAGAAAAAAAAATTACAATTAATAAAAAGGTTGTTCCTTTCTCCAGGGAAAAGCACATGGGAGCTTTGCAAGGATTGAGCCCAGACCATTTAATTTGATTTAGGGCTTGAAGAATAAAACAATAGATTTAGAAAAACAGTGGAAAGCTTTGATCTTGTGGGCATGTTTCTATGCTGGTCCTGCAGTGATAAAGCAGGAACAACGATTGCAAGCCTTCAAACTATTGCATATGCAAACAGAGTGCCAAGATTGCCTTTTTCTATTCATGCTGCTGGAGATAATGGCTGCTTTGCATGCGGTTCTGGCTCAAGTGCTAGGGAAATCTGTAGCCACGCTGGTCTTTCACTTGAATAAACTCCTTGCCTCTGGGAAAATAACTTGCTGACAGCTTTTCTAAAGCAAACCCATTACAGCGCAGCAATTACCAGATGGTCACACGGGCTGGCCGTGGGTGCTGAAGGCTCAGGATTCTGGGCAGCAGGGTGGAGGAGTAATTGGACCAGCTGCTCGCTGTTTGTGTCATGAGGAAGTAGAGCTCTGAGGTCTTCTTTCCTCAGCAGTCAAGAGTAATCAGTGTGCTAAGAGGAGCTAGTGATAGGAGCAGTATTCTGCGGGTGTGACCCCTGTCTTGCTAATGAGGCAGTCATTAAGCTGCAAAATTCTCCTAATCCGTTTGAACAAGGAGTGTTTGTTTTTCAAACTGATGCCATCCTCTGGGATGGTGACAAACATTTCCAACTGCCTCACTGCCTTGGGCTGTTTAGTTGATCTCAGCTGTTTGTCAAAGGCAGTTTCTCTGTGGCTGGTAGGAGAGGCCGGAGACCGCTGGCTGCTCCTGGGAGGTGTGAACCAGCAGTGCCACTTCCCAACCGGGCAGCCCCTTGCCTGCCCTGGGAGCAGGCGAAGGCTCTCTGCTGTGGTCCTTCCCTGCCCAGGTGACATGCTGTGTTCTCTGCGTGTGCAGTGCAGGGCACAATTTGGAAGTATTGTCTTCACTGTGCCCGTGAAAATGAGTGAAGCACTCAGATGCAGAAATCCCGCTGTTTGCCTGCAGCAGCAGACTCGCCGCGTGCGTGCTGTGCAGGACAGGTTGCAAGAGAAATCTGGCCTCCTTGCTTTGTGATCTTTGGTGGGGTCATGGCTGCCATCACCAGGCTGGTTCATCAGTCCCATAGTTTGTTTTAAAAGGGCAGCCTGAACAAGTCCGGCTTTGTGAACTATTTATATGCTGAGCATAGGCTGGGCTTCCCAGATTTTTGCTTGGAAGAGAGAAGCTTTTGAAGGCAAGGTATGGAAAATAATGTGCAAGACTTAACCTGTATGTTTGCAGATGCTGTGAATTAAATTCTAGGGATTTAGTGGAAATTCTTGATTATTGTAAGTAATTTAATAACGCTTTTGGATGAGAGAGATGTATTTTTTTACATGTATGCTCTTTGATAGTCTGGAAGACCCCAACTGTTTTTAATATAAAGGAAAATTATTACTACAATATCTGTCCATGCACTAATGTAACATTTAGAAGATGAGTAATATGAAAGTAAGATCCACTGTATATACATCTACTGTTCAAAGAGTTTTCCCTTTTTAATGTGCTGTGTATTTCTTCTCCCCGCCCAGTCTTATGAAGATCTTGTTCAGAGGCTGGAGCCAGTAATTATGGAACTTGAAAGGCAGGAAAATGTGCTTGTCATATGTCACCAAGCTGTCATGCGCTGTTTGCTCGCATATTTTCTTGACAAGCCTGCAGGTAAGTTGTTCTTCATACATTACAGATGGTCTGTTTTTTTAAAATTTACTAATTAAAGTTCCAAACAGTGAACTGTTAACAGTTTCCTTTATCATCAAAGGGTAGTTGTGCTAGGCAAGTAGGCAAGTGTAATTTTTTTGTGTTTGGCCTACCCATGTTACTTCATAAGTGATTTTTATTGAGCTGTTTGTCACTGAAAGGCTGTAATTCTGTTTCTCTGCAGCTGTTTGAATAGCAGTGCTAGGGGAAGAAAACATAAACTGTCAGATAAAAAAGAGACTTAAGTGGTTAACCTGTAATGTAATAGAAAAGCTACATGTTTTTGTGATCTGTATTTCATATGTAATTTGTTGTTCAATTTTTCAGAACAACTGCCTTACCTGAAGTGCCCACTGCATACTGTCTTAAAGCTGACACCGGTGGCTTATGGTGAGTAGTATTAAGTATATATAATGTATAAGTAACTATACTGTTACTTGTGTCTGTGTCATCAGTAAAATTTGTGAAGCATTTCAATTAAAACACATTTTAAATTTATTTTGCTATAAAAGAGGCTTGAACAATTAGGTTTGGTATTGTATGTACATGTGTATGGCTTTTGTAGAATCAATGAATCCTTTGGTTTACATTTGCTTTGTGTTGTGCCAGGAAATACCTGTGTATTAGTGAAGGTCTGAACCTACCAGGGGCTGTAACTGCCAGTGGACTTTTTTTTTTTTTATTCAGTGGATCTGCTATTTCACTAATTCCTCTGGCAAACCCATGCTGTTTACATGTCTGCTACAGTAAGATCTCAGGTTTTTATTGATGTATTTGAGGGTATTGCTTTCTAGAAGATGGGCAAATTTACAGTTTTGTAGGTTTATCATCTTACAAAGGGTATTCCCCTGACCTTGGAATAACTTTGTTCTGTTTTCCTGAAGTATGTGTTTGTGGCCCTTCATGCTATGACATGGACTTAACCTCGTTTGTTATTGTTGGCGGAGGTTTGTCAGCAGCTTTTATCAGTGCTTAGCTCACGGCCTTTCACCCCCAAGCTTGTGGAGCGTGGGGTATGGGTTGCAACATGTACTTCTTGGGTTTTAGACTGATTGTTAATTAAGTTTTGTGTGTGTTTCAACCTCAGTTTAACACATGCCTGCTGCTAATTTTCTTTAAGTGATGGCTTAATTATATTTTCTGATATCACACTTCAGAAGATTATTTATAGACAAAGAGAACTCTCTGTATAGCTTACCAGGAAATGGATTGCCAAAAAATGCTAGTTTTTTATTTATTATTAATTGGAAATGCAAAGCTGTCTTTGATTGTCATTTTGAAAAATAGCAGTCTAGACTCATACTTTGTTTTTTTGTCAAGTTTCACATAAAGTTGAAACGAAGTGAGTGGGTGTTGAACTGGGAAATCTGTCTGAAGAGATTTTTGCAGAGATGTCCTAGAATAACTGTCTATGCTTTGGTGACATCTGGTGTTCTTAGCCCTGCATGACAAGCTGGAGTTTTGAAAATAGGGATTTAGATCAGATAAAACTTAAAAAAAAAAAAGTTTTTTTTTTAAAAACTGTTCTCTTGACTGGCTAGTCTTGGCCTGTTTCCACAGAGGTTTTTGGTTTGGGGTTGGCTTTGTTTTGTGTTTGTGTTTTTTGTTGTTTTTTTTTTTTTTTTTTTTTTTTTTTTTTTTTTTTTTTCAGTGGGAAGTTGGGTGACTAGATGACCTGGATATTTTCTGTGTCTACCCCCACACTAAATGAGGAAGGAAAATAAGTGTTATGAAATACTGTCCTCGTCCTTTTGGCTTCAGTGAAAGAAATGCCACGGTTCTTTTTTAAAGTGCTTGATATGTATATCTGATTAGCATACTTCAGTCAACCTTTTTGGAAGCTGACCATCTGAAAATATGAGGGCTGTGTAGACTGTTCATACACTGATATTCTATAGAGTTATTTCAAGTTGATAGATCACTTAGCTCCAATGAGGCAGGATGCAGGATCAAACACGGTGTGTTCAATACCTTCCAGCTAATGCTGTTCTGGGGTGACACCTCCCTTAGGGGCTTGCTCTTCCTGGTGATTGAAGGTAGATCATTCCCACCCTGCACATCTATCTTTAGTAAGGGGACATCTGTTACGGCCTGACAGTTGGATTAGGATGAATTGGATTTTTACCCGGCAATCCAGTGTAGCACACAGGAAGGAGAAACTGCATCTTGCTGTAGGTGTGAGCTTGCACATCGGTAATTAAAAATGAGTTGGGAATATGCATGCACATTGTAATTACTGTGGAGTAACTCATGTCCCTTTAGTTTGTATTTAAAGCTTTCCATATGATATTTTTTTCAGGTCTTAAAAACTGAGCTGACAGTAAGGACTGAGAGGTCTGTGTGGAAGTGTGTCTGCTGTGTAACCGGTCCTTAGTAATGGCCAGCGTCAGGGTCAGAGCCAGATTTTGCTTGGTGTCAGGGCTCGCGATGGATCTGTGGACAGAAGGACAACTAGGGTACTCTTCCAGTGGGAGATGTGTGCTTTTCTCCCTTAAAATCTGTATTTTTGTTGACTGTTTCTCCGAGTGCTGACCCTCCTGCAGCATTTGATCATAGCGTTCATGACAAATGGGGTTTCTCAGAACAGGCTTCCCCTACGAGAAGGCAAATACTTGCCTTACTAATTTATATATTTTTTTAAAGTGCAGTGGCTTTCTAAGCAAAGCCTAAAATCGCCTTTTTCTGTCATGTCGTAATTCCATGGAGTGTGTTACAACATTAGGAAGTCAGTGAGCAGAAAAATCTGGAAACCTGTTTGTCCCAGAAAGTGGACTCTGTGGTATGTCAGAGGAATCTGACTATTAGTGAATGCTGTGTAGGGTAGTGTATGAGATTTACATACATGTGAGATAAGACAAGTGTTTGACAATCAGTTTTTACTTCAAATGGTGTGGCCAAAGTGTATTGAGTAGTTACCAAGTGGGTCAGTTTGTACTGCCTGAGTAATAGTTGTCTCTTGTGACTGTTTAATTTTTCCTGCTTCTCTGGAGTTTTCAGTTTTTGGGTGAAAAGAAGTTTCTTTTCAGAAGTCAACTTTAAAGTTCTGTTTAGGTGAGGGTTAAAGGTCTGTTTTGCACATGTAGAGGGATGGGTTTGCTAACAACATGCAGTGTACCTTTTCATAATCCTTTTCACATTTTAAAAAGTGGGAGCAGCATTTATCTTCTGTATTACAATGAAATTCTAACAGGTCTAGGATGTTTAAAAAACCAAAAAGATACAAATAAGAACTTTCTGTCTGAATGTTGCTGCTTGTGTATGCTTAAAAATGGGAATTTGTTTTAAGGAAAAAAATGATGAAGCTAACATGAGAATAGGAGATGGATTATCAGATTGAGAATAATGTTCATCCTGGTGGAATAGATCCATTTCAATAGCTTTAGCTATTCAGAATTTGGGAAACCCGTGTAAATCAGAAGGGGGAATGATTAACCTTCACAACTCCAGATTAGATTGCATCTTTACTATAACTTAATTTTTTAAGCAGACCAATTCTGAAAATGTGTTTTCTATCAACAGGATGTAAAGTGGAATCTATATTCCTGAATGTTGAAGCCGTAAACACACACAGAGATAAACCCGAGGTAAGAGTGTTTTTCAAATCAGAGAACTTGACGTGATGTACCATCTGAGCTGATTTCCATTGGCCTTGTGGTTCGAAATGATAACTCAGCTAGGTGTATGTAATTTTACCTATCAAGCTTTAGTACTGGTTTGCTGTTGAGGGGGAAAAAATCCTTTTATTGACCAACTTTATCATACACATGAGCTCTAGCTGGAGTAGTTTATCTTCAGAAAGTGAATGAGAATTTGAAGATATGGTATCAATCTAAAACCCGTAGAAAGTTCTTCCCAGGCTTTGTCATTCAGCAGTAGTGGTGTGTAGTCAAAAAGGATGTTGTTATCAAAGCCACGCTTATTTTGGAGAGCGTGAATAATGAAATCATTGGCTTTTTCATCACTGTGATCATTGCTGTATGAAAAAGAGGAATTGATGATGCCACCTGTGTTTCATGCCAAAGCTGGAGAGGAAGACTAGGTCTCAGGATACAGCAGAGCGACTGGAGAAAAGGAGATTGAATGTGCTTGTAAAATGTAAGTGGAGATGTCAGATCGTGGCAGCTTTGTACTCTCCCTGTGTCAGGCACACAGTTCGTGTGTTCCTAGGGGTTGACGTGAGCTTGGGTTGATTCTGCTGCTCACGCAGAGCTCTTCCATTGCTGCATTGTGAAAGTTACGTAAAATGTGTCATGATTAAAAATTTCTGGTTCACTTGCAGATCCTCGTGCTAATGCTGCTAGTTGTGGCACTGGTGCCTGGTTGAGGTTACAAGCCATGCCTGCTGGTGCATTAAGAGTCCGTTTGATAACGGGAGATGAGAGGGCTGTTTGTGGTGGTTTTCAGAACAGTGGTTTATGGTGACAAGGAATGTAGTGATGACTGTTTGTATGTGTGCATTCAATAAGGCATGTGACACAAAATGTCTGACTTACGCGAGGGTGTGTGTTTGTGGCAGTTGTGCAGGATTCATGCTGGAGCAGTCTGAAAGGATGTTTTGTTTTAATGACTTGGGTATTCTGAGTTCTGAAAATACAGACTTCTGGTTGTTCATAGCCAAGAGATTTTCTATTAGATAGCTGTGTAGTGCATTTCCTCTCTCTTCCCCTTTCTGCTTTGTTGTTCTGCTTGGCCACTCTTGTGTCTTAGTTTGCTTTGCTAGGTTTAGGGAATCCATTCTCTTTTCGCAGCGCCTAAAAGGTGTTGGAGAAGCATGGGGAAAATAGGTGAGGATGTCGCAGAGCAGGTGACAGGTTATCCCTGTTAAATAACATAAATCAACCAAACATCTTCAGTGTGGCTGTTCAGGTACTGGTGCTGAATTTACATCTCGCTGAAGTGTCTTGGGAATTGCTGTTGGAAATACCACTTTTCTAACTGAGGATGTTTATTTTGAGGGGGAAAGCTCTGCCTGAATCACCGAGTGACTCCTAACATGTCCAGCAAGTGATGTGGCCGTGCCAGTGCTGGTGTTGGATGGTTGTGTTTCAGGTGCACGCAGAGGATCATGCATTGGGCACAAAGACACAGAGCTGTTTATTTAGAACAGAGGTAAATTGAGTTAATGAATTAAAAAAAAAAAAAGGAGCAGAGACATTTTTATTAAAAAACCGTCAAACACTCTCTCTGCCCCGAAGAAACCCAGACCAGTGGGTGGTGATACACTGTTCGTGTAGTAGGGCTGAGTGAAGGACCAAGTTGATCCTGTCTGCATGTAAATGCTGCTCAAAGGACTACAAAAATTTCAAAAGCTTTCATTTGCTTCTGCAAAATTAAATTATCAAATAGTCTATTGAAGTCAAAGCATTTAATTAACTACAGCGTCACAGATAACAACATTGTTAAACAATGACGCTGTTTGATTGGGAACTGCCCAGTGTGCAGTTCTGTGCCCCCACAAGCAGTTTGCAGTCCGTGCTTCAGAACAGCGCACGCCTGTTTGCCTTCGGCTGGAAGCATCTCTTCTCACATTGCAGAAATGCAGGCGAAGCACTGGACTGTTTGTTTATGGCATATGTAAACTTCCTTGTATGATGGTGGCTTGTCTGAAGTGGATTGAAGCCTTGTGTTTGTCAGCATTGTAGCGGTTTAAGTTCCTCACTTCACTTGCAAATGAAGTAGTCTGTAGTATTTTTACTGAAAATAATTCAGGAGGATTACTTTAGCTGTTGCTTGGGGTCCCCTCTTTGGGCCAGAAAACAAGTGTGGGGGTAAAATGTTTGCTTTGCACCTCTGTCTTAGTGAATGACAGAGGGAGAGTGCTCGCGGCAGGAAATGCAGATCCCCTTGATTTTGTGGGGGAAGGGAAGGGGGAGATGTTAGAGAAAGCCGACTTTGCTTACCACAGCGTAAACCAAGCAAGGCTCGTGAAGCCCATCAGCATGAAGTTTGAAGAATTGGCAGTGATTTGGCCTGAAATGGGCCAGATCTTAGATCAAGATCTTGGCAGGAACTTCAGAACTGTTCATCATAGTCTGCTTTTTTGGAAGAAGGGAGAATACTAAGTCTTTGGGACTCTCATGAGGAGATACCATGGCAGGCATGATTGCTGAGCCTGCTTCCCAGCGCGAGTCTTTGGCTGTGCTGGTGTTCTGGTTTTGTTTGATTTTGAATAAGTTTTTTGTCAATTTTTTTTCTACAGCCTCTTCAAAATGAGGTGAGATCTAGTTGGTGTGGTTAGTCTTGAATGGTTAAGGTGTCCAAGAACAGATTTTTCTGTTTGTCAGGTGCAGTTCATTGTCTGTAACACAAACAAATGTTAGTCTTCCCTTGGGAAAGAAGCCTGTGGCGTAGTTCAGCGAAGCCCTGGAAGTTGCTTAGTGGATAGATATGTGTGTGCTGAAGCACGTGTTTCAGTGGATTCCTGCTTGGGCCTGTGAAAGACTTCCTCCCTGACATGAATCACTTGAGCTTTTGGTAATATTACCAGCATGGGATCAGCAGTTACTGGAAATACGTTTTCCAGCTGTGTAGCCCTGGGACACCAACCAGCTGTCAGTCTGCTGCATTCTCGGGGTGTGGAGAGTTAAAAAAAAAAATCCGTGCTTTTAAATAAGTGCAGTTGTATACTTGTGAAGGAATCTGATTGGTATTTTTGTTGCTCTTACTGCTGCATGATAAATATTCTCCTCTGTATTTTTATTATTACACAGAATGTAGACATTTCCAGACCTCCTGAGGACGCTCTTGTAACAGTCCCTGCTCATCAGTGAATCCTGTGTGCTGATCAACTATCGAACTTGGGGTGCTGTTTTCATCCTACCACTTCAAAATAAATCGAAAACCTAATCATTCCAATCACTTTGAAATAAAAAAGCCCCACCCAAACCCACCAACTCAAAACCCAGCCCAAACGTTTGTACAGTGCATGACTTGCAAAAATTATCAAATCCCAATAAAACTGTATTGCACTGCTGAAGTTATTGTGGATGAGTTATCAAACATTGATTGGCTGTCACTGGAATGCTGGTTTTGTAAATCGCTATAATTTCAAGATCCTGCAGCATTAAGTTTTATTGTAACAGCCAGCAATCACTTGATGCTAGTTGCAGCGTGTTTATGAAAGCCATGAAACACAACATCCAGGGTGAGATAAGAACAAGTTGCAGTTTGTTTTCTAGGCACCGGCATTATCTATTTCAGTGCCCTTGGGAGTGATTGGACTGCTGTGTAGCATAAAATAACAGCCTGTAGTTACTGTAAAACCTTAATCCTGCTGATCCATAGCACTAGTGCTCTAGCTCTGCTAATTAACCATGTGCTGTTTGAAGAGGGCAGCGAGTTTTCACTTAGTTCCAGAACAATTATTCAAGGTACAGGAATGTGTATAAATGTTTTTAATATATGACTTTTCTTAACAGCTGTTCTGCATTAACTAGGCTTTAGGATTTGCCCGCTGGCAGAAGTGATTTTAAATTCCCTCTTCTCCTGCTTCTTGTACGGATGCAGGTGGTGGACGAGTGTTTGCAGCTCTGCTCCGTGTGTTTTGTACCCAGGTTTGATCTAGGCTACAACAAGCAGTGTTGGCCAATGCAGACTGTGGAAGCAGAGTTAGCCTGATGGTTTTATAGCTGGGTTGTGACTTGCCTTGAAAGGGATGGAAATGGGGGGGTTTTCCTCCCTCCGGTAAACACGGCGTCGCAGCCCAGTAGCGTACACATCCTAAACTGAATTA
Organism: Pterocles orientalis; assembly: GCA_011057875.1. NCBI lineage: Eukaryota > Metazoa > Chordata > Aves > Pterocliformes > Pteroclidae > Pterocles > Pterocles orientalis. The sequence continues at coordinate 721,098 of WKFP01015173.1, forward strand.
CAGCAAAACCTTTCGCAGGCTGGAGGCAGCTGCAGCTTGTTTGAGATGAGGTGCCCTGCCTTGGCTCCTTTCTCTGCGACATTAGGGTGGGCAGAACGAGGCAGCAGGCAGCATCCCTGCCGTTGAAGCAGCTTTGTTTAGGTAGCATCGAGTCTGGGAACAGCAGAAAATGACAGAGTTCTGGAACTGTTTTCTGAGGGGGTCTTAGTTTTGAAAGTCAGCAAGTGGCATGTTGTGGACAGCTTTTATCTCTGAGTTTCTCAGGTGGTACATTTTTCCAAAATTGGGATTTTGACAAAAGAAATGTTGCATATCTGCACTTCTAAAATGACACAGAAGTTTTCAGAAGTTTGTAGTAATCAGGAAGGTCTGATATCACCAAATAACCTCCTGGCCAGGGACCCTACCTCTGTACTACCAGCTGTTGCATTAAACAAGTGGCCTGGGATGGGTTGAGACTGGGGTTACCCCAATTATTTTCCTCTCTCTGTCGTGATTGTGATGTGGGAGCGTTTTGTCACTTTTCAGTGCTTAATTGCCCCAGCCTCTTGGCGTCTGCTTTGCCATGAACAATGCCTCGGAGGAGGAGATCCAAGCCTGCTGCACGTGCTTGCACGTTAATTAGGGAATGCAGTTGCTTTTGCCTGACAGCTGAGGTGACGTCCCTGAGAGGCCACAGGGACACTGGCCACAGCCAGGTGCTGAGAAACTGCACCGAGACAGCTGGGAGTGCTGTCACCTCCGCAGGCCACAGCTGGGAAATACTGCGCAAATTGAAACTGAACGCGTTACGTTTTTGATGGAGTCAAAATCTGCGCAGGTGTCGGCTGTGGAAAAACTTGAGTTTTCTGTTTGAGAAAGGATGGCTTGGGCTGGTGGGGGAGACGGAGCGGGAAGATGGAAGGGGCAGGAACTTGGCCAGAGAGAAGAGCCGGCTCCACAGCCAGTGGAGGTTACAGAGCGAGGGGAAGCGGCAGAAGCCCTTGTTTCCTCTTAGTTTCGTATTAAAGCTCTCTAGTTCTTGCTGCTTGTGGGCTAATTTCCAGTGCCTCTGGATTCCTGCATATTGATGCTCCATTTCGTGCTCCATTTAATTTTCTTAGAATCAACAGCAGATGCTTAGCTTGAAAGATTTTAGCGAATATTCTTGGAGTGCTTGTGAAGACATCTGTGCAGTCCCAAGGAATTTCTGGGTATGTTGCATTGGTTGCTAAGAAAAATGCAAACAAATTAAACAAATGCTAGCACTTTTTTTTTTAGTTTTTCTCCATTGTGGTCGTGCAGCATGTGACTTGTTTTGCCAAGTCCTCATGTTCTTGGGCAGATGCTGATGCTCTCCCTGTCTCCTTTGCTGCAGAAGAGTTGCTACCTGTAGGAGCTTCTTTCTGAAACAGGGTGGTGGCTTTTCTTTCCTCCAAAGGGAGAGGTCGGAGAGTGGGGTGTGGGCAGCCTACTGGTGGGTACAGAGATTTCCAGGACTTGGACAACTCTGCCCGGCAGCGTTCGCGTGTGTCTTTTCAGAAACCTTGGTGTGGTGTGTGTGTGGTGGGAAATGGCGATTGACCCGAGGGCTTGAAGGCTGATGAGAGAGGAGAGGGCTGACACTCGTGTGGGAGAACTGGCAGGGGCAGAAGGGATGTTGGCGCACTTCAAGCCCCAGATCAAATCTGCTGCTTGTTTGTCTCCTGTTTCTTTAGGAAAGGACTGAAAATCCTAGAAACCAGGGCTGGGGAGGAGAATTACTTGCTTTTCAAGTTGATGCATTTTGAGTGGCGGAATTGCGTGTTTGCTGTCTGAGAGCGTGTACGAAGACTCCCCCTCCAGTGTGCCTGGGGGGCTCACCTTTTCCTTCAGTTGGACTGAGGAGCCTTGTTTGGAAAGTAAACGCTAATAAATGTGGTTGTAAAACCACTGAGGCATTATCTGGTATCATTGTGATATCTGCCAACATGCCTGTGTGTCCTGGAGGGCATTTACACTTTTTGCTACCAGCTTTTTAGGGGAAACTTTGTTCGCAGTTCTTCAGGGAGTTTTTCGGAGTCTTTCCAGTTCTTTAGCTGCTTGCAGACAGGATCAGAGTTGGTTTTATAGCTGTTGGTGTTAAGGAGTCATTTCCTGGAGTGTGCTCGAAACCAGAAGACCAGGAAACCAGGAGGCTTCCCTCCCTCCAGATTTTATCAGTTCTTGTGTGGTTTATGACCTTTGTTGCGTGGTTTGGTTTTTTCACATGCTATGTGCATAAAGACTAGAAGAGAGAGTGGATGAGAAAATCAGTGGTTAAAAACAGTGCTTAAAGGAAAAAAAGTCTTAAAAGCCATAACGTTGTGACCTACATACGGCGTACAGGACTCATTGTCCCACCAGCCCTGTTGTAATCCATGTCTTCGAGATGCTTTTTCCCTGGCAGCAGAGAACCTGTGCTCAGGTGTCTGAGGGACTTGGGATCTGCGAAGGGTGTAGTGGCTGGGACAAAGGCTGAGCCTGGCCGCTGATTTCTGTTCATGGGCTGGGATGTTTCCTTGTGTTTTACAAAACATTTTTAGGAAGTAAGCATTAAAACTTGCTCATCTTTTGCCCTGTGTAATAGCCATGGCTATTTGTAGTTAAGTAAAACTGCAGCTGACCATGAGACTCTTGCTTTAAAATATTTTTTTGTTTTTAAATTTGCAGAATGTAGGTGTGGATCGGTCAAGAGAAGAAGCTTTGCGGACAGTCCCCAACCACCTATAGCTCCAGTCCCAGGGGCCGCAGCCCTTCCTCCAGCGCAGGAGCGTTAAGTAGCAGCTCGGGTCCCGGAGAGTGGAGAAGGCGTCGCTGAGCGCCGAGCGAGCTGGAACGAACGCGCCTCCCCTTCACTTTAAGACATTTCGAATGTGATTCAACTTCTTTGGAGAAAAAAACTGTAGTTCTGGATAACTCCCAAAAGTGTATTGGTAAAAAGATTTATTGGAAGCAGAGTAGAGTTGGTTTTAGATATTTTTTTGTATGTAAATTTGTGCAGTTTCAGTGGTTTTTATTGTTTATCTGTGGATGCTACATAAGATGGTTAATTGCCCGTGTCAGTCTTACTGTCAGATTTTAACTAGATTTTACTTCCTTTTTTTAAGTGTTTTTCTAAGAGTTATTCTTATTTTTACTGTGAATGATTGCCTCGAATTACATGGAGACCTTTTTGATGGCGTATTTACGTCTGTGAAATTCTACATTTTGAGCATTGGAGGCTTCAAGTTGCAAAACTACTTTAAATGGGAAAGCCTGGCAGCTCCCGTGGCTTTTCTGTGTTTCACATTGAGCTTCCGTTTGCCAACCACAACTGAAATTTTTCTGAAATGAGGAGACTTACGCCTTGGAAAATAAAAGCATTAAAGCTAGATTTGCTTACCTGAAGGATTCTCCTATTTTAGCAAGATTTTAACATTTTCCAGGGGCCCAGCTGTATTTTGAAGGGCAGTGGAAGAGATGATTGAGTGGTGGACATGTGAGTATGAGCAGTGAATTGGGAGAGCAAGACAGGTGTCCTGCTGCAGTTTCAGGAGGGTATGAGCAGCTTTTCTGAGACTGGAAGGGAAGGGAAGAGGATTCAGACTGTCAAGGGCTGGAGAAGCTGCTTGTCTTATTAGTGATGTGTGGTTTGGTGGTTTTTTTTAGGAAATTTTTTGAATTAATTGCAACATAAAAGTATATGTTTCTTTTTTACAGCCACATTTAATACCTCTGTCAGGAAGCAGTGTAGAAAGGTTAGGTGGAGTTTAACCCTTCTAACAGCTCACGCAAGATAACCACCAGGTAAATTCTGAAATCATTCTCACCATGGCACACCTGCCTTGGGGTTTTTGTTCTTGTTTTTTAGCACCTTCCACCACCCCAGTTCTTCGCTGCTTTTTTACACCTTGTGAAACTCCAGTGCTAAAAATGGAACTTTCTGTGTCTGTTGAGGCCACAACCTTTTACCTGTACTAAATCCAAGTGTATTCTGTATGTGTGTGACCAGACCGCTGACGCGAGCTGCCAGCACTGCTCCTGGCTCTTAGTTCTGTTGGACTGTGTTTTTTCTAAGGACTTCTGTTCAACTAATTGAGCTTTTACCGTGTGTGTTTGGGGTTTTTTGTTTTATTGTTTGGTTTTGTTGTTCTTTTTCTCAATTCTTGTGTGAAATACTGGGCCCTCGTAACTATAGTTTTGCAGGCAAGGGCTAAATTGTCTTTTGTTTGTGCAGGGTTTATAAAATAACGTGCTGCTGTTGTGATTTGTTTTAATAAGCTAATTTCAGCAATATATTCGGCTCTGGAAGTAAGCCATACTGTATCACTGGGTTCCGTTTTGGAAGAGGAAGGTGTAGGGTACGGAATGACCAGAAACACCGCTTCAAGCACTGCTGTCTAAAGCTTTGTGTGTGCCATTCATGTGTTCGGTAACACCCCTTTCAGATCTCTGTTAATTCATCTGTGTCCTCTGTGTGTGAGGAGAGACCACACAGCGCTGCTCAGAGGCGTTAATTTATTGATGCGTGGTGAACAGGGCCACCTTCGTGGCAAAGGCATGGAAGTGATCTCCCCTCCCGATGTGTGTTCAGTGTGGGGAAGCCAGGCTGTGCTCCCGCAGCCCTCGCTGCCCAGACTCTGCCGTCCAGCCGTGCCCAGGAGCTATTAAATAGATTTTAAATGGAGAAAGTCAGAGTTTGTTGGTAGTTACAGAGGACAAATCCCTGGCGACTGTATCACCGAAGCGGGGCTTTACTGGCAGCCTGCGGTACTTGCCGAGCTCAGGCCCGGTTGCAGAAATGCGGTGGAAGGAAAGGTTTCCTCTAGTGGGAGCTGAGCCCCAGGGCCGCTTCTCTTCTTCGCTGGTGAGCATGGCTTGAGGTGTCTCCCCTTTTTCCCTTCCTTTGTTTTTCCTCTCTCAACTTTCAGAGGTGCTGTAAAATTCCTTGAGGCTAAATGTTTTATGTATAGTAGGTATTTTTATAGCCTGCTTTTGAATATACTGTGATGAGTGTTTTACTAAGTGGGTGTTCAGTAAAAAGAATTGTATACAAGTGTAAATAAACTGTTACGCTGATACTTGAAGAGAAAAAAAATACGAAGTTGTCTGTTCTACTTTAGGAAGGTACTAAATCACTGACTGCATCTGCTGCTTTCTAGCTGGTGAGAGCAAGTGTAGACGACAAATGTAGATGGGCTGAAGCAAGTGATCAGTTCTCCCCAGGGTGTAACCAGCTCTCTGGAAAGGCACTGTTCAGAGTTCCAGATTATTGTCACGGTCTAAAAGCTGCATACATCTCCGGCCTACTGAACCATTGCTGACAGGGGAGGTGAAAACCCTCGTCCTGGCCGTGTGTATTTGTAGCTGTGTTTATTTTACTGACTTCTGACTGTTCATGCACTCGCTAGCTCAGATGCAGTCTCTCGGGTAGGATTCAACTGTCATTTCTTACATCGTTGGCCTTTGTCGTAATCTTTCAGACAAATGTAATCATTTGACCTTTGATCCAAGTAATAAAGATCAAATGCTACACGTGTGCTGATGTGTGCTTCTCCCTGCGTCCGTTTCCAGTAGCTGAGGTGCCCGGTGAGCGCAGGTCAGCAGCAGTCCACAGCTTTTGGAAGTGCAGGAAGTGGAGCTTGGTTCAGAGAGCACATGTATGAGCATAAGGAATAAGTTAATTTACCCCATTGGTTGCTTTACTCTGATAAATAATTATATTTTAAGTAACACTCAGTAACTGAGGAAGAAATTGGAAGAACGGATTAAATAAATACAAGGCAAGATTTCCATGCAGTGGAAGAGAAAGGTAAGAATTTAGTAATTTTACCTGGTCATTGGTATTTTAAGATTTTCCCGTCTTTTTGATCACTGTATACTCTTAGGTGGTAAATACTTCATCTTCTCTGCTAGGTGGCAGGAGTGTTTTCTTTGTTTTTAACTCTGCTGTGTATTTACGTGGGAGGTAATGTTGGTTGGTTGTTTCAGAGCTTTTAGGCTGCCCGCTGGAGAAAATTCTTTAATGTCTCCATCTCCCTGTAGTGACCGTGGTGCTTGAGGGAAGGCCAGCCCTTTGCTGTCCGCTGGTGGCCCTCGGGCACGGCTGTTCAGCGGAGGAGGTCCTTGAAGCTGTATGACCTGCGGAGGTTTCCGTTCTGTGTGCTGTGAGTTAAGCTGAGTCTGTGTTGGGGCAGATCCCAGGTGCCGCAGTTAACATAACGCGCCCACGGCCAGACGCTGCTGTGCTGCTGCTGAGCAATGCGGCAAGGGCTCCGCCGAGGAACGGCGGCTCTGCCCTGGGGTTGAGCACAGCTGGACTGTTTGAAGGTGCATCCGTGGCAGTGGCAGCGGAAACTCGTATTCCCAGGCAGTCTGTTGTGGCTGCTGCGGGATACTTGTGCCGCACTGTCTTGTGCTTACAGTGCCTCAGAATAAATGTGCAGCGGGGTCAGGGACGGGTGCCTGTGCTTGGCACCGACTGCTCGGACAGACAGGCTTTGTAAGAAAGTAGTAAGAGTGACACAGCTGGTGTCACACTGCGAATCTCTGCTTTTGCCTGATTTTTCAGTTTGGTTCATTGTCCTAAAATATTTGTGTTATTTTTGTAAGCAATCAGGGCTTACAAATTATTGGTTTTTTACTGCAATTTAAAGACAACTAGAGTTTAATTGCATATTTCTTTAAAAAAAAACCCATAAAGCTATGAAAAGAAAGTGTAATGTAACTTTCTTTTAATTAAAGACAAATAAAAGAACCAAGGGCTCAAACACTTTTTAAAAAGACATCTTCTGTTCCCCAATGTCTTCTCTCGAGCAAAATATACAGCATATATATATATATATAACATAACTACATTCAAGTACCAAACAGAATTTACATTTTCCCAAATAGAGAAAATAATGCACATCATTCACATACCTTAAACCCATCCATGCATAAAAGAACACTGCCAATAAATCCACAGTTGGACATGATTAATTACACTACTGTGTATTAGTCTGAAGTATCGACAACATCGTTGGAACATGTAACACGTGGGAGTTTTCAGTTTATAATGTTTAACTCTGCTTTAAAGTCTGAGTCTGGCCAGAGACTCATTTGTCTAAGATCTGTTCAAATTTAGGGTTAATAAAAGAAAATCCATCAAATGCAGACTGGTCCATGGACTCGATCAGGTTTTTGTCACTATAGGACAATTTTGGCTTCTCACTCAGAAATTCTCTGTCAAAGTTGTTGTAGTCACTTGCTGACTTCTGTGTAAACAGAGAGGGAAGAGAGTTTGAGACAAACTTTTGTCATTTCTTCCAGAACAAACTGATTAAATACAAAAGGAAGTTATTTCCCAAACTCCTTCCTTCTTCCCTGCCCCCACCCCTCCAAGAGAAAAATCTCGTTTTTTGCCTATTTTAACAGCACTGTAAGATTTTTAACTGGGCAATTGCTTATTGTTAGTTGAAAACAAGTAGCACGAGGTTGCTTCGGAGAACCACCTGGATCTGTGATAACGTTTCACAGAATTACCTAAAGATTCACTGTTGACAAAAGCAATGCAGCACTTACATTTAAGCCCAACGTTTCTTGCCGTTAACCAAAATTTTTAAATCCTGAAAACATTTTACGGTCTGTACTTTTTCAGAGCAAAGCAGCAGTGTTTACCCTATTGCAGCTGCTTTGTGTCTGGATAAAATACTTGTGTATGTTTAACTAAAGACTGTGTTTTACACTCTGCGCCTCCAAAGGTTACTGTCTGTAGGATCCTTACATCTCCAGAGTGCATTGCTGTGGGAATGTGCGGCACGACGCCTGTTTGGGGAATGGAACACTTGAAAACTGCACTCCTCCACATCATTTATCTGTACCCCTAACAGGGTGGAGGAAACCTCGTTCGGGTTTTTAACCAGATGACATGAAGCAGCAGCATCTCGTGGTGATACAGATGAGAAGTAACGCACAGTCTGTTCTTCAGATGTTTTTTCAGGTAACATCAGGCATGTACATTACAATTAATTCTAAGTCCAAAAGTACGGAGAATACATCTTTTTGCCCTCTTGGAGACTCTTGAATGAGTTTGAAAGAGCAAATACCAAGTGAGGACCCCCAAGTTACTGGTCCTTCTCCCACATGGCATTACAGAAGAGAAAAATACAAGAAACTATCAAGATTTCTAACACTGAGACATATAAAACATATTTTTCCAATGGTCTAAAGATTTAAGTAGAATGGGTATCAGAACTATTAGTTGATTTTCCTGATAATTATATTAGTAAAGGAGCACCGTGAGAGAGCACAGGGAAGACAGGCTGAATAGGATGATTCTAGGGCAGGCGGAGGAATATAGCGCAGCTTTTTATAACGGAACCATCCAAGAACAATGGGCTTTGATACATTGCTGTCTCATTTCTAAAATGTGAGAAGGAAATCCCAGTAGTATAGTTGGAGCAAGTTAGAGAAGTCATTCCTTGCCCCATGGCTGACATTTGCAGTACTGTGATGAAACAAAGAACAACCCACGTACCACTTTGGGTCTGAAAGGAGGGTCCACCTCCCTCTTCTCCAGCGCCGTCCAGTTAATGGTTTTGAAGAAAGGATGGTCTCTGATGTTCCCAGTGACCCCAAGTCGTCTTGTTGGATCCCTTTCAAATAGCTGCAAAACAAGATAGCCAGTAAAGCCTTACATCTGCTCAAAAGGTAGGTGGCACGGGAAGAATAATGGGAATTCTGCTGAAAGAACAAAAGTTGCTAACAGTAAAGAGACCAGTAGTAATGAGGGTGACCTGATCTTCCATTTGTAAAAGCAATTTGCTTGCTGATAAACAGCTCCTTGTAAAAGCCTAGATTTGTCCCTCCCTGGACAAACACAGCACCGTGACCCACGCGCTGATCGTCAGTCCTACCTTTTCTAATATGTCTTTTGATTCCTTGGTAATCCAGCGTGGGTAGTGAGGTGTGTCCACTCGGATTGACTCGAACAATTCATCTTCATCATCCCCATGGAACGGGGATTGTCCAATCAGCATCTCATACAGCAGGACCCCGAATGACCACCAGTCCACAGAGAACGTGTACCTCGAGCCTTGCAGGATCTTGTTCCACGGAAGTACAGAGGAGGAAATACAAGTAATGAGTAAAAAGCAACCATATATGCCAAAAAACAGGAGAGGGATTTTAAGTGAGAATCTTTAATAACTAGGATATTTAGGAGGGGGAAAAAAAAAATCTAGCTATTTGACAAATTGTTGACACAGATGGGCAGCTGTGGTTTTAGCCTTGGCCGCTCTTTGTGCAGGGGGACAGGTCTTTGCTCTCATGCAGAATTTTTCTCCATTAACTTTAAATAGCCATTTACCTGAAAACATCCTCTCTAGTTTCTTTATAAGATGAAGGGAGAAGCAAGTAGCAATGGACAGTAGATTGCTACCAAACAGATTTTGACATAATTTATAGCTTTAAAAGCTAACTATCTTGTTGGGACTACTTTGCAAATCAGCTAAAACCCAGCTGTAACACGAGGAAATTTAACTTAGTGAGATTGCCCTTAGAAGCTGCTTTTGCTTTGAATTTTGGTTGTTTGCATGGGCACAAGCCTGTTCACCATCTGCAGTGCCATATATTCATTTTGCGAGAGCTCCGTGTGTATGCTAGCTGTAAAGGCAGAAGGGAAAACTAGTTATTCAAAACCAGAACATTTTAACATTTCAGAAACTTTATTTTTTTTTAACTTGCAGCTACAGAACATTTCCAAATCTTGAGTACCTTCTACAGAGAACTGAGATTTATTTTTTTTTCAGTGCTAATTAGACTTCTATATTTCTGTACTATCAGTCTACAAAAGGATGATTAATCCCAAGGGCCATTCTAACATCGGTGTATTAAATCCCTCCCTGCAGTATGTGGCAGTGGCATACTGACCTCGGGAGCAATGTAGTCTGGGGTACCACAGAATGTGCTTGCCTTGTTGTCGCCAACAACGTTTTCTTTGCACATTCCAAAATCGGCTATTTTGATGTGTCCTTCCTTATCAAGCATCACATTGTCCAGTTTTAGGTCTCTGCAAAAAAATGTTTAAAAAAATTATATTTTATGGACAAGTCATTTGTGTATTCAGATGCATGCAGTTTCTGCACTGATAAAGACCTACCCTGCATCATACAAAGAGCCTTTTCAAGAAAATCATCATCCGTCAACACAATATCTACAAAATAGTACTTTTGTACCTTGAAGGCGGTAAGGAGAAGGGGAGAATTCTCTCTTGTCAGAGGAAGTAAGAGGCTGAGGGGTATATATAGTGTGTGACCTTATAATCCTTAACGTTTGCTTTCTGATCCAAAAGCACACCCAGTGCTGCTGTTGTTTCTGGAAGGAGGGTTGAGTTCATGCCCCGCCAGCCGACACAGGGCTGCACCAACTCCGTACCTCAAAGGGAGGATTGTTGGATCCTTGGAGCACTTGGCAGGAGCAGGCATGTCTGAAGCCTACCCAGCGTTTAGTACTACCTGTGACCTTTTCCTCGTTACAGCACAAGGGGGTTCATGTGTTGTGGTTGTGCTCTGTGAAGTGTCCTATTCATGTCTTTTTTCAGAATAATACCATTCAGTCAAATAAGAGCTTTTTAACAGCCGTTTCCAAAAGCTACATTCCCTCCCTTTGACTCTGATGCATTTTTTGTCCATCTGGCTGCAAAAGCACATACCAAGGAGGGCAGGCTGAAGAGAAACTGAACGGCTTTCTGCTTACCAAGAAAGACTTGAATAGAGCACAAAATTTTACATGAGAACAGGGCTGTTTTTCTCCTTTATAACTTCAGTTCCCAGTATCAGCTACTTACACTGCTCAGACGGTGAGCTGAGCTCGAACCAAGAGTCCCTGATTTAACGCAACGCGCCATAAATCCTTCCGTGTTTGGCTGCTCACCTGAGTAAACTGAATAGATCGGAGATGGGGAACACTCGTGGTAACTTTGGGTGCTGCACTTACCTAGCTACAAGTTCTAAAATCTTTTGTATGGGTGTGCACTTCCATGCAATGCCTACCTAAACTGCTCCAGTCACGTTCTGTGGTTATACTGGTAACCATCCTGCATGAGATGGGGGAAAAAAATAAAAATAGCTTTGGTTTTGCTGGTGTCTTTTTGGAAAATTGTACCATTTCTATGAAAATACTTCATACTCTGAAATTTCCCTCCAGGAACATTCTAATTTAATGTAGGGAAACTTAAAAGCAAGTCTAAAAATTATCTAGAAAATCTGGGATTGAAGGACGTTGTGCTGATGACAACAAATCCTGGAGTTTGATCCTTTCCTGTATAAAAACCTGCAGGAGACAGTGGGAATACAGGTGGGTACATTAAGTACCTTCCTGGGTTACGGCTGTTTTCTTTGAGATGCAGATGGGCTTTTAGGAATCATCTTCTTCACCAAGGAGGACACCTGTAATCTTCATCCTCTTTACCAACACTTTGTGTGAAACTTTTTGTCTCTAACTTCAGGAAGTGCTTTACAGGTTTCCTGTTTCTATAAAGGCAGATGGACATACCAGACGTTTTGGGGCACATTTACCCAAGTTACCTTGTGTAACCTGTTCTTAAGCACGCAGCGATTACCCCTCGTACCTGTTTGTTACAGAGGCAAGAGCTACCTGAGCAAGCAGTTACCAAACAGTGCTTTAGAGCTGGGGGTGGAGTGGAAAGGCTGGAGAAAGGAAATTGAGAGGAAAAACTGCATTAAGAAATATGCTTCTGATCTCTTATGGTGTGGGTATTTACAGTGAGAAGCAGCTGATCAGGATCTGGCCCCTGATGTTTCGAGCTGGTGAGGCAGAAGCATCAGTGGTTTCATAGGGAAGGCCAAAGCAGATGACTTTCACCTCCATGGCTTTCCCAAGGCCAGTAGGAATTGATAGCTTCAAGGACCGTGTCCCTTGCTTCCAAACTAAATAGACCCATGATTTGAAGGCAGTGTTTAAAAATAACTGAAACAAAGCCGCTTTTGTGCAACATAAATAACATTCCATCATTCTGGTTGCCAAGGAAAAGACACACAGCTATAGATACATCTCAGGCATGTTAATGCCCTTGGAATAACATCAGATCGCTGACAGACAGCTTTTACTTCTTCCATCAATCAGTAATTCAAAGATGCATCAAGTGCCAAGACAATTCACAGGTCCCACACGAGCTACTTGGTACTCACCTATAAATAATGCCTTTGCTGTGAAGAAACTGTAGCCCACATAAAATTTCAGCTCCGTAAAACCTGAAAAGAACAAAACATCTTTTCATCAGTCGTGCTCGGTTAGAACATACCAAAGCAGCTGGCCAGAAGAGCTGCCATATGCGTCTCTCCACGGAGTGAGTAGTACTGTACACTCCCCTTGTTACTGATACACCTGCTGGATGCTGTAATCCGCAAATCAATTCCCTCACAGCACCTCTGTAATATCCAATGCCAAACAGCACCGAGGACACAACAGCAACTTGCCTTAATGCTTTGTTGCACTTCCATTAGGAACACTGTCCCTTTTCTACCCTTTCATGGTCTTTGTGTGTTTTTAGTGATGCACACATGCTTTTTGAAAGGCAGCTACTGGGAGCTCAGTACTCACAGGATTGCTTTAGGAGGGACTAGGCACTAACGGGTAGTTAGACCTCACCTAATCTCCTGCTGCACCTGGCAGTTGCAGCAGACAGAGTAAAATTAGCATCGCTTCAAGGGCATTCTCCTCAAAAAAGGAGGTGATAATCCAGAGAATATGAAGGAAAATGCTAAAAAAATGCTTCTCCCTGCCCCAAAATGTATTAAAAGCTTTTTTTTTTTTTTTAAATTGAACAAATACAAAACTATTTCCACTTCTGTACAGCAGAATGACTACTGACCCAACACTTCAGAAATACGTACAGAGGATGCCAGGAGGCGCTGCCAGATGCACAGATATTTGCTGGGACGCATAAGCTGGTGGGGCTTTGTCCAGATTTTTGCTGCGGAGGGTGGGAAGGGAGCTTGCTCTGACCTATAAAGCTGGCTGCAGCCCAGCCACGGCTGCTGCCAGACCCCTTGCTCTGATCCCATCCAGTTTCCTTAGCGCAGCACTGGGGCTCACAGGCAGATCCGCTGCCCTGCACTGTTACTGTCAAGGTCTCGCATGCACCCATTCAGTGATACAGTTAAAAACCTCATGCTTTTAGGTGAGAGAGGTAGAAACTGACCTAAAACTAAAGAATTATGATAAAGTAACAATAATACAACATTTTTGCACCTTTCAAGTCTTCAGCTCCAGTGATCTCTAAGCCATAGGTAACTGATGCAGTTGCACTTGCAAAGTGCTTACCCATTTCACCAGTATCTTGCGGAATGTGCAGGTTACCCTTCTGTACGATCATGTCAACTTAGCAATACTGATAAGTAATATAAGTGCTGGGGTTTTTTTCTTATGCTGTTTTCCAATGTTTCCATCCAAATACTGTCCTAAGGGACACTGAAGCAGTACCTTTTGCTTTTCAGTGCTGGCTCATTTTGCAGTTTAATGAGCATCTCTAGGTACAAGCATCCCACAAAGTTAAACATCACACTGCTACGTAAATTAAGAAAACCTAACTAACTCCAAACATCATTAAGTGAGCTGCTTCATTGTATTAAACCAGCGCCTAGAAATACCTTTTCAATCATCAACCACGGAAACTTGTGTGAAAGAGTGCAGGTAAGTGGTGCAGAACTAGAAGCAGTAAAACCACAGAGACTAAAATCATTCATGGAGATAAGGACTGAAGGCTTGTGGACTTACGTTGCTCTGTAGAGATCGAAACGCCCCTTGTCCTGTATGTGAAACATCAGGTCTCCCCCATTCAGGAACTCCATAACAAAGAACAGATGCTCCTGTTCGCAAATAACCAGAGAATGGAAAAATTACTGATGTTATTGCAACCACATGTGAAGTGGTGATGTGCCTACTGTGGACCAAACAGCCACTTCCCTCCTCTCATGAATACTTCTCTTATTTCATGTACCTCTAAGGGTGTATGAGGCTCCTACAGATTTGAGGAGCCTGGTCTTGCACTGCAAAGGCAAACAGCTGATCTTGTATTCCCTGGGTTTCTAGACCTACTGCCTTCTACCTGTGGCAGTCATCTTTTTCCCCCTCACTGAAGGTAAAGCTAAGAGCATGGTTTTAAATTAAACTGCCTCTTATTCCAGAGCACATAGATGTTTTTCTGATCTCATTCTGTTCTCATCAACGTATGTGGGGGTCATACTCATATTTACTTTCCACAAGGCCTGTGAACTGAGAGGAAATTAAATTCGTGCATTACTAAGTTACTTTCTCATGACTGCTAGTAACACCATCCATTGAAAGCTTACATCTGCTGGGTTGCTGTTGCCGTTGGGCTTTTCCTTACCTTCGTCTGAAACGTGCAGTAAAGATGTGTGAGAAACGGATTTTCCCATGCCAGAGCGAGGACGCGCTTTTCCACCATGGTACATTCCACATCATCATCAATTAGCACCACATCTTTTTTCAGAGCTTTGATAGCAAAGAATTCATTCTTCCCTTTCAGCTCAGCAAGCAGAACCTAGGAGAAATAAAAGATGAGATTACAGCACATGTAGGAAAGACTGTTGCTGATGGTATCAGGGAAAGTGAAAGGTGTTTATAGGAGGTACAGTGACAATTAAAAAAAACACTTAAATGGGAAAGATAAGTGAGACTGGGGAAGGTGAAGTTGCTGGGCATAGAGATGAGGAGACAGTGCCCAAGGACCACGTGTTACACAGGCACAGCAGCTTCCAGGGCAGTTTTTCTGTCAATGTCTTGCGAGGATACAAACAGAAGAGATGTGAAGCCTGTTCCTTCATTAGAGCTGTAGTTTCACAGGCAACAGCAGACAGAACCTGCTGCTTTCCACATCTCCCCCTGCCACTGCACCGCAGCGTTAGGAGGCTGTTTCTCAGGGGGTACAAACATAAAATATCCTTTTGCACTGTGGTGCATAAAGGGCAATGTCTCCGCCACAATACTAAATAACTGAAAAACTGTCGTGCGTTATGAATCACTGTTGAGTTTAGATGAGATTCAGGTGACGAATTTCTAGTGTCTTTGACAAAAACGGCTATATCCAGTTCTGTTAAAAGATTATCTGCCCAAGTGGCTGTAACAGTGAGACTTTTCTGGTTAGTGAAAATAGCCCAGCACCTGCAGAGACCAAGCGAGCCGGTCACCTTAAGCTCTATCAGTTTGTTACGTACCTTTCCAAAACTTCCTTTCCCTAGTACTTTATGGAAGACAAAGCTGTCTATGTTGAATTTTCTCCTTGCAATTCGTGATGCTGTCTTGGCTGTGTTTCCTTCCCAGAGTTTATCGTACTCGCTGCTATCTGCTAATTGAAAGAGGGAGTTTAAAGTTCAATATGTGCAGAAATACTGCGTGACTCGGATCCCTCACTAAGTACTGACCAATGCTGGAATACTGGTGAATCTAAACATAAGGGTCAGCTCCTGTAGTTCATAACAAAGTTTAAATTACGTGAATGTACTTGGTAGTTTTGGATTTGAAGTAAATCTGTGATTGCTTCTAATGCTGGGTTTAAACGATACCTAGGGATTATAAAAATCAAAGGCCCTAACTTTCCCCTATGACTAAGATACATAATTTTGAGAAAAAGATGCTTTACAAGCACTACTTGTAAACAAAATTATTTTTCTTCTGTTAACAGCCTGGTCCCTCAGCCTAAGCAGAGAGGCCATAAAAAGATCTGATTTATGCCCAGTGCTGGCTAAGAAGCGTGATCATACAGGTTAATCCTGATTATATCCTAAAATTATTAATGTTATTTTTTTTTTTTGACCTCTGCTGCATAGATCTGCTGGGTCACTAACAAGACACTGATGATAATCATGAGATGACACCATGCCCCACAAGCTGCCCAGCATCTGTGATAACCCAGGGATGAATCACAGTGGCTGCAGCGTGACTTAGCATTAAGCTAAACCACTTTTGCAAGAGGTTTGTTTGGTTTTTTTCCCCCCCTCTGTTCTGGCAAATTGGAACAAGCATGATAAGTAATATCAAAATAATTTTCTTACTGGGCATTTCAAAAGAATTAGTTCAATGTGTGGATGAATATATAAAGTCCTGTACCACTCCAAAACCACCCGTTATCTGTTACTGAGCCTGGTGATTTCCATCTGGTAAAAAGTTACTCCTACTGTTGCATTTATTTTTGCATAACTTATCAGAGGTTAGCTTATGCAATGCTAGATACAACAATATTGCTTTAGTAATAGTAAAAAAAAAAAACTAAACAAAACCTTACTCTGAACCTGCAGAGAGAGGATTCCAGGTACTAAAACTATTTCAGCCATTCAATCTCAAGCAGTATTTTGGTTACTTACTTTCTAAAATAGATGGCACTTATCATTGTTTTCTAACGGTTTGTGAACAAATCAAGATAATTAACAATGTGCATGACATTTCAGTTACAGGAGGGAGGGCAGCGCGTTGCATGCGCATGTCTGGTTATTGAGGAATCCTCCAGTTCCATCACAGGGTGTAAAGCAGGCATTTCTCAGAAAGGTGGGTATGCTCCTGGACTAAAAACTACAGGTATTTGTCTAAAGTTATGTAAGCATTTTGTGTGGCAGTGAGTAGGTAAAAATATTTTTTTTTAACAGTGCTTATTAAAAAAAATTGTCTAACATAAGGCAAGAATGAATAACTACTTAAATTCTTAGCGTGTGTAGTCTGGTAGGTAAATGGCTCAATTGTAGCTTTTCTCACCTGTTGTGTCTCCTGGAGCTTTAGGTTTCTTATCAAAATCTTGATAAATACCAACACTTTCTACAGATCCAGAATCGGACCTTCGTGAAGATTTCTGAGGAGGAAGGGAAAATTTGAAATTATATTTGCACTATTACTTTAGAAATACTTATAACAATAGCTGTTAAATGTACCATGATGGCAGTGTAAGATTTTCTTTTTAATTAACTCCTAGTACGAGTCTTTTCTTAGGAAGTCTGGTTCATAGACTATTTAGCCACATTATTTACAGCTTCAGATCAGCCAATTGCTTTACTTCCTTCACTGCAAGAAAATAAATCATTCAAATTCCTGAGCAGTCTATGTTGTATTGTTCATTGCAAAATTATTAAAGATATGATGGTTTGAACCCACAGGAGGAAGAATTTAAATTGTGGAGAAATGTCCCCTTGGATGTATGGTCATTTGAAAGAGGAAACAGGAATCACTGTCACACTGGACATGCTGAAGTCGTATCTGTGTGTGACATCCATCTTTAGCACGTGGAAACAAACCTTACACATGAAAGATCGCTGAGATCAAATTTTAGTAATGAAAAGATCAAGCTCTTCTGTGCTGTGAAAGAGCTGGTGCAACAGCTCTCACTGTTTTCAAAATAAGTATCCAGTGAAAGCTTAGGAACACTCATCTCAGAGGAAATACTGTTGGCTTTTATGATATATTCTGTTTTACTTCAGAGCTTGGGTCTGAATCTTTCTTTGCAAGTCAGAAGCTGACCACAAGAGACAGTGATGCTGCAGCAGAGATGAACAATGTAAGCTGTGGGGCCCGTGTTAATTCTGCACATAGTGTTAGACGAGCTTTCTTTGTGTATATATCAGATTAATAATAATTGATAGTATCTGGTATATTTCTCCATATTTATTTAATTTTAGTGTTTAAGTGGAATTCTAAAGTTGAAGCATGGAAAAGCAAGCTCCAGCGTTAGGATATCACTGTTTAAACAAACAGAAAGGGAAACAATAATTGTGGCACCACAGAAGAACAAAGTTGCATTTCAGGAAACTACACGCCTTTAAAAAAATTGTTATGTGGGATTTCCCCCCCCCCCCCCCCCCCCCCCAGTTTCAACTTGAGGCTATTGACATCTTTAGGGGTCAGATTAAAAACAGAAAGCTGTTTGCATTTCCTCTGTTCCAAACTCGGTTCCCCACAAAAGTGATACAAAAAAGATGAACTAAAAACCCCAAAATGGTCTGAAAACAACTAATTACCTGACAAATGGCAATAAGACCTACCTGGCTAACTTGATTTAAAGCTTCAGCTAGCAACTTCTGGTTTATTCCACATAAGTTTGCCACCTTCGTCTGGCATTTATGATGTACGTTCATCCCACATTCTAAAAGAAATGTAAGAACATACAAGCAGCATCAGGAAAATACTGTCTGAAATTGCAACAAAAAGGGCTGTTTCTCTGTGCAGTTCAGAAACTTTGTTATAAGACCGAACTGGACATGGATCTACGATTGTTAATAAAACTGCAGTTTTAATCTTGATCTCAATTAAGGCTACAAAAATTGTTCAAAAACTCCAATCATCATTACTTTATTCTCAAAATCTGTTACAATAAATATCATCTTGCCTTTTTATAGGAGAATTATAAAAGTGGTATTTACAGTAAATACTTTCAATACACTTTTAGGCACTACTGTGAGTCAGACTCACCAAATTTCAGCTATTCCCAAAGTAGCAATTTTGATTATACTGAAGATTACACCCTCGCAGCATATTTTCTAACTGCATTAGAAGCTCACCTTGGCTGAGCTGTCACACGAGCCAAGTGCCTATTTGTCTCTCTCTAGCACAAAAGCTTTTTCAACCATGTGTGGATGAGATTAATCCATTTTACATAACACATATAGAAATGCAGAGCGTGTAGCAACAGTTAATCTCTAGTGGGGGGAGGAACACGGGAAAAGCATGAAGAGGTCCCAGCCGCCCTCCCTCCTCCTCCATACCTTCACATTTAAGTCCTTGCTTGACCAGCCCCCAGAGCAGGCTGCCGCAGTGGTCACAGAAGGTCGGGCTCATGTAGTTGTAAACTTTGAAGCGATGAGGCATGTCAATCTTGAAACGTTCCTTTTGAAACTGAGGACAGGGAGAGGAGTGAGTCTCTCCAGCCAAAACAGGACCAGCTTCTTACAGAAAACTGCTTGGATATTACAAAGCTGCAACAATTTTCTCTTGAATACTCCAGTCTTAACATCCTGCGTCTAGCAGGGAAACAATCTGCCCCTCAAATACTGCCCACCCCCTTGCAGGGCTCTTTACTACTTTTCTTCCTCAAAAGTTTCATCCACTACACATCACATACAATCTTCAAGAGTAAACAGTAACTTGGGTTGTACAGCCAAGCACCTCCCAAATGCACCGGGCTGTTTCTAGACAAGGTTCTGTTAGTTCAGGAGTGTTTAACTACATAATTACACTCTAAATATATTGTTTCAGCTCTTACCATTGTGTCCCTGCTGTTGGCTGCAGTACCAGTACACCTCCCAATGATTTTATCAATACATTTCTTATGAATAGCAGCATTGCATTCTTCAAGGAAAAAAAAAAAAGGATTCCATCAGATAATAGGATGAGGTTTTTGCATTTCATAGCGTAACGTGAAAAACACACTCCTTTCCATCATACTACATACACCAGAACTTTCTTTTCTATCAAGATGATGATCTTTTTTAAGCTGACTCTCCCCATTTTCTTTTATCATAAACTCTGTCTCTAAATGGAATCTTGCCTAACGCCACCAGCATTTGATAACAGAAGGACAATATTATGCTTCTGAGTTTTACCCTTTGATATCTCCCTGCTTTTTGGAGTAACGCACAGAGACCTATGCCAAGTCAAAAGTGCTTTTCAATTCAGCTGTAAAACCCCTCAATAGTTGTAATTCATTTTAGAAAAGGTTTCACAAAAACTGCTGTCATAAACGAGTGCAACTTTTCCAGAGCATTACACACTTATGAGAAGAACAGCTAAGTCTAAATCTTGATACTAAAAACTCAGGTGGGAATCATAACAGTCTTGGGTTATCGTGAAAAACTGATGTTTAGCATCTACTACTACCCGTGGTGACAATGCACTGTGCCACGCGTATTTACAGAAGATTTTTCAACAGTAACTATTAGATCTACAGATTCACGTGGAAGGTAGTACAAGAAAAAGGTAAAAATCAACTTACGCCTACATTTGTATCCCTGTTTGTTGAGTCCCCTGAAAAACAAATGATAAAGAAGGAAATCAAAAACACATATCTGCTGGAATAAAAGGTGTTTTTTGATTTTTACCATGTCAGCCAATCAACCCTTTGCCTATGGGAATATTTGTTCCAATTAATAAACTGGTCTAAATTCTGCTGTTAAGAATCCTCTGTCTTAGGGGAGCAAGTGTGTTTCGACAGACCAACAAGCTAGGAGGGAAACCCAGAAAAGAGAAGGTTCCAGTCACATGGGAAATCCTCCTGATCTGACTTAGTACAAAAACGGCCTTACTATGGAAGGGATCCAGCTTCTCGCTCTCTGTGAGTCTTTACTCTGCTATCAGCCACTTCAGTTCCAAAGTTTGAGCATTCTTTTCTCAGATCCACCCATCCCATTCTCTTGAGAAAGAGCTGCTCTGGATTACGTGCCAGATCTCATTCATGCTAACGGAACTTTTGCCAATTATTTCAGTGGCTAAAACGTTCAAGTTCTGTTTTTTAATGTGAAAGAAGTACAGTTCTTGGGGAGAACAATTGTCATGTTTGGTCTCAATATGCCTGAAGTAAATTTTGCAATTATTTAGCCCTTATGGGTGGGGGAAGCTTAATTAGAACAAAGCTTCCTTCTTACCATACAAATTCTTTGCAGACAGAGCAGAACGTAGGTTGGCCAAAGAAGGTAGCGATAAACTCATGATTTTTGATGTAGCGGACTTTGGCTTGCTTGATAGCTCCTCTTCTGTTCATAGTTACTGTCCCCTCCTCATCCTTCAATGACTGTTTGCAGTCTACGGGGGAGACAAAAAGACACCCTTTTAATACTGCAAGGTATTACAAAGGTTAGTATTTGCTTCTCCAAAAAATTCAGTTTGTTTTTCTCTTTCAGACTTGTATTTATTTTACACCTGCATTCTGCAAACTTTCAGTCCAACAAGGGTGAAACACATGCACGCGCTGCTTCCCAAGGTCTCTCCATGTCCCTGTTTGCAAGCACTTCCCTCCTGCTCATCCAGAAAAAGCCTTCAGCAAATGAGCCGAGAGGAAGAAGCAGGAATGGAGTACAGTCTTACTCGAGAAATGACAGCCACAGTTGTTTCTTGAAAAAATATTAGCTCCTATACATTATGTGATTTACATGCAAGAGAAATGAATGTTTTATTGGAAGCAGGAGGGTCTTCTCCTTCAGCAGAAGCCTTTTCCTGCTGCTGCTCTGCATGCCTCCTGAAGCAGGACTAGAGCAGAAACACAGGTGATGTGCTGCAGGACCTCCTGAGTCACCACCAGACCACACTGCTGCACGATGGGCTTCCTCCAGCCTCCAGGATCATTAAGCAGTGAGGACAAGTAAGAATTTCAATTAGACATTTCCATTATGCGCTCTCATAACGCTGATGTTATATCCGTCAACATGCCTCAGCCTCATTCCTCTCCCCTCCCACACCGCTGAACCTGGATTACAATCTATCATTTGATACCCTTTTGAGTGTCCTGAACTAATTTATCAGACGCAGCCAAATAGAGCCAGACTGCAGGAGCATGTACTGTCTTAGAAAAGAAAGGACAACACCAGCTCAGAGATTAAGGAAAGATTAAACATACTATTGAAAAGAAAGCTCAAAAAAATCCCCAGGTTTTGCCACTAGGTATTAATGCAGTTTTCTGATAAACTGGCCATCTGGTTCAGAGAAAAACCCATGCTGCCTCCTCCTGAAAAGAGCTCACAGCATGCACTGTGGCACCCTGGCACTATGTACGCCACTGTGTCCCCTCCAGGAGCAGGATTCATTTCTGTTGTTCAAACAGCCTACTGAGTTCACCCAACAAAAACCCCCATCAGCTGCTGCACTTCAGCTTGTCGAAGTCTGTAAAGAGAAGAGTACCGTCTCTTCGTTTACTCCTGCTCATCCACTGTTCCTCAAATGCTTCAGGGAAACCACACACTGAAATGTGCATGCAGGGAAAACAACCTTGGCGAGAGCAATACTTCATATTGTGTGCTGCATGAAGAGGATGTCTTCATAAGGGTGATCTAATCAGTAACAGCAACAAAGCAAAGAAAGCTGTATTGCTTTATAGCGTGCATTCTGAGGAGATAACCTGTGGTGGAGCAGATTAAGGGACAAAAGCCTCCCTGAAGTCTGTAACAGAAGCAAACCAAGTGCTTAGGATTCAGCAGGTGAACAGCACATGTCTTCTCCTCATGCGAGGAGTTATCTGTAACGTGTAGATTACCTTTAATATGTATTGCTCCAGAAAAGTTTTAAGAAGTTCAGCCAAATACAGACTTAACTGGGGAACAAGAGACTTGATTTGAAAGATACAGAGAGAGTTAACAATTGCAAGGAAACAACTTCCCCAACAACTGTATGGATGCAGGGTGGAGATGTGGGGTGAAGAAGAAACACAAAGGGAAAGCCCTCGCTTCCCCCTCCAGGCAAGCCAGGATTTCCACAGATGAAATGCTTGTCCTGGATCAGCACATGGTCAGAAACAGCCACGTACAAAACAGCTGAATCAGCAACTAGAATCCAGGTGACCTCTGCAGCCTGGACCTGAAATTAATCATTTTGAACCCAGCACACACCATTAAACATAATCTATTTCCTCTATTGAGAACTGTGGTTAATATTTATCACTGACACATTGTTCATTTATTTCAAGGTCCCTTCTCAAAACTTGCAGCAGATCTGACAAAAAAACCCCGAACTCCTCCATGCTGTACATCCATTAAAAACCATTAAGCACACCCATGAATTGACAGTGCAGTTCTCCGTAAGTGCAGTAACCACACCATTGTATACACCATTTAACTGCAGTGCAGAACTTCTGCATATTTTACAGTCCTTACAGCCACTAACACAACATGCAACCCAGAGTCTGGAAAACATTTGCTAAGACAATATTGCTAGGACTCCGCTGAACTGTAATAAGCCTCAAGGTGAGATGTCAAATGGTCTCAATTGAACCTCAAAAGTTCAAGGACAAAAGAAAACAATCTCCAGAATAACCCTATTAGATTTTTTTAAAAGAAAGAATAGAAAAAATATTTACCATCTTCAGAGTTCATTCTTCATTTTAACTTGCTCATTTCAGGGTTCTGTTTGTGAACAGAGGAAAGATGACAGTGCTACTGTCAGAAACTGAGAACTGGGACTTCAAACAGGGACAGGAAAAACATTTTCTGAGCTGTTTCCTAAAGTTTTTGGCTGAAACTTTATAGTAAATTACAAACCCCACTAACATTTCTGTTCAGTGCCCTCTTCTGCTGTTCTACTGCCTTGCATTTGGCTTTGTTTGAAAGTTAAGTGTGCCTTCGGGTCAAGAAAAATATTAATCTTGCAGAGCAATCATTAAAAAGGAAAGCTTATTCCTCACAAAGGAGACTTTTCCTGGCACGAGCTGTCTCAGAGGAAAACTGCTCTTTAACCTGGTCCTGGAGAGGATTGCTGTACAAAGAAAAGTGCAACCAATCATTTACAGAAATACAAATTTCCCCAAAAGCCTACACTTCTGTGACATGAACTTGCTATGTTAAATCATTTTTGGTTTTGTGATCATCACGATGTTTCCTTTGCAGGCAGAGTATTAATATTACTATTTCTATCTTGCTATTTTTTTAAAAAAAATCTCCTCCATTTTCAGTATTTGTGGATTTTACACTGCTGACATTGAAGTAGCAATACCAATGATTAGCTATTGCACCAACCAATACTATTTGTGCTCAAAGCTGGCACGTAATCTCGAATTACCTATCTCGGCCCCAAGCACTTACACTACCAACTCTAGCACAAGTGGTCAAACCCAGTGTTACAAATTCTTAGCAGCACCTTTATAAAAGGTATGCATGTGACACCTAAGAGTATTGTAGACAAAATTTCTTACTGTACTTTCTGTGGTAGGAAAAACTCCAAGCATGTTACGGTCTGTTCTGTGCAGAGACTGGGACACCCATGGGACGTGGGGGGCTTCTCGTCTGCTCGTCTGAATAAACGAACGAATTCCTGCCCGGCCCCTGAGCCAGCACCTACTGCTGTTTGGACTGACACCCAGCAGAGCACTGAGGCAGACTGCTCTGCAGCTACTTCCAGCACGTCTCTACTGAGTCGGTCTTTCACAGACATTAATGAAGTCAATGGTCTTTTAGAAAAGTGCTGAAACAAAACACCAGAGTTTTAACAAGCCCTGCCTTTCAATCCAGCAGAAAAAAAATCCCACATCCACACTACAGTCTTTGTAGTGCTCACACCATCTGCAGAGCTGCTGGGCTAACACGGGCTGTGCTCTGCTCCACCGAGTATTTTTTTTTTACATTTCATTAAGAGTTTTGGTTAACAGCTCTGCATAGATACCTGATTATTTTTTTTTTTGGTGGTAAAAGAGGGAATACATTAGAAAACGGGTTTTCTCATTTTTAAATTACCAAGGCACAGTAAAATCGCCCTTTAAATACAGGGAATCTGAGTCAAATTTCTTGTGCACATATGAACTATATCAAATTTTCTCAGCTCTACGCAACATGCTAGCTACCTTACCAACCAAATACAACGCCAACTTTGTGTTTATGAAATTACTACATCTGCATATGTTTGACATTCTTAAAGAAAATCAAGCTGTAAAACTTTTATTAAATTAATGCAATTGTACTTTTAGATGCAGATTAAAGCAGGTGCTAGGTGCCACTAATAACGATCACATCTGCTAACTTTCTAGAAATAGTATTTTCTCAGTTAAATAATTAAATCATACCAACTTCCCCATTTACAATTATAAGGTCCAATTCTGGCTTGTCAGCCCTCATCGCTATTATTTACCAATAATGTGACAATCCTTCCCCAACACACCTCATCCATAGAGAAACTTGCTTCAAATCTTAATTTAGACCCATATGATATGCAGAAGGTGATAGCAAATCTGTTATTTACTCTATCATTTTTCACAGATGCCTCAAAAATTCTAAAATCTCATCCTTCCCCAAACTCATGTCAACACACAGAGAGAAAAACATATTCAAAATATATGCAGCTCTCTGGTTCCTGCTCCTCTCCCAGCAGTCAGATACCTGAAATATCAGAAGTTCACATGCAAATATCAGTCACCTTCTGATACATCTAACAGCATTTTAAGGAAAGAATTCACAAACCCTTTCTTCAGGAAGCTGAAGCCAGCAAAACAGCAATTCAGAATTCAAAAACAACACCCAAACGTACTTCCAAAGCCTCCAAGGCTGCTAACACCGTGCAAGACACTCAGCAGCACAGCAAGCCACCTCCGTGATCCTCAGTTTTCTTACTCGATAAAATCATTAACTACATTTGAATAAAAGATCAAGCAAAGCATTAAACGTATTGCAACTCCCACCTATTAAAACTAAAGCTGCTTTACAAAAGTATAACCTAGTTTCAATACTACAACAAGAAAAAGGAGGATCAGAAAGAATGTTTTCTCACGTTTCACGCATCAGAAGAAAAACTTCTAATTTCCAGCATAAACTTATATTCAAATCACAGGACAGAAGACAAAAAAGTTCTTTGACAACTTTAAGTCAGGGCTCTGCAGTCCCTGTTTTGCAGGGTCTAGAAAGAAAAAACAACCCTTTAAGACTGCGAAGACTTTTCATATATAGCCCTGAATCAACTGCTCAGACTGCAAAAAAAGAAATGTCTCAGTGTAGCCTACTATGGAGCAAATTTTAATACCTGTTTATTCCATGAAAATTCGTCTCTAATAATAAATCTGATAATGGAGCAATAACAGGCTTACTTTGCAATACTGCTGCCTCCCATCGAAGCAGAGAAAAGTTGTTTTCTCAAGATGGCAGAATGTTTGCTACTTAGAAGGAAGGGTTGAAAACCAACAGCTTTAGTTTGCAAAACAAGCAAAAGAATTAGTCGCTTTTGCAAACACATACAGCAGTGCATTGAGGAGCAAAAAATCATGTTTGCCTATTTAGCAATATCCAGATAGTGACGTGACGGAAGTCTATAATTTTGAGAAAAATTAGTATGTTAAAATGTATTAATGTTTGATGTAAACACTGCAAATATCAGATCGAGTGAGTTTCCTTCACAAATGTAGATGTATAAATGCCTTGAAAGGGAGTTTCCACTGCCTCTGTGGTTTGGGTACCTAAAAGGTATCAGTGAGTAATTTTCTATAAAGCAGAAAGCGAACGGAAGGTGTTGCAAAGCAGAAGGTCTAACAAGAGCATTAGCACGCGAATTTTAAGTTGCCAATTAAAGTATGACTGCATGACAATGATCTGTTTGGTATTCAGGCTTCGTCCACTACCACCTGCAATCCTTAATAAAGGCAATGAAAACAGTTGTGTCTATTTTTAAATTATTTTGATCAATAACTGAGTACAGTTATTTTAATGCTTAGAGCACACAAGTATATCACCTCCCTGCTAACAGCTAACAGCAAATAATGGAAGGTTTCCACTTACACCATCTCTACTGTTCCTCGTGTCTGTGTGGAGAGGAGGAAATATGCTTCAGCCTCATCAAATAAGTTTCTGAGAATACTCAAGTCCATTTTGTACGGTTTTTGGTTGAAAAACTTTTAAGTTTCCTGGACAAGTGGAATTCCGTATGTCTCATTAAATAGATAGGTTCTCATACCACTGCCCCACGAAACTGTCTTGCATGGGAAAGCCATGACAAAGACCAAGACGAAGATCTTCTAATATGATGGCTCACGACAGTTTGAATGCAAACCAGAATATTACTGGTGCATAAACAGAGAGCATTTGACCCGACTCTTACTTACAGGCTCTTCAGAGTCACACAATTTTTTGAAATTTTGCTTTGAAGTGTTAACTTTTCATAAAGGAGACCAAAATAATGAGCGCATAGGCTGGGGTTTTTTTTTGCCACTGCAAAGACAAAATGTCAACTCTGAAATGTCACCTACTGCATCTCACATTCTATCTTTAGTAGCTTTTCTAGTAACCACTACACGGATTGCACATATGGTACAAAAATGTATGGTACCTTCACAATTAACTTGTTCCATGTGAGCAGAACCATGTTCCCTATGGGGGGAAAAAAACCACCAATGCTTTAAAAATTACTGCTTACTCTTTCCATTTACTATTTACAAACACGTGGTATTAAACTGTGTAAGACCGAGAGACAGAGCAGTTCAATTCCCAAGAAATAATGGTTTTGTGACTTCTAGTACAGGAAAGTTTTCACCACTAGCTAAGCAACTTGTAAGGTTTACATCATTTCCTTTATGAAAGAATTCCACAGACACACAAATCCCTGCCAAAATATTTGTTTTTATTACTATACTTAAAGCTTCCATTCTCATAATTAACTACCTTCTCTTACCTCCCAGTTTTGTCTCATCATAGCCTGTAGATTTCTGACATATATGGGTTGTTCACTTTTTAAACTGATATGGCAGAACATTGACTAGATTTGCATTTTAACACTTAACCATTCACTCATTGCTACAGTCAGTTTCCGTGATTAATGAATATGACATCTGTATCTCAGGAAACTCAGACCCAGTTACCCAATCCACAAAAAAAGTTTCCCACATAAGCTAGAACAAGAGATTTAACTTCTTTGAACCTAAAAAGGAACCGATATATTTTTCTGTCACATCAAAACATGAGGACAGACATATTAAAGATCCAAAAGTGACTAAATGCAAACAGCAATACAGGGCACAAAGGCATTTAGAAATTAACAAATGCAGCCATGACTTCCCATTAAAAAAACCCTACAAAACAAATCAATAAAATCAGAAAATTCTACTCAGTACATTAGGTGACTTTTTTTTGGGTGAGCTACATCCTGTGTTCTACAAAAGGAATGTGAGAAAAAGTTTTATTTTTACATAACTGACTGAAAACAGTTGACATTACCTGAATCTTCCAAAAAATACTGCACAGCCATCAGCACCTTCCCCTGAGGTTGTAGGTCAAGCTATGGAAAGAAAGATACCAACAGTGAAGTATGTGGTTGACTGAAACTCTCAGGAATTTAAGCAGTTTTTCTAGGGAATCAAAGTCTAATACTCAAATACTATTGGATTACAACCCTCCTCCGTATCTCACTGCTGCAGCTGAACCAGGGGCTTTTATTCTGTTGCTTTGACTAGTACGCTACATTGCTTTGATGTCTACCCAAAAGTTCAGCGCAGTCAAAGTTCACGTTTTTGCATGTCCCCTTCCTGTTTTCTGCAAAGAAGTTTGTTGGTTTGTTTTTACTATTGGTAAACTCTATTTGCACAGGAACCCAGTTTTAAATGAAAAAGTTTACACAATCCTTCACATGTTTATTGAGAGTACAAACCATAGAGATATCAAACACTGTTGCTTGTAATCAGAAAATCATCAAAATTCATTTTACTTTCCCCCTCAAACCATTACGCATGGTTTCTGTGCCAAATTCTACAGACCAACAAAAACAAATGCCTTTTAAGCCAATAGCTGAGGTCAGTTCCTGTGCTCAGAAAGTAGTCATTAATTCTTAAACTGCTACCTTCATAAAAGGTAGGAAGCTATTAAGCATGAAAGAGTCTGATTCAGTCTTCACTTCAGCACAGCAAAGTATCCCTGGGTTAAAAGTAAATACAACTTGGGAGGGGTAAAGAAAAAAAGAAAACTACAATTGCATTAGATACACCCGTGCACATGTCCCCACAAACCCCGTTACCCTACTGGAATAACTGGGATAATCAACGTTCAATTTCTTGAACTTTGATTATACATTATCTATTTCAAAAATGCTGCTAAAATAATTCTTACAAGCCCTGCCACACATGCTAAAGGGATGGAACACTCAGTTTAAAAGGCATTAGGCATCTGTTCAGCTTGAAAGAAACATAATGAGGTCAGCAAGTTTAAGGAATTAATCTTTTTCCTTACCCAGAATTCTGCTTTGCCGTTGCCTTTCTTGCACCGCTCTGCCAGGACCGACACACCTACAGTCACTTCAGATAATGGCTCTTCTGCTGCTTTCATGAGAACGATTTGAATCACACGTCCTTCATATATGTGGGCGTCAAAAGTTGATTTCCATTCTGGATACATGGTAGGTTTCTTCTGAACTAGAGTTTTTCCTCTCTCTGAAAGCCACAGAAAAAGGACAGAGTCTGTAAAATCAAGTTATGTAGATCTAGTACTTAAACTCAACAAAATAAGACAAAAGTGAGAATCCTTGTATTGAAACCAAAAGAAGAATTACTGCTTCTTGTAGCGTGGTTGGTACCAAGCTTAAATATTCAATTCAAACACTCATGACCTGAAGGCAAAGCTGACCCTGACTAACAGGACACACAGAGGCAGTGAAGGTGTTAACATGCAGCCAGAGAGACCAGGAGGAACAAATCCCATTCTGGAATTCAGAAGCTGGCTTAGTAAACCACAACTCGACAGGGAATCTTTGCATGGCTGCTTTCTGGTATCAGTCTCCACGATGTGTCACCTGATCATCATGAATACCTGCTGCTATAAGATAAATTGAGATGTCTTACACTGACCTAGTTTAAATTGAAACTGGTTGTTGAGAGATAAGTGCATATCTCAATAATCTGCTTCCAAGTTACCCCCAATATTTCACATCTATTCATGTGTCACTCTCCTTGGCATCGTACACTCTCTCTGCCACAATTGGTACTTTCTAAAGGATATTACAAGGCCTTATCTGTTCTCCCTAGCACATGCAGACCTTGCGTAGTCAATGAATAAGGAAAAGGTTGAAAGGGCCTCCAAAAAAAAAATCCCCCCTTTTTTTTTTGTAATGTTTACACAGCCTCCCATAGGAATGTCTCAACAGAGTCCTTCCTTAGGAGTTTCACAGTGTTTCACTATTCTTATTAGATGGATTTTTTGCCTAATGCACAGCTTCAGTCTCTCTTGCTACCAGTTAAGATAATTTCTTCCTGTCCTTACCTCAGGCACAGAAAACAGCTGCTGATTGCACAATCTATAAGAAGCTTTAGCATATTTCTAGATATGAGTCTCTTGGTAGTCCCATCAACACATCCAAAATGAGAGTGCCTGCTAAGCAACCACACCCAGCTCTTCACCGTGACTCTGGCACGCGATGCCACCTCCTCAGTTTTTCTCTGTGATTTGCTGCCGAGTCAATTATTCCCCATTTGTGCTCAGGTAATGGAATATAATTTTGTACATTCTGCACAATTTCTGCTATTTATCAAGATCTTTTGCTGCAATAGCAGTGTTTGTAAGTGCCTCTCCAGCTCTGAATGATCCACATTTCCCCTGAGTGTGCAATCTTTTCTTGTGTTATCAAGGCAGTAACAAAGCACATTAAATAGTTGGACCCTTCCCCAAGAAGCTGCAGTGTAGTCTGTCTCCTCAAATTTGGAACAAAATTCACATTCACTTCAACAAATGAAGAATTAGATGCTTCTTATTTACAAATCTTCCTGGAAACTCAAGGCAAAGTTTGTGTTCATTCATTAATACTGTGCTCGATGCACTCCACTCAGTTGTGCTGAGCGAGCCAAACAAAAGCAGTGAATGGTGTCCTTGCACTTCTGTGTTGGGGAACGCCTGCCAACAACAGCATCATGAACTGCACCTTTGACCAGCAGACATCAGCCTGCTTGCCAGAGGGCACTCTGAAATGCTCAGAAGCAGCCACCTGAGGACCTCTGCCATTTCAAAGCAAACTTGAGCATTCTTCCTCTACTCAGTCAAAGGCTTTTATCTTGAACTGGGGAACTGTGCAGAAAGAAAAACTCAAATTCTTATCAGTGCAAACCTACTTCCAGAGCCCTGTACATCTTAACTATGTAAAAGTTTTTAAATATTATGGTAAAAACATATTGGGAAAGCTCAAACAAAACACAATTTAGAGATTATTAGGACAGACAATAAAGGCGAGCAGAAATTAAAAGCAGCCTGGCTGCACAGCAAGGCTTTTACACTAGCCTGTTTTTTGGGTTGCTAAAGCTTCAGGGGGCATCCTCAGGAATATAAGAAACTGTACTTATTTGCAGAACCTTTGGCAATAATTCTGGGTTTGCAGAAACAGCAGCGGCAGTTTACAGAAAAGTTGGTAATACCGTTTGTAGGGTTCTTAGAGGGGGAGAGAACTATTTCAGTCCATTCCCAGGACTCCCCCTATTCCCATGTCCCAGTTAATATCCTCTTGGATCAGTTACTACACACATTTTTACCCTATGTAAAACTGAAAGAAGTAATCTGAATTACAGGCAACAACTTCCACCCTGGCCATATTGGTTTTGTAATCAAAATCATACTAATCAAGATTTGTCAAAGATCACACTGCCTGGTTGCAAATGAACACTTAAGTGTCAGCAAAGAACAGCCTTTCAGAAGAACACTGTTCTTACCCCTCCTGTATTCAGGCCTCCTTTGTTTCTCTGCTACCACTAAAAACTATCTTCAAAACATTTTAAGTGTTTGCAAATTGGCTTAATGCCTAATCATTAGGCAAACGATTTTCTTCTTCCTATGCAATAAGCTTTCCTTGATCGTGTTTCAGTATGCAAATCCAACAGAAGTTATTCCAGATCTTGTCAAACTCATAATGGGAGCATCAGTTTCTTTTCCCGATTATCCCAATCAGTTACTGCTCCAAGGTTCTCTGCACTCTCCTTCCCCGTTTTTCAGTACTTCAAAGACACATGCAAGCAAAGAGGAGAAATGTGGGGACAATTCTACTTTTCAAAAAAAGACAGCTGAAAAAAAGAAGTGGATTTATTTAGACCACTTCCACCTCTCCACACATTCTAGCACTTTCAACACCGTTTTTTTCAGAGGTTCTCCCAAGAGACTAGGAAACTACTTCTTTGGAGCTTAACACACTTACTTGGTGACAACGTTTTCTAGAAGGGGCACCGTGCCTTGTGTTTAAAGTCTAAATGCAGCTTTTACCTCCACAATAAGAGGAAAGCCTAACCATGTTGTGAGGAAGAAGAAAAATCACACTTTCCTACGTTCTTTGATGTTTTGTGAAGCCCTAGAGCCATAGTGCAGGATTAGATGGCTGCCATACTAACCCAGTACAGCAGTTCCCTCTCACCCTGTTTGGCTACAGTGATGTATTCTAGCTAAATGTCACAAAAGATTATAAACCTTTGGTCCAGTTTCTGTAAAGAAACAGTCTTTGAAGGCTGAGAGTCTGCTGAACAGGGAGCTAACAAAATCTTGGGTGCAAGTCATTCCAAGCAAACAATTCTGTCAAAACGCCTCGGTTACGACAACAAACCACACCTCTCATTATTACCTATCCTCCAAGTCGATAAAGATTATTTACTACTCTATGCTTGAGGATGGTTCTCTCAAACCCGCTGTAGTTCAGACCCATCTTCATGGCACTCCACTACACTGCTCTCTCCCCTGCAGAACTTCTGCAAGCACAGTCTGTCATTTGCATAACTGGAGAGAACAATGTTTTATTTAATGTTTGCAAACTTTTGTTATGCAAAATCCATAACTCACCTTAACCCATGCAAAAGTGACATTTCAGCTGCTTCACCACATATTTTATGAATAGTTGTGTGTTGGTGGTGAAGTAAGAAACTAGAGATCTTGGACTCCACCCTACCAAGTGCTGAGCGCTCTGGCTGCAGTACAAGAAAGCACTAATAAAGAAGTCTTGTTTTAAGGCGTGGATAGAGACAAGAGTAAATGTTATTTCTCCTATTCTGAAAAAAAAGCTCACATTGAAGTTCTTGGCATGACAGGAACAGAAGGACTCATTACCTTTCACAGGCTAAGAGCAATTGCAGTATTTCTCAAAAACATATTTCTATTCAGAAAAACATCACCATCTGTAAGCTCACCTGTAGTCAACGCCTCCTTCATCTTGATAGCACAGAAAGGCTGCAGTTGGTCCCCTTGATTCTGCACAGGTCCCAGCTCAAATGAGGTGAAAGATATCCGTAAGAAGGGGGCCATTGCTCAATGATGCACAACCTAAGTGGGAAGAAGTGAAAAAAAAAAAACCAACAGAATAAAAGATCTGGTCTGAGACTTGTAAGAAAGCGATACACATTTCTCAGCAGCCATCATAGCTGGTGGAACCTATCCTCTAAAATATGCAAGTCTTGAATGTGTCTATAGACAAAGACCATGAGCCTGAAGTAAAATTGGCAGTTATTGAAACAAAAAATATAACATGTACAATCAAAGACACCCTTTTAACCATAACCTGTTGAAAATAAGTAGCAGTTACATCTTCAACTTTGACCTGTCTCAATTTTTAAACACAGAGACCCTATTCATTAACGCACAAGTCTATAAACATTCTTATCAAATAAGTAGTCTGCAAACTAATAGACAGATTGTTCGGGATTTTTTAAACATTATTTTCCCTCCCTCACACCTGGAATGAAGGGTAGGTTGGGGGAAAAAAGGGAGGAAGAAGAGTTTTGTCTGTTCCACATGTTCCTCTGCCAGTATCTCTCACAAAGCAAGGAGGGAGAACTAGGAGCAAAATTAATAATCTAAAGCTCACATTATTTTATTGCTATTTAGGTACATGTTATTTTCTTTTTTAATTGCTACACAGCCTCAAAAATTCACAGACGGCATTCTAGGCACGTAAATAGGTAATCAAATGATAAAAGGAACACGTTCAGTTATTTTATTTTTAAAGATTATCTGAGAAACTACTGAACCTACATAGAAGTTCTGAACACTGCACCAAAAACCACTACCTGATGTACAGTAAGGTTAACAGGTCCTGAAGCATGATCAAGTAACCGCACTGCATACGAGCACTTGACCAACATTAACAGCCTGAGTAACTGGCCCATAAACATGAGTTCACACTTACTTTCTCACTTAGATAAAGTTACAGAAATTTCTGAAACCTGGCCGTTTCATTGGGTAAGTGTGTGTTTTATGTTTCATACTAATGTGTAAAACAACGTACATTCCGATAGCACCAAACAAGTATCACAGGATACATCACACAACTTCTATTCAAGCATCACTTTCAGGTGGCAGTGTACTGATCTGAGGAAACACCACAGAGCCAGTGACGTTGCACGTACTAGGCAATGGGAAGAGGGAGAGGCAGAAAAAACTCCAGAACTACTGTGTCACTGGGTTTAAACTGTCACGAATTGCAAGAATCTGAAACACCAGTAATCTCTAAGTCAGTAAACTGGTGTTTCACTACAGTCTTCCCTCATTCTTAAGAGCTGCTGAACTTAGAGCAGATTTCAGTTTACAATTTGCAGCAGTTTCAGCAACGGAGTTGGCCCTATAGTTTGTATGTCAATATGATTTTGTGAAGCAAAAGCCACTTATTCAAAGGGTAAGAGAAAACAGTCATTTGAAACACGGAATGCCACTGCGATCAGAGAACGAGGGGTGCAGAGAAGGAGGGATCAGGAGAAAAGAGTTAACAAGGTAGCAGGAAGAGATGATTAAAAAAAAAAAAAGGAATAAAACTGGTCGTAGCTGGCCTTTTGACTGTAGATTGTTAACCAGCTCGGTCGAGCAGCACTAGGAAGAATATTTCAAGCAATCCTGCATATGCTTGCCTTTTCTTTTTTATGTAAAGATACCAACCCGAGAAGCAATTAACATCCCTCCTATATCTCTTAAGGCCCAGAACAGTCACTTATCTAACAGATCGTGAAATTGGAGTCTTTGCAGCAAGACAGCATATAGCTCCCGACACCATTATTTGCACATCACACAATCCCCCTTTGCAGAGACCATTCTCAATAAATGGAACAATCTTGTGACTCTCTAACATTTATTGAGCCAGTTTTTATTAACTGACTGTTTCTCTACTTTTTTTTCTGTAGAGTACAACCGAGTTAGAAAGCAGGTTTAGGACTACTTGGCACCACTGCTAATCCCACTGAAGAACTGCAGCCACCACTACATTTCACATTCACGCAGATCATCATCCACACTCCCAATAAAACAACAAACCTTCCCCACTAATCCACCGGTTATTGCAGCTTGGAGCACCACTTGATGAGATCCGAGACTGAGATGACCTCACAAAGAAAGAAAAACAGACAGATTTTGTAAAAATTAGCAAATACCATCCGACACCTCACTTTCACAAATGCAATGTAAGCACAATGCTCATCAAGAGTTTTAATGAGGAACACATTTTATCCCCTCAAGAGACCTTGTGCTCACTATGTTTGCAACTACCCTCGAGTGACTAGCTAGATGACTTGCCAACACCAGATCACTTATTGTTACTACTCAATATGGATGGAAAAGAAACCAGATTTCATCATCATTCACCTCTGGGGAAGCAGCTTTAAGACCCAACCAGGCCACAGGTAGAAACAAGCTTGGTAGGTCAGCATGTGGCTCCCACTGGAAAGTTTATTTGACGGAATGTCAGGATTGCAGGATTATCCTGGCTGGAAGGGACAGCCCAGCTATAAGTCACAATTTCCACTAAGTCTGGGACTACACTAACAAAAAATTGGAAAGCACTGACAAAGCTAAACCAGCAATTGCACGATTTCACTCCAACCATCTGACTCAAGCCGATGTCAGTCCTGAAACAGAATACAAGGCCTTGACATTTACCACTTTAACTCCAAATTAACAAGTACAATAGAAACAGGTACAATGCATACGTATTTTGAATAATGCCACAATCTTCCTAATTTCTGATAGCCAAATCACTTGAAGGCCACATTGTTAGCTCTGCTTCTTGGTTCTGAATATGGTTATTTGTTTTAGTTTCACTGTACTTCAGTGTAATCTCAAATGCTCACTGAGAAATGCTACACACACGCAATTCAGCAGGTAGGAGAAAACACCAATATCCCAGAATTTCTGATGACGCTCAAATACACTCAGTCCAAGGTCACTGTCAAACTAGAAGATACCTTTATGCTTTTCCATTTAACAACTTTAAAAAATTATCTCAACACCTTATTTTTACATAACAAACTACCTGTTCCTGCCAAGCTTCTCTACCCTTATACATTGCGCTTTTCACACAAAAGTAGAGATTTTATGTGGCTTAAAAAATGTGACGCAAAATCTGACTATACATGATAGCAATGCAGTACATTACACTGTAATGCAAGCAGGTTAAGTGAGACAGGAGGGCTTGGATTTGCTCCTCAGGTATGTTTTCCAGTTTTGTCCACGCTAAGATTTTGAGGTGAGATAGCTGACAAGTATCAGCTGCACTGCTGTAAACAAAAACATGCCCCACTGAAACTGTTCTTGGCAGAGAAACACAGTGAAGGAGATTCATTTCAATTCAACAAATTTTCTCAAAATTCCTGCTGAATACACTCATCCAAAGTTTTGTCACATTTGAAAAGCAAAAACATCCAAAGCAATACATATGTTTTGCCTGTTGCATTGCAGACAAGAGTCCCTCTCTAGTCTCCATGACCATTTCAGAAGTGACAGAACAAGTGCTGATTCTAGTTTTAAGAACTGTATCTGTCAAGAACTGAAACTGCTACAAAACACCAGCTATGAATTGAAGCACATTTTACAGTCTACTCATACAATCTGTATTGCTGCTCTGAAGTACTGAAGCCAAACTGTTTTCCCTAAAGGGTGTGATTTTATCCAAACCAAATGGTGGAAAAACTGAGACACAAATTCCAAAAATACTGCAAGTTGAAGCTACAGGTTCAATATATCAAAGTTTCAAAGTCATGTGCAATCTGAAAAAAAAGCTAGGGGAAAAATCTTCTAGTAACATTATTCTAGATTAAGTACATGGTGATGGCCACAGTGATTTGAGTACACCATTGATGCTGTCCAGCACAACGTTTGCTTTGTCAAGGATGCTTGATCTGCCCTGTTGCAAGCTAAAACCACGTTCTACACTATCTGGGATAGATTCTGCAAAATCCAGAGCAACTTCCATGAAGCTTTAGAATTGAGAGCCTTTGACTACTTAATATGGAAAGAAAATCAACCATGCTGCTGTCAACTATAACGTGTGGAATGAGAAGGGGAAAAAAATTAAAACATTTTTACATCACCAATGTCAGCATCTGCTGGATGAACAAATATTGTTTTCACATGGATGTGTTTGTAGCATGCAGTTTTAAAGAAATCTTCAAAATAAATTAGAATATTCCAAAGAAAAATTTTCACGAGATTTGCTAGCACAAAATTCACTTTAGATAAAAATCTTCTCCACAGAGACACAAGGGACAAAGGGTAAGTTCTGTAGTTTCTCCCCTCCCAACAGTGCACAGCAGCTATCGGGAATTCGCGCTGCAATTGAAGGCGTTACTTGTCAGGGTTCCTTTGTTGCTGTAATTCTGCCTTGTTATAAACAGTGAGGGCAAGCCACCTCTAACACAATCCAGAAACAAAGACACGGTTGTGACTTTTACACAAAGCGGGAAGCAACATCAAAGCAGTGGATCATCTGGAGGAAACGCTGACACTAGCCAACAGCAAAGCCCTAAGAGACCGAAACACTAATGGGCCCAAACAGAGCACAGACTGTTCCACCACTGATACGGGACTATATATCCAAGAGAAATACAAATGAGAAAACTCCCTGGCTGATTTGAGCCTCCGATTTCCTTGCAGTAGTCTGTAAAACATTTTGCAAACAGATGTAAAGTTGCATGCAGGTCATAGCTTTTCCATGCTGCCGCACAGAAATGCTCCGGATGGCATGAAATGACTGCTTTCAGCTTAGCTCTGGGCTGAGGCTGCTTCCAAGGCCACACAAATGCTTTGGGGAACACCAACACTGGCAGCCAGCACCACACATAGCTGACCAGTTGGTGTTCTTCCCTGAAAAGATGCAGCAGTAACTATTTCTTTTTTAAGATGCAAAAAATATAGATTATTTCCAATTTACAGGTATCATTTTTTACACAAGGTTTCCTGTCCTCCGTTCTGGACAAGGCGTTCAAGAAAGATAGCAACAATTGCCCAACTTATTGCCCCCCAATGTTTTCATTCAAAAACACGAACAGAGACCTCCCTTCCTCTTTGTGTACAGCCTACAAAGGTGATTATGCTGCTTTCATGGTGATACTACAAGAAAGCCTGCAAGTGGAGATGCTGGCAGTGTGTTTTTATTGTTCCCATGTATGCTGCTTTATGCTCACATTACAGAAAAACTCACACAAAGCAGACAGGTTGGCTATGGCTCTTGAAGAACTCCCTTCACGGGTATTCTTTCAGCTGATGATCAAAATGATCCCATCTGCAAGAGAGAAGAAACAATACTACTCTGTAGGACATGTCACTGAATGAAAGTAATGATGATGCTAACCACTGTCCATATTGCACACCCACAACTGTAACACAGGGAATTTTAGCAGCTTCTTTTGCAAGCTCTCGCCTCTGTTTGATGCTCTGTGGGAAGAAGTCAGTCTAAAAATGAAGTCAGTTTAAAAGAGGCTTATGTTTGCTGTTAGCAACCTTGTCAAGATGACACACTGCAGCATTCTTTACCAGATGGGCTTCTCTAGGCACTACTGACTATTGCACTGCTGCTACCCAAGTAACGCCTGAAAACACACCTATACCCAGCACTGGATCACTGTACACAACGATGCTGAATGCTCACCGCTGCCAGAGACAGCAAAAACCATTATTTGCTGGTGCTGCTTTGAAATCTTAAAACCCATGGAGAGTTTGAAGTGTTCTCCAAAACATAGGGCTAAACTCACATGTTGCATATAGGTCCCTGTAGAAAAGGGAGAATTCTCCAAAAGCACTGCCGCTGCACCAGCATCACTCTTGCTTTTATTTAGGTTTAGGTTTAGCCATTAAGGTGCAACTATCTCATATGAATGGTTAAATTTACTCCAGTTATTAATTTATCTGTCTATGGAATCCAAGAATGGTCATTAGAAACAGAAAGCTTCTCAGCCACTATTTTGATAAGCTATTTTATGAAGATTTTACAAACAAAAAACCAAAAAACTTAAAAACAGCGTATCTTCATAAAATGTTTTCAATAATTACACACCAGAACTATGAAAAGACTGAAAAGATGACAAGAAATTTAACAACACAATTCAATTTGCCTGCTGTTATATTTATTGACAAATGAAATTTTTTTCTGGTTCATAATTTCAAAATGACAATTCTATACACTAAATTCTAGTGTAAATGGTGTAAGTTTGGGCGTTTGCTTTGTCAATTTTTAAAATAGCACACATAGAGTCCTTCACAGAATCCTACAAACCTAGCTTGGAAAAAACCTAGTTACTATTTCCTTCTTCCCCCACCCAGTATTTCTTTCAGACACTTCTGCTTTTGTTGGGTTAGACAAGGCCAGAAACAGAAACAATGACACAATAAAATCTGCCACTGTTTGTGTTGCCATAGTCTGGAGAAAATTCATCTAGATAAGCATGTAGCAAGAGATGGTCCTCGGTTTCATCCCACTCAGCCAGAAGCACAGCTAATTCTGAGTTTCCATGCCTTTTTTGCACGCTCAGCAGTCCCAAAACTGCCTGAATTTACGGCTGTTATATAAATTGTTGCTATTTCCTCAACACTCTCAAGGCCAAAGAAATTACTGATGATTTCTCTATCATTACGATGAGAAACTTTTCAAAATACGAGCATCAAAAACCTTTTTCTGAACAGGCCAACTCTTTCAATCTTGGCAGTGCAAACTCCTGAGAAGCTTGAGGGGAATGCAGACAGCAGGCAGGCAAGAACTAAAGCAGACATGATTTCATGGGAGCCATGCAGCCCAATTTACTTGAGCATCCGATAACATACACTTTGCTCACTGACAACAGCTGACTGTCCTTAAAGTGGCTTTCAAGTGCATCAAGAAAGACAAATCTGAGTTTTACACTAAAAGATCAGTAAAAGTTGAGGAAATTTTGGACTCTGAACAGAGACAGCAGGACAGGCTGTTACGCAGCATATGCTGCAAGGTAAAAAAAGCATTTTATACTGAATGTCCTTTTCTGGAAGGGGAAAAAGAACATTTGGAGCAACAAAGTTGGCTTTTTCGATATTCCACAACTACTGCTTGGAGGGGAGACGGAGGAAGTACTGTCAGCTGCTTTTGCTTTAGAAGGGCATTAAAAAATAGCCACTTTAGTGCTTTCTTTAAACTCCTGACTTCTCATTTCTCTTTGAACACACAGGACTAAGCAGCAGATGAAAGCACTGTAGGCACACTGTTTTC
Organism: Pterocles orientalis; assembly: GCA_011057875.1. Taxonomy (NCBI): domain Eukaryota; kingdom Metazoa; phylum Chordata; class Aves; order Pterocliformes; family Pteroclidae; genus Pterocles; species Pterocles orientalis. The sequence continues at coordinate 761,187 of WKFP01015173.1, forward strand.
ACCATCACCAACATCAAGTTTGAAACAAAAGTACAGATGAATCTTCTTCAACTTCAAATGCAAACATCAGGCACTAAAAACATGCCAGAGAAGAAATGCTGCCTAAAGCCCAAAACCTTTGTTCATTATTACTGATAGCGCAAGCTGGTATCATTTGATAAGCAGCAACTGCAACAACATGGAAGGAGCAATACAACAGGGCTGGCTCGACAGATCTTCATAAAGCTCTAGGTGAGCAAACAATTAATTAATATCCCATTATGAAATAGGAACACATCCAAAATATTAATTAGAAGGCAAACCATGTCTTTTCTCTCTGCATGCATGATTTAAGACTAATTAGGAAGCTTTTTTCGTATTTTTGACATGGAGTAAGTAGAGGGTTTTTTTTCCTGCAACTAAATAACACAATCCCCTCCATGTGAGAGGAAAAACCCTATTAGGTGAATCGGATGAAGCTACACCTTCCCTCCAGCAACACACCCTGGAGTCAAGCTACACACCAGTTCTGGCTCTAGGTCACTGAACAAAGCACTGGATGCCTTCTGCGAGTGTGAGCCCCTGACTTAACTCTCGGCTCCCACTTCCTCAACTATGTTCAAGGAATTTGCCAGTATTTAGTCACCACGACTAAATTGCAAAACTTTACATCAAACTTATCATGTGAATACCAGTTCTCCAAAGGAAGCATGCCATTCTGCAAGCCGGTTCATAGACTTTTCTGTAACAACCAGTACACTAGGAAAGCTGAGCTACTCCTACAGCTTTCAGAAGTACCAAACCAAAGGAAAGCAGCCACAGAAAATCCAATATTTTTGTACAGTATCTGTTTAGGTATCACCATAATCAAGTGGGCAGGGATCCACGTTCAGGCATATTATAGATCCTTTAATGGAGGAGTTACACACCAAGCCCATCCTTCAGCACCATCCTCACTCTTGCCAAGTATTTTGATCTAGGATTCAGTGTAACATTTGAGATTTTCTTTCTGATAGATGATTATGTGCACAAAGCTTCTTATTTTCTGCATGATTACAAGTTTCCTGGAAATTAAGATCTATTTCCCAGAGAGAGTAACACAAAATGCCAAAAGCATATTTTCAAAACAAACAGAAAACAATATGACAACACTTCCTCTAAACTTTTACAACCCAAGATACAGTGCCCTTCTCTTAAAAACACTGGAGGTTTGGCAATTTTTTTTCTTCTTTCCACTGAAGAGGAAAAGCTCTTTAACACTGAGACAGCCAAATATTGTAAAGATGCTATGTAAATTACAGTTTAAGAAAAAAAAAAGAAATTGGAAATTTGTCTTATTTCAAATGTAATGGGTTAATGTCTCTACATGAACAATGAAGAAGCAGAAAATGGAAACTGAGCATTCAATAGAAATACAAAAAATGCCTTCTAAAACATTCCAATTAGAGAACAATCCTACTTTGCACTTTTGAAAACATCAGCAGATTATGCATTCTAAGTGCCTCTTGCAGAGCACAAGCCTCCGAGACAGAAATCTATACTACCGCCAGCACTATGACCTAATCCTCCAAGTATCTGGAAAGCCAGAATATTCGCATCAGCCGAGAGAGCTGTATCATCATTCGCACATGCTGGAAATCTGCTGCTCAGATAACCTTGTCAGAGGAAATACAACTCAGTTCATGGATGCGTGATTTTGATCAAGGATTTTAAGGTGAGAAGGCACAAGATTTGTGAACCCAAAATTTTGCTAATCAACAGTGTACTGAGTTGTAGGAACAGATCCAGTCCTACCGCCTCAATGCATCTGGCATTACTGGGGTTGTTTTGTTTGGTTTTTTGAGAAGCGTTTTTTTTCCCTGAGGGTCACAAACATACTTAGTCACGTCAATCAGACATTAGACAGCAAGAAGGGCCAAATCTGCCTTGCTGAGCACTGTGCTCTTCCTCCTTGCTATTTCCTGGTACATGAAGGCTGCTCACGGTAGGTAGGAATCATCCTTTTATCCTGTGGTTGTGGTTTGGTTTTTTTGGGGGGGTTTTTTGGTTTTGTTTTGTTTTTTTAATTACATCGGCATGTGAAGGCCAAAAAACACAAAAGAAATATAAATAACCAATAAAAGTCAACTTAATCAAGACTTTTTCTATTCTTTAATAACTGAAAATAAACAGTGAAGCCAAACATGGATACATGCATCACTAGCTGTGAAAGTCTCTCTCATTTTTGCAATGAACAGATGGAATTAGCACAACTGAGTGACACTGAGGGACATATGGGATGATGCTAAATAATGAATGGCCACAGGGATCAATAAGCAGAAATTGGGAAGAAGCAAATATAAAAAAATTCAGGCTTAAGTTTCCAAAAACAAATAAGAAAAACGGAACCACAAGTGATTTTTAACTGTCCCCTCCCCTCTGAATCACTTTCTAGAGGAAATGAACATTTAAAGCTCTACAATAGACCTGGCATTCACAAAAATATAGTAGAAACAGACACAGTTCATTAACAACAAGTTGAATTAAAGCATAAAGGGATCTTAGGAGAGGTTTGGGTTATTTAAAGGTAACACAGAATTTACAGTAAAAATTGTAATATAGACTCAGGGTGAGATGTATTTTTTAATAGAATTATTTCCTTTCTTTTTAATCTTCCAGATAAGAAGTTAACAGCAAACCTTTATTTTTTTCTTTTCCTGAATTTTGTGTTTTAAACATATAAACTCCACACTCTTTGACAACATGGATGTCATCTTTATCTAAACACTATGATATGTGTCTGCTAGTGGCCATATTAAGGGATTCTCCACTGAATTAATAAAAATGTATCATTTCAGTACCCCTATTGGGGAAGAAAACCTTTAAGCATTGACATGTGTGGGACATAACACAGTAAACAAAAAAGAAAAACTTAAACAAAAAACCCTGGAACTTTAGATGAGCCAGAATTTGTTTGTGGAGATAACCATGGCAGGACATGCTCAACTATTTTGGGTTTTGAGAGAGTAAGAAGTTGTGTGGACTTGGTGCTGTCAAGAACACTCTCTGGCTACCTTCCAGAAGTGCTATTCCTCCTATTTGAAGGACACAAATTTCTGGAGGATGAGTGCTGATCAAATTATTAGATGCGTATTGTCTGTTATGGCTTTTTCCAGCTTCCAGGCCAGAGCTCATCCTACTAAAAACTGGAGAATTATTTAAAAATGAGATGTTTGGCTTGCATATTCAAAACACTACACACACAGAGAAATATAAAACATATACCCAAGAACTTCACTTAACAACACTGCAAGTCAACATCTGTTTTGTTGCTTTATTGGGTCATTGCGCTAATGAACATACTGATAAACCAAACACAAACTTCATAACTTGTCTAAAAATATACTTTCAGGAAGACAAGACATATGGAACTGACTTGCAAGGGTACCTATAGATTACCCCAAAAAGTAACTGAACACAAACTCTTTGACTGCAGTTGTGCTCTCATGTCCCATTTAGCCCCCAGAAGCCACGGAGTATTCAGTGATTTTCCTACAGACGAGCTTTCCTGGCTCATTACAGCCTATCATTTCCATCACTACATGGATAAATTAAAGTCTCAGTTACTTTCCCTGCACCTTCCAAATACTTCTGACTCTTTGCTGTACATGTTTCTTTTGCCATAAGAGTCCTTTTTTATGATAATTTTTTTAGCAATCTTTTGATAGAAAAATCACAAACTGCTATCCACTAAAGGGTACCTCCTGTATCATGTCCTGCTTGGGAAGCACACCACTAGGACACGCCATTTCTGTTAGATCATCAAGTTAAAGGGGATAGATGGTGTATGGCTGCTACTGGAAAAGCTCACGAGGAAAACTAAACAGCTGTAAATCACAATGCTCCTGAGGGGACAGCGTGCACCCTGCATACAAACCATCTGTATAGTGCACTCGTAAAAGGGACAGCCAGGTAATGGACAGCAAGTACGGGAGCGAAGCACACAGGAAGCAAAATGCTCCTAGTAGTTCCAAACGCAAATGTTCCCACTAGCAATCAGGGAAGATCCCTTTCTTAACTCTCAGCATGGAAAGACTGCATGTCCCCAGGCACTCGAGTGGGAAATTCTCTTTCCACATGGTGTGATTTGTTAGAGGACATCTACCCTTAATGGTCTGTCCAGTCCTGCCTCCAAATCTTTCCTTTGTGTATTAGCTCCATCCATGCTGCCTTGTTCTTTCCCTCCTTGCATGCCAAGCAGCTCTTTCATACTGTTTACTATTCAGCCTGCTTAATCACAGCGTACTTAATTAATTACCCTAGCATTCTGTATATCTGAAATACCTTTCGCTTCCACGCAGCAGTGGCCATATCCTCCATCTCACACACCAACACGGCTCAAACAAGTGAGTAGCGGGTGCTGGCACAGAGCTCTCCTGTTATTTACAAGCCACATCTCCAGCGCGGCTTAGCCCAAAAGGCTCCTTTCTGCATTACGGTTTACAGCACTCAGCACTCCGCAGGCCGCAGGATGCTGGCTTTTCCCCACACGTCTGGATATTTGCTTCCACTACAGCACTTTAAGTACATAAATCCTGTTCTAATACTGCTTTTTCCATGTTAGCAATTACTGCTGAACCCACAGACATGTTATGTGACCAGCACTGAGAGGCAATTCACACGACTGAAAAGGGGTGAGGAGATGCCCGTAACCCACTTCTTACGAGCAGTGAGTCCACATCGTGGGTAATTTGAGAGTCCCCTGTATTGAGTAAACAAAAGTTAAATCAACTTTGGCCCAATGAATTTCAACTCTGTGGGAAAGAGCTGCAGACAGCTACATTTCCAGCCTTTAATATACAATCCCATTCTGCCTCCGTGGGACTATTAAAAAAAACCCAAAAAACCAGTTACTCAGACCTGAAACACATCTATATTGAAAAACGTACTGGGAAAAGCCTTAATTAAAATGTAGTTTTGTAAACATAATTTTTATGCTCCTGTAGTGTATCTCCTTGTCCAAGATGCAGTTTCCTAATAAGAGCATTAGGGTTTTCTTAACTGTTCTAAGACTAAACCCATCTCTAAAAACAAAGCTGTGAAACTTACTTCTGGCAGAAAAAGTCAGAATTATAAAAACCAGCACTTAAAATTGATCTGAAGAAATGTGGAGAGGGAAAAGAGCCTCACATGATTCTCTGGTAGCTGTCAGTGCCCTGTGCTCATCTAAGACACATACCGAGAAACACTGGTTATTGGTAAAATACACAAACATATAACATATGCACAAAAATCAGATATCCTAAGGAAGAATAATAATTTTCACAATTATCTCCCCACATTAACATCTTGTTCCACTCAAGGTCTAGAGTTTTTTCAGTTTTAAAAAGCTATGAGAAAAATATTTTCAAATTTCATTGAATTTATTAAAATTTGGATATAATCCTGACTACCAAACATACACAAATATGTATAAAAGCTCTCTGGACAAAAGGCAAAACTGAACATCCATATCCTCCATACTGTGTAAGTGAAACTGAGGAAAATGTTTCCAGTATTACTGATGGAAATACTGTATGTCCTGCAGTATTTGCTCAGCAGTTTTATAGAAGTATATTCTCTATTTTGTTAGGATTATGGATTACAGTCAACTATAAAAAAAACCTGCATGTAGTAACAACTTACACATCTCAAGCAAATGATACAGACTGCTCAAGCTGCTTTCATTTCCTTTTCCAGAGGAACAGTGAAAAAAGAAAATGGAGAATAAGCCCTGTGTTGCTGACTTCAGACATTACCCACAAAAACTATGCAGAAACCTCTAGAACAATAAAGCCTGCATCTGCCCTACCATGCTTAAAGGACAAAGGGGTACTTAGAAAATAAAATAAGTGCTTCTCAAGGAAGAAATAAGAAAAAATGGTGAACATAGATTCTTTCCTGTCATTACAAATAATCTTAACACATTTTTCTAGCAAGAGCATTCATTCACAATGGAAGACACCCAAGTAGCATAAGCAAATTAAGAGAAACTGAAAATAGTTCATTAAAAAAAAAAAAAAGGTGCTAATCACACTCTTATCAACTCACATTAAGGGACTGTATTAATCACACAGCAAACTGGATTTGTATATTGACCTTTCTTAAAATGCTTAACACTAACTAGAAGGATCAGTGCAGTGTAAACATCAGCAGACTTGTATAAATTGGAGCATCAGGAGTTACAAGAGTTTAAATCCCTAATTATTCCAGACTTTGTCAAAATTTCCCAAGGTTGTTACCTCCAAAAGACTCAGATACAACAAGTAACAAGTACTCCAAGTATTTAGTACTCTTTTGGAGCAACGACTCATAGTGTAGGTATGGCCCAAGAAACAGGTTCTTCACCCACCTTGAAAGTAGATCTGAGCAGTTCCAGAATTTTGAGTCTTTGAACAAAAAACGAAAGTAGAAGCATTTTAAGCATTAATCTGTACTGTTGCAGAATACAAAAGCATTTTAGGAGACTCAACCAGTACTAAGGTAGAGTTGTTTCCACAGTCGCCGTTTGTAATTTCCAACACCATGTTAAAATTTAGGAGAAAAACAATTACAATAAAACTCTGCCTACAGAAAAGAAAACACTGTTCAGTTTGCCTTTTCTTGTCAGTAAATATTTTGGGGCTCTTCTTTATTTCAAAATAAACCTTCAGTATGCTAGACAATGGAGCATTAATTTCCACTCTCCAAACAGAAAGTGGTGATATTCTCTAACCAATTTGCAGTAGTAAGTTTAAAAGACACAGTTAAAATTCTTCTAGCATCATCTAGTGAAGTTACAACCACTACACAAAGCAATAGCTCTTCCAGATACTTGTGTAGACAGTGGAACACAGTATTGCATTTATGACCTTGGCATGAAAGAGTCAAAAGAACAAGGTTCAGGTTTGTGATACATTCACTGCTGACATCCATGCCTCCATTCCCATTTACTATCACCACCCACCTACTAGAAAATGAAGCTGACCAAATGGATAGAGAAAAGCTTGCTGGTAGTAAGACGCAAGATGTCATCATATCTAAAGATTATACTCTAAAGTCTTAAAAGTCAGAGTTTTACTATTTCTTTCAAAAACAATCAACAGGAAGAGCCAATATTATACTTTAAGGAAGGTGTCAGCACGGCCAGTTACAGGTTCCTAACAGCAATTCTACCTGCTTGAGGCAATGTGTCACTGCACTTATATTCAGAATTTTTCATTCTATCTCCTACAGCAAGGGGACTCAACAGTCTGTCTGTAATTTTGGGAAGATGCATTACGCATGTAGCTTAATTAATTTGCTTCCATGATCAGACAGGGAAGAAGAGGATCAGGATTCCTCCTTGATATGAGTCATTCCTACGTAAAATTCCAACTTCCTCACTTACTCATAAACCAAGGACCAAGTGTGCTGAGTAAGTATTACAGCTCAGAATTGCAGGGACAAGTAATCTGCCATTACAAATACTAATTAAAAGGTCCAAACTTCTCTTTTAAAGCCCTTATTCAGATCTGAAACAAAATCAGCAAACTTCATTTCCAAGGGGCATCTCAAGCAGTTTGTAGACTGTCTACTCACCTTTGAGACACCTCATCCAAATCCTTTGCCTTAAGGAACACTAGAGCTACAGTTCTTGTTTTTCACCCTGCTACAAGTGTAGCTCACCTTAGTTTCAGCAGGCATCTCTCAAATAGGAAACAAAGAAGAGTAGCATTCTTCCACATTTCAACATTCATTGGACTCACTACAAACAATGACTGAAACCTCATTTTCACGTCCAAAATAAACAACAACATGGAGAGACTAGATCACATAGCAGCAATCAGTGATAGTACAGGGAGCAGGGTTAGTATCCATAAAAGTAGACAAAGTCCCAAGTTGAGCTGTACTGTTTTCTCTTGAGTTTGACCTTGAATGCACCATGACCTTGAGAAGCCCTTTATCTTCTCTGTTCCTCAGTTTGCTCTAATAAAACAAGATATATATACTTGCCAAAGTGCTTCAATTGTGAAGACTGGCAACACAAAGCGTAATATTAAAATACAATTTGTTAACACCAACTCTCAGCTCAACTTGGAACAAAGAGCTGAATTTATGGCTCTTAGAGATAAAAGCAAGGTTACTTGAGCTGAACTAATCTCACAAACAATAGCTACATGCAAGAGTCTGTATTTTAAAATCCAGTCTGTCAATCACAGCCATTTCTGCAGAACAGCTATCACAAGCCATCTAACTGGTGGAGGCATCACAGCTAGAGAGCAGTAGCTAAGAGAGGCTTTGTGGCATTAACCAGCTGTCAAAATACAGTTCAGCTCTGTGGGAACGCACCAAACATTCCCAGACATTCTGCCTGGAAGTTTACAAACACTCCATAAATAATGTTTAAGCATCTAACAGGAGAGAGGTGCTCAAACATTACACTGAGGGCCAACAGTTTATGCAATGCAAAATACGACTCAAGATCACCTCAGAGCTCCAATCTTGAGAACTCAAGATTGCTTCCTCATTGGTATCTAGTCGGGGAAATAAATGTTTTGGACCACACGGTGTGCAGAGGGAAGTCAGTGCCAGCCAGCCCACAGAGCAAAGAGAAGAGATGTAGATGCGTTACAAATGATTCAAACATATCTGAAAGCCAAAACCATTAAAACACTTTAGAAAACTTTATGATAACTGTATCTAGCAGGGGCAAAAAAAGCAGCAGGTGGGAGAGGAAACTTTAAATTATTACTTTTGTTGCTAGGTTTCACCTATGTCTTAATCATCCAGGGGACAGACCTTGATGGCCTGGATTTCTGGATACAGACAGCGCATGTAAGATTTTTCCACCTCCAGCAAAGTAGGAGAATGTGGATAAAGAGTTCTCGATTATCAGTGATCCTAGTCTGCTTATCTTTTTCAAGTTACAAGCCCTAACTAAATATATTTAGAAGAATTATCCTCTTCTCATCACACTTCAGTTAGCTACTATCACTTCTGGAGTGGTATAGCCTTTCCTTTTGGCATAGCTTACAGACATACACCTGCTCAAGCAAGCTGTGGGAGTACATGGGAACACACACTTTATTAAAAAAAACATAGTAAAGAACAAGGAGCAACAACACCATGAGCAGACTGAGATGATACTGAAAATTTTTCCCTGGTAATTCCTAGTTTCAAGACCTAGGAATTAAGTAGTCTGGGAAAAAAATAGTAAGTTATAACAAAAAAAAAAAGCTATTTTTTAAAAAAAAAGAATAGCTCATCTGGAAGTGTTTGGACCATAAGATATTGCCAGCCTCACTTCTCATGCTCCTTTGAGGTGGCAGCATCCCTGTCAGGATGCATTCGAGGAACCATGACTAGCTGCTTCAGTTGAATTCCTAAATAAGAACATTTCTTCTTAGGAGGAGGCATACGCTGAAACACCTGCCAGGAACAGATACAATGGGTACAACACAGCCCCAACTAGAATCCCAGCTCCTCAGCAAGTTCAGCAAAAACAAATTGTGTCACCCATAAGCTCAGGGACTGGAGTGATGGGCCATTCCTGCTGCACTAGGGGAGGTGAAGGAAAGGATTGGTCCTGGGCTGCAGAGACAGGGAGAGCTGCCAAGAGCTGGGCTGTTATACCACCAGTACAACCTTTGCGATACCAGTCAGGCTAACTACCGTGCTCTGATACGCACACAGTGGGCACCAAACCATGTCTGCTGCCCCAGGCAGCTGACAACTTCACCAAGGACTATGTCTCGCAGGCTTTGAGCTCTACATAAATCCCAATCCCGGCAGTTGCAGAAACAGAGAAGGTGCTTTCTTTTAGTTTTTTTTTTCTTCATCTTTATTCAAAGGAATGAGTGGAGAAGTTTATCTTTACCTTTCATCACTATCTTCCTGGCTGCAAAGGGCTATTCATGGGACTCTTCCCTGTCCAGCCTTGCTGTCTAGGTTCTTTCACAAGCTCTAAAACCCAAACCTGTGGCTTCTAGAAGGATTTCCAAGTAGGGGAAAACAAACTAATATTTAAAAGATAAACAGAAATAATAATTTAAAAGTATCATAAAATCAGCAGATCACTTTGCTGTGGCCCAAAGGCTTCTACAAAGACTCAACACTTCCGGAGCTTGAAGCTGATTTAAGTAATTCAGTCAGCCCTGTCTTTATGCTGAACACATTTTATAAGAAAAACTTAAATTCAAAGGTTCACAGCACTCCCATGGAGGAGGGTGCAATTGCTGAGGCAAGGCAAGTTTAGATTTTTCAGAGCCTCACATTTTGATGTCTCACAATGCTATGCCAATGAAAACAGATTTCTGGGGGGGAAATGGCTAGAATAAAACCCAGTAACATTGAGGATTTTGTGGAAGATGTGAGTAATATCATGAACAGAGCTACAGTCATTCTAATTACATTTGTAGTCTCTTGCTCATGCAAGAATTCTGCAGGGACAACCTAACTGTCAGCCCATCTTTTTCTTCCATAAATGCCCCATTTCAAGACATTAGTCAAGACCTTTTTGTTTGTTTGTTTGTTTTCTCTCCTTCTTTACCTTTGTGTGAGGGCAGTTGGGGGCTTTTTGTTTCAGAAGGAACAAAAAACTAAAAGCAGGAAACCAGATGTTTACAGTATTTTTTAATCTTCCACAAGGTGCTGATCATTACTTGAGCTATGGAATTTCATTAGATGGATCACTGGCTCATTTCCAAACAGTAGTTCCTCCTTTTGCCAGGAAGCTGAAGGATGGTGCCTTTTGAGAAAACACTGAGCAACTTTTCTGTAAGCTGCCTTACACTTGATTTTATCTGTTCCACATGCATTATTTATATATCATACCAATAAGCGTGGCATCAAAAAGATAAAGATCCATCTGAATACATGCAGTTTAACCTGTATAAGCACATACTTCTTTCAGACTGCTCCTCTTCCTTTGAAAAATACATTTTTGAATGAGGAGACAGTAAGAAGATATTATAATGCAGAAGCAGTTAATACGTGGCTCCCGTGTTACGTGTACTTATGTATACAATTAAAAATTATGACCTCTCTTACCCAAATGATTCATTCAAAATAGCAATAACCACGTCTGACACGCATTACAGGCATGACTGCTAGCAAACTCCACTGAAGTTGCTTAACATCTCTGATTAGTAGACATGTTTTCAGTTACTTACAACTATGTCTAATTTTAATCACCACTTTGAAGTTCCACGGACTTTGCAGGTTTTCTGCCTCAAAGGGACAGAGGAGTTTTTACGTTCCATCCAAAACATTTCAGCCCTTTATTAGGACATAGCTAGAAATCACTTGGAATGTACTTTGGAGACACAGGGATAGTTACAAAAAAAAAAAATATGAGATTAGCATCTTAAATAGATGAGAATTTTCTACTTTTGTAACAATTTGCCCCCTTTAAGATGAGGATAATTCCATCTCTCAATGACACTGTGAAAATTTTCTGAAAAAAACTTGAGTTATTCTAATCACAAATACAACACAAAGGAAAAGAAAATTACTGAACACTATCTTCAGAGCAGTTTAAGCAAACAAACAGAAAAACCAAAACTAAGATACAACCTCCACAGAACAGGACAAGAACAACAGAAAAACCCCTGCCTTCCTCCAGCCTTTACACAGTTAAGGAAGCTACCGCAGAACTACAGACTGGCCCAGTTGTAGTTTGCATATTAATCTTCATTTGGGCGTTTTCCAACATTTTATAAACTAATTTTCCTGGTGGGCAATGGGAGATGCGATATATACACAGTGTCTGGAACTGGCATGATTTCAGCCCAGTGGGTCCTTCCAGCATGTAATGAACTAAAAGGACCGGTTCTACCAAAGGACAGGACATACTTTCTATCCCACTGTACTCCCTGTTCCCAGTGACCTTGCTAGGCAATTATCTTCCTTTTCAAGTGGAAATCTGGAAGCCTGCCACTTCAAATAGCTGCATAATAAATGAAATTGTCTGCCAAGAGTACTCACCTGTCATACCTATCTTTAATACTTGGCAACGATTTCACTCTGTGTTCTAAAACTCTTGGATACAGGCCATATCTAACTATGCTTAGGCAAGACAGAAACAGTTGCATCATGAGAAGGGTATCCGGGATCTTCCCTTGAATACACAACGTAGTAGATGAGTAACATGCCAACCCAACAGGCCACCAGGTTTGTCTTTATTGGGAAGCCCAGCGCAACAATCTACATTTCCTACCTGTTTCTAGTCCAGCCTAACACAAAAATTCAACTCTATTGAGAGTTACTTATTAACTATTAACTCTATCTAACTCAAATCATAAAGAACATAAGAAACATTTTGCAGACACACTGTTTACCTCTTCTGATTTTTCTTTGGTAGTATCCTCCCAGACATAAGAGTTTTCTTTTAGATAGCCTAAAACTTTTAAGACCCAGGCTTTGGCAAATCTAAGTCAGAGTGATCGAGTCCTTCAGGGAGTAGACGCAGCGCTTGCACCTGCCAGGAAATAATAGCTGACAACTGAGCGAAACTGAGAAGAATCCATCTAAATGAACCTCAGCCTGAAAACTTTTCCTGCTTTTCCAGTCAAACTGGGCAGAGCCGCAGGAGACAAGCTTTCCACAATGTAAACGGAGCAGCAATCAAACCGAACTGCATGATCCTCATTCTCTTAAGCACTCACACCAAAGTCAAGAACAATTATTTTAAATAGTACATGTGGCTCTTGACAAGGGACCATAAGCTTCTCGCAAATACTATAACTTTATTGCACATAAATATCCTGAACTCAGACAATAACTAGAATATGAACGACAGAAAACAAGTTGGAGGGCAGACAAGAGAGGAACCCTTATGTTCCATACAAAGCATCACCAGGAATCTTTTCCTTGTTTACAAAGAGCCAGCTCAGAGGCAGAAAGCAAAATTACTAAAGCTGTGCCTTCATAGAGAAGAGTTAGGATTTAGCAATACATACAAGTTTGCAAAATGAACTAAAGCATGTGTATGCTTGCACTAAGCTAACAGAGACCTTTTTCAATTTGATTCCATTAAAAGTTCTATCAGGCCCTGAGAATAATCAGGACTTTGAATGTTTCCACAAGCACTGGGGGGAAAAAACCTCTAACAAAAAAACCAAACCAAACCAAAACAAAACAAAAAAAACCCCAACCACATAGATCAAAGCCTATAGTACAGTTTCAGCCATCAAACTCTGGAGCCATAACAAAGGCTTTATAATCTAAACAAGATTAAATGGTTGCCATTTTAGAGTGTTTCTGTGAGTGAGAGATAAATGGGAACATGGTAAAGGTCCAAAATATACCGGCTGAACAAAATCCAATCTGTTACATTTTCCAAGACGACACTCTGCTCTATGAGCTTTATTAGAAAAAGTGTGGTGAGTCCAGCCAATTTTTCCCTGAACAGGAAAACCTCAGCCCTGTATATCAATGTCAAGAAGAGCCAAAGAGTATAACAAAGACCCTTTCAACCACGGGAAAATCTAACTAAGAAGGACAATACAGCTACTGTGAAAGAAACTTCTGTACCCTAATACATTTCCAAAGGTGGGGCTTTATAGGAATACACGACCTTAGTTGTACACCCTTACACTTCACACTAACGTCGTATCAGTTCTTTCAAAGTATTTCACTAAATGAAACCAGCATAAACTGACAGACTCAAAGTAAAGAACCATACACACTTGTAAAATTGTTTGATCACAGTACAGTTGCTCTGGACTTTACACCAAGTATCCACAGCTCTGTTGACTTTACAAAGCATTTTGAAAGGGAAAAACCTCCAGCTATAAAGCAACTTCTGAATGTCAGCTCACTGCACTACCTCCTACATTGCTAGTTACTGAATACACCCATTGGGAAGGTTAATACAAAACTGCAGCAATTAAAAGAAAAAGAAAAATATTTTAAGTTGCTCCTTTAAAGAGATTCAGACAGAAAAACCTAATTATTGAGACAGATGCTGGAAACAGCTGATTGCAAAACTGCACATGACCTGACAATAGCACAGTGGGTTTTGTTCAGAAGAAAAGAAGTGGGGAAAAACCCCAAACACCCCCATTCCTTTAGCATGACCAAGATACTTAATTTTGTGCAAAATACATTTTACCACATCACATTTTTTCCCCAGGAGTTTTACCATCCATTTCTGAATAAACTGAAGTTGTACCCACTTCCAGAGAGCACCAGTTTGGGTTTTCTCCAAAATCAGGACACCTGTAAAACCAGCAAACCAGCAGTTTCCATATAATAAACTAAGAATACAGAAAGAGAACTTAATGACCGACCTCAGAAATTCATTAAATTGCAGTATACTGCTTCCTGCTAGTATTACCATTGGAATTAGATAATTGTTTTAATAATGGGCTCTCTGTGGAAATGTTAAGTTTCCTAGGAGCACAGGCGAATTGCCATCAGTATCTGGAAGGAATGAAATAAGAGAGAGAATCAAAGTAATCCAGTAAAGTTTCTCTAAAATCAGTTTTTTACTGTTTGCTACTTATGTATCTTATGTATCACTGAAAGCAAAGGTCAAAGAAGAGAGTGAAATGGGAAACAGAAAACCAGCTTTTTGGAGTTTCATGATTTAAAAGGTTTCACTGCAGATCTTCTTTGACAAAAATGTCTTTTAAAGGCAAAAGTATTGAACTGCAGCTGGCTTTTCAGCAAAGCACAGAAAAAAAAAGGCATTGGATAAGAAAGGGGAGCACAGGAATACAAAGTGAAAGATGAGTTTGAAACAGTTCTGTGAGTTATGCTCTATTAAGACTGATGTCACCAGAATGTCATGTGAAAATCTGTTTTAAAGTACAGAATTTGAGACATCAAATTAATTTCCCCCTTGTTAAAGCAATATCAAAATGATGTTGTGCTATTTTCAAACTTTAACAACAAACCGGTTTTGGGGGGTTTTTGCTTTGCTTTGTTTGGTTGTTTGTTTTGGCCAGGGGGGATGACACACACATCCCTTCATAGGTGGAATGGCACTGGTTAAAACAATTGTAGCAGAAGGAAAAATTATTACCTTCATGAACATTTAAATCAAATAGGCTGTCTGGCTTAACTGAGGGAAATTTAATTGTTGAAACACAAGCTTGCAGCATGAAGTATGAATGTGAAAGTTCACTTATTTCTATGTCAATTATGGTCCTGCTATGCCAGATGAATTATGACCATATTGAGATCTTCGCAAGCACATCTACAGCAACAGAAAAACTGATTTAACTGCTTTCAGTCTGTTTCTACTGAAATATTGTTCAAAGTTTGGCAAGCCCAAATAACTAAAGTCACTATCTAATGCCTTCCTGATATGATGGGCTGTATGGTATGAGTACATATAGGCAAATCAAAGTCTAAAAGCAACAGATAAAGTCGGCCGTCTTTGCAATAAGAAAAGGCTCTAGGCAGAGTGAAGTACAGAGGTTTCTGGCTTTCGGTTGGGCTATGAAGTAGAAGAGCATTTTGCTTTCCCTGCTGGGTTACTTCTAGCACTGTTAGCACTGGATATAACTAACAGGGTGAAGCTAGTTTAGCGACCCCCTCTCAAGCCTCCTGATGTCTCTCACCGGTGCAGCTGCAAGCCCCTTACGCTGCTGTGAGATACCTTAAGTAACATGCTGGCCACATCACTGCTACCGGTTAGACCTTTCCTACTGACCCATAAATAATGCAATGTTTTGATTTGCACAGTTGGAACACAAAACCAAACATCTTAAAAACTGTTTCAAAGTCAAAGCTTATTTTTTTTTTTTAAGTATTTAGCAGCATCTGAATACACAGAGCCTGCACAGAGCACTAGTGCTGTGCTCCAGAAGGTCAGTTCAGAACGTAGACAACTTCAACACATAAGTGATTTGGGAACCAGCTTAGAAATACATTTATCAAATGCACAGTCAGAGCCAACCAGCCTCTGCATTCCAGGATCCACATTAAAGGAACAGAAGCAACCAGGCTACTCCCTCTTAATATACTGCTTGCTAGGGACATTACTACTTACTTGTAGCTGTTATTATCATTCAGCTGGAAGAACAAACAAAAAAGCTTTTCCAGCTTCTTTTCCAAGAAGACAAAACCCTCTCTCAGGTACTCTGCTCATTTTCTCCCCATCTTATTAACACACCTGCAGGGGCACAAAAGATGTGAATTCTTAATATAAAATCTAACTTCAAGGAAAAAATATCTCAGAAACTTTATAATATATCATAAAGTCCCAAAGAATGCACTAGAAAACTCGAAGTCTCAAGACTTTTTGCTTTCCCCCCAGGATGTTGGCAGAAACATTTACCTCATCTTTGTTCCAGGCTTGATGCAGTATTGTACACTGTCAATTACACGGAAATTTCTCTAGTTTCCAACAGAGAAGGGCTCAGGCCGCGCAAGGCTGGAGGGGGGTGTTGCTTTGCAGCACACACAACTGAGTTCGGCGTGGTCAGTCCTACGATGCTGGATGAGAGCTAAGGGAAGTAGCCTGGCCAGACAGCTCAGCACTTGCCCTGCATAAGATGGGGCTGGCAGCAAAGCATGTGAGATGACAGCCCACAGTGGGGTCCCCCAACCAGACACCTGCACTCAGGCTACTGCAATAGGAAACACAAGCAAACAACCCAAGAAAACTGTTCTTCTGGGCAAGCAACAAGCAAGTAATTTACCCAAACTACACAACACATTAGGAGTTAAGCAGAAAGAGAACAACTCTGCTATCAAGTACAGAAGCACTCTTGCTGTCATACCTCTTCAGAGTCCCACATCCAGCTCCAATCATTCCCCCTCCGCTTCCCTCCATTGCTTCATGCGCTGAGCACAGATGGTAGATAGAGCTATGCTACGGTATTTATACACAGGCTTTCAAAGTACAGGAACTAATGTACTGCAAAGTATAGCTCTTTTGTAGCTTCTCAAATTTCCTCACAAGTTACTTTGGGAGACGTAATGGCTAAGCAATTCAGTAGGGATATTAAGTGTACTTTCAAAAATAAGTCCCCGAGCAGAAGGTCGTAAGCACACTCTTCATGTGCTTACTGCAACTTCATCCACTAGAACTCCAAATAAGAGCTAAAGGACCACAGGAATAACACGAAAAGCACAGAGACACAAACAGGCATGTTTTTAAGTTGCCTTTAACTCTCACTTATTAGGCAGCAGGGTGCTCTTAGTAACTGAAGCAGAACTCAACGCAGCAGAGCAAGGATACATTCTTCCATCTTGGTCTGCCTGGGACACCTTGCCTATAGCAAATGTTTTCAATTACAAGAGTCTGGCATCCTCTTCTGTGCTTTAAGAAGATAAAACTCTAGATATTGCTGTCTTTCCTTTGAAGTATTTGAACGCTCATACTACCACCTCACCACAGTGTCTGAGAAGCATTAAGCCTACAGCCTAGCTTGGAGAGCTGTTAATTCAAAACAGACCTGTCTAACTCCCATGGTTTGTTTAAATCCAAAAAGAAAGTCCAGGAGGTTTCTCCAGTGCATTGATGATAACTTCCTGATGCAAAAGGTGGAGGAGCCAACTAGGAGAGGAGCGCTGCTGGACCTTATTCTCACGAATAAGGAGGGTCTGGTTGAAGAGGTAAAGGTTGAGGGCAGCCTTGGTTACAGTGACCATGAGGTG
>WKFP01015173.1:778918-822190 GCA_011057875.1 Pterocles orientalis
GGAACAGGCTGCCCAGAGAGGTTGTGGAGTCTCCTTCTCTGGAGACATTCAAAGCCCGCCTGGATGCGTTCCTGTGCGATCTGATCTAGGTGTTCCTGCTCCGGCAGGGGGATTGGACTAGATGATCTTTCGAGGTTCCTTCCAATCCCTAACATTCTGTGATTCTGTGATTCTGTGAAAATATCCCCCTGTCGAACCTGAAATTTTTTTTTTTTAGTATTAGGATCAGCTTACTCACTGGAAAGCAGCATGAAGTAGAAGAAGTAAGAAAATCAGATTTATGGAAGAAAGAAAAAAGAGAGCCTCAAACAATAATAAAAGTAGACAATTTTTAATCTAGACTAGAAATAATACAAAAATCCTTCCATAGCCCCCAAAATGAGATTTGTTTGTCAATGGGACAAATTCTTCAAGAAAGTAAAAAAAAACCTCAAGAATTCAAGCACACCATCTACATGTGTGTATCAAAACATTTTAAAAGCATTTAGAGCCTTTTTGTCACCATCTGTAGAGGTGTATAGCAATTATTCCAGCACATGACAATCCAGTAATTGACAGTTAAATCAAATTGAAAACTAAATTAAATTTAAGGAACCGAAAAGAAATTATTTTCTTTCTACTGACTGACTTACATTACAGTCACCACAGATGTTTTTATAAAGTCTTGTAACAAAAAAGGAAAAAAAAGAAAGAAAGAAAGAGTCATTTTCTGTTTGACTGTGTCCCTTTGACAAAACTGAATACATGCTATGTCATGGCTTTCAAGAGTATTTTTAGCTTAAAAAAAGATTTCCATTTTAGGTCATTACATCCAAAGAGTACTGCTGACAAGTAAAATAATTTTTGTTATCAACCAGATGAAGCTCAAATCTTTGCTGCTCCGGTAATTAAATTGTCGTCATTTACTGCATGTGGCCAAAAGGGACAGAAAGGCTTCTTCACGGATATTTTTCCATTTAGAGTCCTAAATAATTTTACAAGTTTCATTTATCAATTAAGTTGAACTTTGCTCTAACAGCAGCAGCAGCAGAACTTGTATCCACACAAGTGGCAAATCAGTTTATAAGTGTTTAGAATTACTGTATTTGCATAAGCTTTTGTGTTTAATTGCATCAATGTAAAAACAGACTTAAAGTGGAACACCACATATGTTTAGACAAGGCTGAGCTATGATAAGCCGACTCCATTTGGGCATGGCAAAGCTGCTGAAATGCATTTATAATAATGTTATCCAAGTTAACTAAATATATTTTGGCCTAGCTACACTAAACACCCATATAAGACCTCATTTTCTTCACAGAGAAGATGGGGATTAATTGGCAAATCAACTGTAATCACATATTATAGAAGATGAACTGCTAGCTCATCCCTAGGAAAAATAAATAATTAAAATAAAAGACTTCTTCAGCTTTTTACACAGCATTAAGTATTTACCCACAATGTAAAGTACTGGAAAGTGCTGGAAAAGCCCTATCACTGTTCTCACAGCCTGGAAACTTAACGTATCATCAAACTATGCTCCATGATCCAAGAACTACTCTCAACTTGACTTTTGCTTTCAGCACTGATATACATACTTCTTACAATTTTTAAAAATAGATTTAACCTCATCTCTACGACATTTAGAAATGCAGTAATTTATAGAGTAAAATAGATATTTGTATCCCCATAAACATACTTCACTTATATTTTACTCATAATTATTCACTAATATATATTCACTAACAAATATTCACTAAATGCACTAATGTGTACTTTAGTTAAGCAATACTTAGAATCTAATATGCTATTTTAATAATACACGCTTGAAACTCAGCTGTGAATAAGGTACACACTAACTCCATACAAGAAATGTGTGTGGAAGTACTTTTCAGTCAAAATTTGACCCTTCAAGGAAATAGATATGAGGGTTATAATATATATTAAATATATCAGTATTGAAGCCTTCTTGTCAAGATTTGCTTTTTTAAAGGAGAAAGGAATGCTACTACATTACATTCGGAATCAAAACACAGATCTGAGAAGCTGAACACACTGCTGCAAGAAGCAAGCAGCTCCCTGCTTCAAAGTTTTGAAATTAGGCTCATGCAATGCAAAGCTCTAGTGACGGAAAGACTGGGCTCACAGTTATTAACTTGCAAGAGAATAAAGGAACAAACAACAGAACAACACACAAAAAGTAGAGGAGATTGAAATTAAAAGCTAATTTTGGTCACAAGAAGCTTTTTGATTTGTCCTTCTCTCCAGCTAAGAGATGCAATAAAAAAAAGAAAATAAGTCAGCATAAGGAGAGACAATAAAGGGCTGGCCTGTTTTTGGCTTCTCTTCCCATTCCTTAAATACATACATCGATAACCTTCCAAGCAAATAAACATTTCTCTTTGCTTCAACTGCCACCCACTGGAAAAGGAAAGCAACATTAGTTCCAAATTGGTTTTCTGACCTGTTTACAGTACTGCAATCTGACAGATGCTAGTGCAGATTACATTAAAGCTCTGGGATTGCCTTGAAAAAATCTTAGTGGCACTGCCAGAAATAAGCAAGCTTGCAAATTAAACTGAAATAGAAAACAGAATAGAGCAACACGCCAGAGCTCCACTTCCTCTCCCTGCCTCAGCCCCAGCCAGTGCGTGTTCAGGTTGTATTGGAAAAGTTTTGGAGTGGAGCTGGAGTCCGTGAGGACGAAGTGAGAGTAATGGAGCTGGCAGCACGCTTCTGACAAACGCAGTGCAACAAGGATGAGCAGCATTGCACAGCCCAGCAGTCCTCATCACTCTGCACCGTGCCGCTCCTGCTGCTCTCCAGGTCTATCTCTGTATTCACAGTGCTGCTCTCTCTCCCTCTTGTCTTACAACAGTAATCCATCAACTTCCTTGGCTAAACGGCAGCTTCGGCATTCCAGCTTTCCCCCATCGGCAGCTCCCATAGACCCTTCAACGGACACGAGGGGTGTCCGTGGTGCAGGAAGTTGGTGGTGCTGATCCAATAACTTAATCTTTTAAGTAACAGAGCAATGTGGAAAGGCTTGCTGAAAAAAAAGCAGTGTAGGCTGCAACAGAGCTTTATCATCCACTTCAGATGAAACTTGTTCTAACTTTACATAAAATAAGCATATACTTACAGAAAAGTATCTACATAGGATAGCAACATGAGGTATTTGCACACAAAAGCATGCACAACAGACACAATGCCAGCAATACAACAGCACGTTGCACAAATGCAACAAAACTCCCCCTTCACTGGCACAGACTGTCCTGCAGACATGCAATTCTGGTGAACCTGCACTGAGGCTGTGCAGGCTCAGCCAGGGAAGACAGCAATCACAGCTGAGACCACTGGGCAAGCAAACCTGAATTATATGGACAAGTCCTAACTTCCTGGAGAAAAAACCACAACCTCTATTAAAATAAGACCAAATAAATTGGGAGAATTAGATTCCAGAAAACCTTCTATATTTAAGATTTTCTCAAGTGCATATGTGGTGAAGTCAGTTTTGCCAAATGAATAGCTACTCTGCAATTACAGGTGAGCCAAGAGGTACAAATCAATTGCAGATTGCCTCACTGTCAGGGTCTAAGGAAACTGGACGAAGGGAAAAAAAGCCTAAGAACCCAATACAAGCCCCGTGGGGATTAAAAGACAGACTTTGGTCCAAATCATACATTCCCTTAAAAAGGCCTGTAGAAAGAAAAAAAATCTACCAGGAAAAAATATCTGGCAATAGCCCCTCATGAACTTTCTCTTCTGCTGCTGTAAAGGTGAGGAGTCCCATGGTGGAACAGCACCACTGGACTTGCACAAGAGATGCTTCTTTCACAGAGCAGAGTCAGGGCCAAGTTACCTGTCAAAGTCACAATACTGCTCTGAGCTGTATCTTCTTGCTCTATTTTTAGCTATTAAATTACCTGCAAGAGCTGAGGTCCATATTAAGAAGCTCTTGTCCCTGGAATGCTGCTTCTTTGATAAACTTGACAAACAGAAATCCTGTCAGCTCCTGTCAGTTGTCGAGGAACACAAACAAATGTAATAGGAGAGAGCTTGCACGATTTCCTGACAGACAAATCTGCTCTGGATATTTGGCAATCAGTATCCCGAAGTCATTAGTAAGAATATTTAAGTTCAGTGAAGGCCACAGTCATCGGCCAACAGACACATAAGGAAACAGCTAAACTCTTTTTGAGCAATTCACAGCTCAGCACAAATGCAGCATTAGTGGACCAGCACTCTGGATGTAAAGAAATGTAATAATCATTGATTAATGAGTGCAAGAACAAACCTATTTGGGGAAAAAAAAAGTTTCTTTAAAAAAATTATCTATCAATACTGAAAACATCTATAATCAAATCTACTCCTTCATGTGCAGATATTCTTGCATGACCGAGGGTTTCAGATCCCATTTTTTTATTTAATCTATAAAAGGAACAGAGTTCGTTACCAAAATGAAAGATCCTGGCAGCATCTACTTGATGCAAGACAGCCATCTGTGGTCCTACAGGAATATACATTAAATACGTGCTTTTAAAATATGCAAGAATAAGTCCTGCTTTCACAAGAGTTTTGCAGTAAAATATTCTGGCACACAACTGTGTTCTTTAGCAAGCAAAGTATTTCCTACAGTTTAATAGGCACTAAAAAAATCAGTAAGGTACAAAATGCTCATTTTGGTTACACAGTCATGCCAGCAAAATGCAGTCACTCAGAGACATTACAAAACATATCACAGAAATCTTGATATAAAACGTACAGGACAGCCAGTGTCATATTTCAAACATAGCAGTCTGTCAAAGTTAGTGCACTATGTCTATTAATCTTTATTTTCCCTGAGAATACAAGTTAAGAGCATATAACGGGCCCTACTTGCTACTGGCTGGACCGGGTCTTCTAAATTCCTACCAAATTTTCACACAGAGGGCTTTTTGAAAAGGAAGAACTGTTACTTTTAAGAGAGAAACACAAGATTCCTCTTTTGTTCAAACAAGAATCAAACACAGTCTCCTCCTGGAAAAGCATAGTTCAGCCATCGAACAATGTGTCAGGAATAGCCGAGCTACACTGCCTTTGCACTCACTGGGGAATTTCCCAGAAAAACGCAGACTGCAGAGGCCAAACATAACCTTGAGTTCGGCTGCTAGACATTTTTTATCGTCTTTTCAAGTATCTACCTACATGTTCAAGCATCTAAATCTTAAAACAAAAAATCTACCTATAAGTTAAAAAAAAAGCTTTACTATCAGAAGGACAAACCTGATAACACAACCAAAATCCTTCTTCCCTTAAGCTGTGCCCAATACTGACACATTCGACTCACTCAAATAAATTGGATATCATTGGTGTGATAGGGAACAAAGTAGTACTGACTAAACACTCAGATTTCATGAGTTCCTTCGCTTAAACTGTACTTCCTGAAGAAACCAGGGAACATAATAGTCAAATACACAAAGATTTTATTGGATCTCTAATAAATAAGTGTTGCTGGGGGAAAAAAAAATTCAGACACTCCTAAAGTAACTTGACACTTGAGTGCTAAAAAACCATGCAACTTTCTCTCTTTGGCATCTCATCCTTACCAAGCTGTAAGGCTAAATCAACACAGGTCTAAGCTTTCAGCTCCAAATCAGGAGCCTGCATTACTTCATAGCTCGGGGCGGGGAACAAACCTGGGGGTGAAGTTTAGACTTATAAATACATATCTTGAAACATATTCAGTAGAGGGTAGCCAGGATTAAACCAAGTCTACAAATACTTAAATCCTTTATGAGACTGCAAAGACTAACGTAATGCGAATCAACGCCACTCATGCACAAATGTACATCCCATGTTAGAGGTTTTTCAGCCATCCTGGAGATAAGAAAAAGGATACTAACTCAGACAACTCCTCTGATCCCAGCAAGGCAGAAAGGACTTCAGCCCACAGGCATCTCTTTGGAAAAGAGGGACACCCTTACCGAGCTGTTTGGGAAGAGCTTGTTTTAGTAGGGTCTCTCAGGCACGTACAATGCCCAGTGCAACGACACCTTGACCTATTAACCAGTCTCTCCCATCCCAACTCCACTCTCGCTACCAATGGGTAAAAGTGAAACTGGCTGGTTACACTTCAACCAAACAAGACCATAGCTTGCTCACAGTTCTAAGGCAAAGCACTAGGAATAGCAGGATAGGAATATATGTTGTATATCTGTTTTGTTCTTGGAATTCAAAATAATCCTGTTCTGGGGCATACAGAGAGGTGCTGCTTTTTTTTTTTAATAAATCTGGTGGTTAGCTGATCAAACGGGAAGAGATGGCAAGTACACACCCTTCCTCCCTCAGCAGTCAGGCAAGTATCATACAAGGCTTAAAAGCTTAATGTGCATCATTTTCATTAAGCTATCCATGATGGTCTCTCCAAGACTTAATAGATCATTATTATCATATGTATGCCAACTATGCTTCAGTACCCTTAGATAAAATAGAGCATTACATTCAATGGCAAAGAAATTATCAGGAAACACATTAATTTCAGTAAGAGGATACTGTAAAAAGTATTCTTTTTATGCATTTATGCCTGAGAAATATTTTTAAAGAATTGATTTTATGTCCTGCCTCTTTGATTTGCAGCTATTGATATACTCTTGCACTGCATCACTTCCATGGTTTAGTCAGAAACTGCCAAATCTATCGTCAATCAGAAAAGACCAACAGCTAATCTAATAGGTTCAAAACATAGCTTCATGGATGTCAGGGCACCTTTCTGTCACTGAAAGGCAGACAAAGTTCCACTTGCATAAATTCTCATAAGAAAAAAAAAACCTACAGAAAATAATCTGAAATGCACAGGTGCACACATCAGATTTCCATTCCCTGTATCAGTGTTACTTCTAATAACAGCGACTGGTCTAGATCAAACCGGAAATAAATCTTGCACCACTCTCGCCAAAGCCAGATTTGTGATGTGCCCAGTACTCCCGTGCCAGATCTGACATTTCTCCACCTTTCCTGTTGTCTCTGGTACAGGAGCAGCACATCAGTGTAGTCTGCAGTGTTAAAGGCAGTATGTACAATATAGGTGGCTCTAACAGAGCCAGCGGCAGTACACTACTTCCTACAGCACAGACTTTTGCAAAATTACTCAAATACCATAAAAACCTAACAGGGTAGTTCTAGCTTAGAGAGGTGATGTTCTCTTAAAGGTAGAAATAATTGCCTTTTGAATGAGAACATAGCACAAGCCATTTCAGCATGGTTTTACCAAGCCTGTAAAGAGCTCTCCCAGGCTCATCTCAGTTAATTGCATCTTTGCAAAGCACAGTCAAGCGGATGTGGAATTATTACTTTTAATGTGCTACCCAAATAGCTCTGAATGGGCACAGGCACACCTTTCCCTATTCCTGCTCATTGTCCTTCGGCTCCACAAAGAGCTCTACAGAACCAAATTCTGCACTCAGATTATGCAGGTAAAGGAAGATTCAGAGAAAGATGACAGGCTTTGTCATGGAGCAAAGAAAACAGTTTAAAGAAACTACTGGAACCCAACTGTTTCAGTGCTTTTCAGGTGACTTTTGGACAGAACCTGACGACCAGGATGGAGAAGCTGCATTTCATGCAAGGATAATTATAGAGGAGAAAAATTGCATTCCCTTTCTCAGCAGTGGATGATTAACAGAGGAACTCAGTTCCTAATGAAGTCAGCCAGCCCCCAGACTCCACTGGTAAATCCCCTCTTGTCATCTTTCACATTCAGCTCTGACTCATCTGCAACAAACATGTAAATTCCTAGCCTATTCCTTTTTCCCTCCATTCTTTTTACAGTAGGTTAAGTACATATTTCATAAGTGCAATTATGAGGATGGTGGACTATAGATACCCAACGCATTTTGGACTGCAGCATGAAGAGACACACCTGAGTTAGCTTTAGGGAACTTAAATACCTGTGTCAATGAACCCAATACAGGCACATACCTCAGCGCTGGCTAACACCTCTGAAGTATTTACACTGCACAGTCCACACTGAGGCTTGTCCCACTGCAGCTTCACTGCAGATTAGCTGGGCTGAAGTGAACTTTGATACATCCACACATGCTACAGTCCCACCTCCAGTCACAGTGCAGCTGCAGAGCAAGAGGTGGTGCAGAGGCTTCTCTTTTCAGGAGCAGCAGCCAGAGCAAAGCTCCAGCTAAAATGGGCAACACACCCACAGGGCAGAGGATCTGGTCCTCGGCACAGAGGCAGGGTGACAGTGAAGCCCTTGAAACAGAAACAAGGATGGATGGTTAATTTAAACTACTAGGCCCTGAAGTACTCAATTTGACATGAACTTTAGCTGTAATGACTGTGGCTTTCAGACATCAAAATAGACTCAGATGCCTGAAAGCTTCTGTGCTTTTCCCAGGAAAACAGTTATTTTAATAAAAGATGTTCTCCTTCCAGGTGTCATGGCTTTATTGTTATTTCCTTGATCTACACGACACCAAGTAGCCCAGTTTTCTTTGAAAGATTCTTCTGAAGATTTTAA
The DNA here is from genome assembly GCA_011057875.1 of Pterocles orientalis. NCBI lineage: Eukaryota > Metazoa > Chordata > Aves > Pterocliformes > Pteroclidae > Pterocles > Pterocles orientalis. The sequence continues at coordinate 787,410 of WKFP01015173.1, forward strand.
CTAACGTAGCTACACAGTTTCACAAGTTTTCTACTTTCAAAAGAATCCCTTCCTTACAGGGTACCTTTTCAACGATGCTGTGGGGTGAAAAAGTCAAATTTATGACATAATGCTATTTGATTATTCCATTCAATAACAAAATTATGACCCTACTGTATAATTACGCCTAATTAAAAGATGGGTTATAATTAACAAAATACAAAACGGAAAAAAGGTTGGGAATGAGCTCTTCTCTGGTCAGAACAAGATAAGCATCTTCCTGATCAATTATCTCACACACATTCCCCAAACAGAATTACCTTGCATACGCACTAACTACTACTACCTAAATCTGAATTATGAGATGTAAGATAAGTATTGAAAAGTTTTATTTCTTTTGTGCTACCTGTAATTTTTTTATGTTTAGCTTTACATAAAACCACACAAATAATGCCTAGTGAAATACCCTGTTATGTGTTTAAATTTTTAAATTGTCAGAGTTTCAAAAATCATGTACTTTATGCTGATAATCATACTTCCATAGAAGTTTGTCACATTCAATTTTACAAAGAGATAACTTTGAATAAAACTATGTGGATCAAGGAAATTGGAAATGCCAGCATTTAATAATTTCTTCAACTAAAGCACAGACCTGCATTTGATCATGAAACCCAAGGCAAGGGTGAGTATTTTTTTAAAAAATCACCTAAATCTATGCTTTGCAGCCTTACGCTTGCTTCCTTCCTCAGTATTTGCAGGTTTACATAGGGTTACTGAAATCTATCAATCCAAAGAAAAATATCTAACTTTTCAAGACAGCCATTTTCAGAAACTAAAACAGGAAATGCTCTATATACACTTTATAAAAAGGATGTTTATGAATTATTGCTTAACCACTTAAGAAGCAGCTCACAGTCTCTTGTTCCAAAGGCTATATTGGTTATATTTGGTTATAGCTTCCTATTTGATCAGTACAATGGTGCATAGCATCATTTGCTAGAAGGAAAGCCAAAGAGGTTATCTGCTGGCTTATTACACTGTCAATAGACTAATGACTTCAGGAGGCCAAGGCCCAAATAAGATTTAAAAAGAAGATAAACATACCACAAGAGCATCCAGGATTTTGACACAGGCAGCTAGCAGAAATGTTAAATGTTGTAATTCAGGCTTTAAACAAGTCTCTAAAACTAGGAAAAGATCGAGCATGAGAACCAATTGTCCCACACCTGTCTCCTCTGCAGATTCAGTTCTGTCTTGGGAAGCATCCAACAGTCATGGGATGCGGGGCAATACCATCCTTCCACACACACCTCCTGCAAGAGCTCCTAGATCCAGATTAACGCTCTGCTCAGCACTATCTGAATAACCTAGAAGTGGCGCAATAGTTAGAGCCTGTGAGTAAACAGCTGTCAGAGGTAACCACAGAACGCCATAATTCAATTATTTTAATATTTCATACCCTAATGCAAACGGGGAATTCTCTAGCGATGAACTGAAAACTGATTTTTAAGAGATGCACTCCTGGCACGCACACAAAAGCAACAGGCATTCCTGCTCCTTCATTTCTCATAGTCTGTGGCCACGCATCTGGAAACCCGACCGCGCGGGTGGGTGATAGAGCGTTCCGTCCGCTCCAACCCCCGTCCACAGCGGGCAAACAGAGCACCAGCGCGGCCGGGTGGGGGGAAAAAATAAGTTGGTCTCATCAAACTTGGCGTTTCTGCTGTGAGGAAACTCCACGTTTCCGCCAAGGACCACACGGGTCTCGTCACCCCCTCACCCGGGGCACGACCCTCTCCCCCCGCCCGCGCCCCCGCGGTGCCGCCCGTCCCTCGGCCGCCGCTGACAGACTTTCCCCGCTCAAGGTCGCTCTTCCCCGCGGACCGAGTGATCCAGCCCCATCCCGAGCACGCAGGCTCGGCAACGGGAAGGTTTTGATGGACAAAGTCCGCAGCCGGGCCGGTGCGGGGGCTCAGCCGCTCCCGGAGCCCCCGCCGCAGCCCCCCGCCCCGGGGCGCGGAGCCCAACATGGAGGCGCGCCTGAGGAGGAAGCCCCGCGGCGGCCGGCGCCCCGGAGCCGGAGGCAGCCCCGGCGGGAGGCGCTGCCCACCCCGCCCGCCCCTCACGCCCGATCCGCCGGGACACCCCCCGGAGCGCCGGGCTGAGCCGGGCGGCGGCCGAGCCGGGCACCCCCCTCCTCCCCGCTGGGAGCCCCACGGAAGCCGACCGGGCCGAAGGGACCCGGAGCCCGTGTCGCTTCCTCATTCACCCCGCGCCAGGCGGGGCAGGAACTGCCGAGCGGAGCGAGCCCCCGCGCCGGGGCAGGTATCAGCACTCACCCGCTTTCAGGGAGCCGTCCGGGTCCTCGTCCGCTGCCAAGTTTCGCCTGCTGCTCCGAGAGACAGCGAGAAAGTAAGAGACTGAGGGAGGGAAGGAGGGAGGGAGCGGCTAGGTCCCCGCCACGGCCCGGCCCGGCGCTCCCCGCCCCGCGCTCCGCCCACGGGGCGCAGCTGCGGGCCGAGCGCTCACCTGCTGCCGCCGCGGCCGCCCCCGCGCCGCCGGCCCCGCCCCGGAGGTGCTGAGGGAGGCGGCAGCCCCGCCTGCGAGGCTGGAGAGGAGGTGGTGGTCGGGCTGGGCAGCGCCCCGTTCCGTCCCCCAGCCTTCTCACCCGCCCGGCGCGGCCCCTGCCTCTCCCAGTTCTTCGCTCCCCCTCTCTCGGTGGAGGCGGCCGTGTGTGGACACGCCTTAGCCCGCGTCTCCACAGCAGCCGGGGGAGCCCCGGGCTGGCCGGGCGCCAGCGCCGCGTACCTTGGCGGGCGGTTTGGCCGGAGGGGCCCCGCCGCTCCCTGGCGCGGCGCCGAGGTGGGGAGGCCGCGGCCGGAGCGGTGTCGGTGCTGTGGGCGCTGGGCCGCCTTTGAGACGAGGAAATGAATTTTTACGGTTTTTTGTTGGGATTTGGTTTTTGGTTGGGTTTTTTGTTTTGGTCGCTGAGACGCAGAGAGCGTCTGTGTGTGTGAGGAGCCGGAGCCCAGCCGAGCACCGCTCCGAGCGTGCCCCAGCCCGGCAGGGAGCTGCTCTCGCGTTTCCTCGCCCCTTTGCCACATTTTCTTTTGCAGGCTTTTATTTAAAATGTGTTTCAGCGGCTTAAAAGCCATGGGTGTTGTTTGAGTGATGGGACCAGCGCTGGGCGTGCAGCGGGTCCTCGGCGGCTGTAGCGCAGGGCTGGCCTTTGCTGGTGGGCCCGGAGTTAGAGGCCTTTGTGGGGCATCCAGAGCCCTGGCCAGGGCTTTTTCCCAGTTTGTACTCTGCTCCCAGTAGTGGGGTTGGTTTTCTTAAAGCCTTAGGTACTGCAGTTGTCTGTTAAAATGAGGTTTTAGGGGTGGGCTGCAGCACAGGAGCCTGTGGTGTAAAAACCAGAGGAAACACTGCCATGCTCCCGGGGGAATCCACAGCAGACCTTTGCCATCATTTTTTAACTCATACAGGTCAGGTGTAATTACTCTTATGTTTTAACTTTAAATGATCTCATTGTGCCCTAGCTGAAAGCAGTGCTGAGGCTCCCAGTGGTTTTTGTGCCTCTGACCCTGTGGTGACTGCAGGTGTTTCTCCAGGCTGGTGCCAGGCCGTGGTGTGGAGCTGAGGGTGTCGGAGCGTGTGTGACCCAGCTGTTCCGTGGCTGCAGAGTCATCTCTAAAATGCCAAATCCCACCTCTTTGGGTGTCCAGCTTCCTTCCAGAGCATTTCACTTGATATTTGTAAGGTAATGTGGAAGTTCAGTTCTGAAAGGCTATAACGTATGTAAATCAGCCTTGTCAACAGTTTATATATGGAAAGTTTAATTTGAAGTGACTTACTTGAAAATAATTACTATCAGCTGAGATCTCTAGTGGATATAATTATAATAGTTTGGGTGAAAGCAATGGAGCAGAGTCGTCTTGGGTCATTTCCTTTTTACCTCTGCTGCGAATTAAACTATGTAGTATTTTGTACAAATACATGTTCTTATGCATGTTTAAGTGGAATTTTTTTATTTAAATTGGTGAATATAAAATTTTCCTGCTTTGGGACAGAATATCATCTGGCTAACTGTAATGCTATAATAAATGGTATGAAGACCCTCATTTAAAATTATTTAGATTGCTGTTACACTGAAATCTGAGGAACTTTGCATGCGTGAGCAATTTGTGGATGTGTTAAAAGCAAAACAAAAACTAGTTTGAATGAGAGAGGAAAAAAACAGAAGCTCACTGTGGCTAAGCAGTTTTCCTCATTTCAGTACTTCCAGTGAAGTTTGGCAAAACAGAAAGTGCTTTAAAATGCATTTAATTTAATTTTGTGTTCTTTAATGGGGTATTTAATGGAGTGTAAGTGGTAAGAGAGAGTCCATTTTGGTTTGTGACCTTGCCATATAGTGTTGTAGCAAGCCATTTGTTAACTACTGTTGCATTTCAATTACTTAGAACATCACTTTATTCCAAGTCTTTCTGAAACAACTAGTCTTTTCTCATTTGGATTATGAAAATTTTGCAAGGTCTAAAGAGACTTGCATCTTACATCTGTGTTCAGTCAGTCAATGGGTTCAAACTGAATTAGTAAAGATGTAAAATTCGATCCACAGGAAATAAAATGGAGGATCTTCTCAACTAATACAGAAATATGGTTTTAGAAACTTGAGGTGTTTCCTGGTACTGTGTCTTTCTTGCTGACTGTTTTCTGTACTTTTGCATTTAAAACTCAGCAGCGCAAAATACGTGGTAATGCTCTTACAGTTGGAGATTCTTTCATCAGAATAGATTCTAATGCAGCTCAGGAGGCTTTATTAACACATTTCACAGGCAGTGGATTTGAGAAGGGAATGAAAATCTGTTCTTACTGAACAGCTTTTAGCAGTGTTCTGTTTCAGCTTCTAGGTGAATGGCAAGGCATGCTGGATTTAATTGAGATTACAAGGTAACTATTGGAAAATAAAAGGTCAATCACAAAAACAGGGATGTGGAGAGGGATGGGGGCATTACTGTGTGATCTATTTTTCTGAAATGTTCCTTTAGGTATTTTGTTTCAAACCAACTCAAGACTGTTTTCTTTTTACATTTCATCTCTTGGGTAGCTGGATAGACAGCCCAATGTGTCCCAAACCCATGGTAAGGCACTGCTTTGGTACAGAAAAACTTTAGGAGGACATAAACTACCAGGGCCTTCTGCAGCTGGATTTTCTTTTGATTTTTTCCCATCCAGAAAACCTTCTTTGCCTGGGGTCACTTAATTTTCACCATATGACATGATGATGGTACAGCGTGATGTGACTTTGAACCTTTTCAAGTGTATATATGTATTTGGAAAAAGGTGAGAGAGAAAAACTTTATGCAGTGAGTTAAGTAAAAAAAAAATTGTAGTGGCAGTTAATAACTTGTTCCCTGAAGATTTCAGAGCTAGGCTGGTACAAAGCAATTTTCCAAAAGTGTGTAATCATCTTTTGTGAGCTGAACCACAATGTCTACAGTACCTCTTAACTTCAGGAAACAAACCTGATTTTAATTCTGGTGGCAGATACTTGATTTATGCAGAGATGATTACTTACACAGAAGTGTCATTTCAGAACAGAAAGCAATCCTGGCAGTTATTGCCAAGTTCTTTTTCGTAGCCCTGCATTGTAACAGGACTTCTTTAGTCTCTCTTTCCCAAGCCTAACCACTAAATGCTTGCTCTCATTTCCTCTTTTCTGATAGTAGTGGGGGTGTGAAAAGACAAGTCTGATGATGATGGGGGTTTCCACCCATACCTTTCTACATGGGTCTGTGATCTACTGTGTAAATTCACTTATTGAAGTGTTTTGAACATTATGTGTTGTCATTTATTCAGTTTTTTTCTTAAGGTTGAGGTTAAATGCTTGTGTTCCCTATAATGGTTCTTCCTTCAGTTTTTCATAGTTTTCCCCTTGAAGTACACAAGCTCTTTATGGATTAGCAATGACATAAATACTGAATTTGGTCATATGAAGGTCTGGCTGCCATATAGATTTGCACTGATGTCCAAGTGAAACAGAAATTAGCCTTCCTTTTCTGATTAGATTAGAGATTCTTTTCATAATGACATAAATCAATTTCTACTAATCTTTGCAATTTTTATGTTGAATAAGGAAGGGTTTCTTTGTATTAGTCAGTATGCCATTTATTGTGATTTGCAGCTGAGTTGATCTTTCCTACTTTTTGAGGGTTTGCTTCTGTGCATTTTGCACATGAGCAAGCTCCTCTGCCTGCACAGACCTCTAATCGGGTCAGGAAGACTATCTGCAGGTGAGGCACTGTGGTTAGGCACTATGTCTAGGAGGATCTATCATATCTTGATTTAAATTTATTGTGTTTTAGAACTTGCAGTTGCATAATGTTCTGTGCTTAATAGAGTTTAAATAAATGCTGGATTTCTTTTGTTTTTCCTGAAGGATAAGATGTGTAAGTTAGTCAATGGTTCTGGGGAAGATTCTGCTGTCAGATGCAAGTATGCAGATTTCTACATATTTGTATAAGCAACTTATTGCAGAGTGGCTTTTGTTATCAGATGTGAGTCTTAAGAATTTGAGATTGAAACTGAGATATGCCTTATGTCCCAGCCACTCTGCAGTTTTACTCATTTGAAGGAACTTTTATATATGATTCACTTACAAACCAGGCCAGAAAATAGTTTCCTGACAGTTTTGCTGAGACACCTGCCTAGAGCGTTGCCAATTCTTGTAATGTTTGAGGTTTTAAAAGCCCTTCTTGCTCCCTTGAGTAAGTAATTACATTAAAATCTTGGGCACTTTTCTCTCTTTCGTAAATAAAATCTATTTTACATGTTTGTATAGAAGATGTGCAAAAGATTGAAAATCTGGGCTCCATATAAAAGGAACCCAAAATCTCTTGAGGTATTACAAATACCCCCCCCGCCTTCTTTTGTGGAGGGTAGGAGACTGATTCTGTCATTCTGAATGTTTGTGACTGTAGTAGTAGACCTGGATTAATCTATTTTTCTCAGAAAAAATTAAATTTAAAAAAAGTTATAGCATTTACTGTACACATACCCTTACACTGCGCTTCAACATGCTAGCTGTCAGTGTTGATTTTGAGCAATGTAAGTGTTCTACTTCCACTTATGATAGCTTTACTTTGCAAAGTTAATATGACGGTAGAACAAGGAAGTGTATGTATTGATGCAATTTTCTCATTCACCGCAGTCCTATTTGTAGTTGGTTTTACATTTCTGTGAGTCTTGAAAGAGCTGTGCTGTGAAATACCACAAGCATCATTTTCTGATTTCTGGGTTTGCTTTTAAGCTTTCTATTGAAACAATTCATTTTTTTTCGATGTTCATGCAAGTTTCAGGAGATTGAGATCCTGTTCTTGTGCAGAACAGAGGCACCCTAGAGAGACAATTTATACTTCTGTGCACTGGCTTAGGTAATGGGGAGTGATGGTTAGGGGTTTTTTTCCCAAATCCCTTTTGATTTGCAGCTGAAGCTGTCTCATCAATCGACAAGAACAAGCTGGAAACCATGAAGTCAATGAATTTAGGCCATCACATTACTTCAGCTGGTAGTACCTTATGCTTTTGCTGCTCACCTGAGAGGAATGAAGAGTCTCAGCAACTGCCATGCAATCACCTGGGGCATAGAAATCTGCTGAATACAGCTTTTCCTTTAAAGGTGATATTCCAAGGGTGTCAGGTATCAAGAGGGCCAAAATTAAGGAAAATCTGTCAAATGTTAGAATCTGATGAAATGGTAAGATACTAGGATAATGCACATAGGGTTAAAATCAACCCCAAACCTAATTTATGGATATTTCCAGGGATTGCAGTTGTGTTGTGTTCATTGTGACTCTTGAAGGATGAGAAGGCCTGCTGGTCAGGCTGCTGGTCTGTCACTCACAGTGGCAGTGAGGTGAGAGACTGCTCTGTCCTGTTCCCTCTTCAGCGAATGAGCAAGGTGTGGTAAAAAGAGCTGGAGTCATGGACCACCTCACCCCTGGGACAAAGGTCTAGTGTTATTTTTCAGATTATTGTCAGATGGTCAGGAGTTATTAACTGAAGCTTTTTCTTTTTGTCAGTATAGATAGTTATCCCAAAATGCAAACCACAATGGCATTAGTGTATGTGGGTTTTTTGTCTCCTTAAAATGCTTTAGCTGTGCTATCAGACTGTGCAAACAATAACAGAGACCAGTCCCATGCTGTGACTGGAACAAGGCTTTGTTTGCAGAAAAAAAAAAAATTGTCCTATTGTGACCTGCTGTGAGTCAGGCAGTATGGGAGTACCTGGATCCTAATTTCATTGGTCAGTTGTGTAATTTTAAAGCATAATTTGACTACCGCAAATGAACAGCTTAGTTTTGGCAGCTAGTGCTACTAACAAACATTTACTTCTGAAGTCATAATTCTTTCCTACTTGGGCTGTAGGCTTGGGTATTTTTACTTGTTAAAAGTTATGATTAATAATGTGGTTTTCATGTCTTCCAGGCTGTCCATCTTAATGTACTTGCTTGTACTCAGTGAGCATACACTGTTTAGACCATTATTGTGTTATGATAGTCATTTAGTAGGATTTATTTTTATTGGTACAGCATGTGCTCCTATCAAAAGCGGAGCATAGTATCAGTGAAACAAGATAGTATGCAAAGTAACTGCTAGTAAACCTTTAAAATGAAAGCAAACAGCAAGTGAAACTAGAGACTGTGTGTTTGTGCAGGAGGAGGCTGGAAGATTGGAGTCACCTGGCCTAGGCATGTTGCAGTTTTGTTGAACCACACAGGGAGAATTTGGTGTAGTTAGTGTCTGGGGTCATAGCATACATGTTGAGTCATGCAGCTTCAGAGAGAGATGTCAACATGCCTCTCTTCCCTACGTCACATGGTGGTTAGAGGTAGTGTTTGGTGCAAATAGTAGTTCTGCATTGGGCTTGCCAAATAATGGGTGAACCAAGCTCCTATCACTTGTGCTAGTTTGCGGCTATTGGTATCAAGGTGAAGGGCAGGATTTGATGTTGCCATTTAAAATCTGGTAAAATAGTAAGGACACTGAGAATATTTATGCTGGTTTTTAGTAATAAGCTAAAAAATTATTCTTTTCCTGAGGGCTTAACTGTATAAAATAACCAGGCTGCTAGCAGGAGCATGGAAGAGGAGAAGCCTGTCTGCAGCAGAGCTACTCTGTGAATGTGTATGAAGGTAGGTTACATTGTTAGAGACACTAAGGACACTGTTCCAGACATATTTCCTGAATAAATTCTGCTGCGTATCTGACCTCTTTTCAACAGGGACATTGGTGTAACTCAGCAGTCTGTTATGTCTCTTGTCAAAAAATGTTAATTTTGGGAATGTTACAATTCTATTAAAAAGAGACTGTAGAGTTGCTGCTTTTTGATGCAAGTATGGTGTCTTGTGTTTGCTGAATCTGTGGCCACGCTCCTGTTTCTTGTTAGTGTTGATCTGACCCTGTACATGTTTGAAGGTAATGCCACTTGGAAATGCCCAGAATAGAAGAGAGGAAGTCATTCATGGTCTAGTTACATGTTGTTTGTTTTTTTTTTTTCTGTCCATATTTTTAGGAGAAAGTATAGGTTCAGAACAACTCTGGAGGATTTCAGAACTACTGTTTATTCTCTGTTAATGATTTTATATATTCCTTCTCAGTGGTGGATATTTTAAAGCAGTAGGGAAAATTCAGGTTGACTGAAGACCTTATATTCTTTGTTTAAATGTAGATGCACTCTGCAGAAGAAGCAATAGCTTGTTCACTCACCAGTTTACAGCTAGTCTATAGTAGGACGAGAAGCAAATGTTCTGAAAGTGGCTTGTAGGTAGCTGTGGTGAGGTCCCCATTTCAATTGGCCTTCTGAGAATAACGGGTTAAACATGACATTTGGGAGCACTTGTCTGACCTTGATGTGCCTTCAAAACTGTGGCATTTGGCTTTTTACTGAGAAAAAAACCTACAGTCTTAATGTAAGCAGAAAGAAAAGGAAAATACCTAATGCCTTTTTTTTTTAGTTGTCACAGTTGAGTTCTTCTGGATAAAATCTATGTTCTCTTTATGAGGTTTCATGTCTCCTAATATCTTGGAAGTAAGAGGGTAAACATACACAGGTATTTTAATGTCAATTTTTTTTGTGATGTGAATTTATCTTGCATGTTTTATAATAAATTTTAGGCTTTGGTTTTGTTTTTTAGAAGAGGAGGAGGAATATGCTGGTCTTTTGTCATCATAAAACCATTCAAAAAGAGAAAAAGTTCATCTGTGTGGGTCTTAAAGCATGCTAAATGATGATTGCTTTATACTAAAGGTGTAATAGCAGTCCTAGATTGCACTTTTTTGTGCTTATAAGTATGAAGTTGTTAATGCTGTTTTAGACATCCTGAGGAAGTATGATGATAGCAGGATTCCCTAGGATCTCTGGAAAAATATCCCATTAAAATTTTTTGTGGTTTTTTAGATAATTGTGCTATATACATATATGTGGTGATCTATTTTTTCATTTTAGGATTGAATAGGAAAGACTGTGAATTTTTGGTGTTTAAATGACTTTCATGTTGGAAGGTGGGTTGTATGGATATCACAGAATCACAGAATGTTAGGGATTGGAAGGGACCTCGAAAGATCATCTAGTCCAATCCCCCTGCCGGAGCAGGAACACCTAGATCAGATCGCACAGGAACGCATCCAGGCGGGCTTTGAATGTCTCCAGAGAAGGAGACTCCACAACCTGTAAAGAAGTTTTTTCTCATATTCAAGTGGAACCTCCTATGTTCCAGCTTGAACCCATTGCCCCTTGTCCTATCACTGGATGTCACAGAGAAGAGCCTGGCTCCATCCTCCTGACACTCACCCTTCACATATTTATAAACGTTAATTAGGTCACCCCTCAGTCTCAACTTCAGGTTCCTCTTTTTAAATAGTTCTTTCCTAGGCTGCTTCAGAAAGCGGGTTCCTCTACCGGCAATTGAGAGCCACTGCCCCACATTCCTGTTGTGAGTTGCCCTGTGGAGGACTGTGTTTCTTTGCAGTAACTGGAGGGAGAGTGCTTTGCTTGAAGCAAATGGTCAGAGTACCTCCTTAAGTCTTCCTTGAAAAAGAGAAATTCTTTCTCTAACTACAGCATTGACTTGAATTGTTTGAAAAAAGTATGTTTAAAATTAATTCCACTCCACTTACTTGAGAATAGCCAGGAAGTCTGAGCAGAGCTATTTCTGTGTACACACACCTTACAAAGGCGAAGGTGAGGTGGTCCTTATCTTGTGTAGGTGCTGGTTTCTGTTGTGGGTATGTAAGTTTCTTGAGTGTGACTTAACTAGTTGGGAGCTTTCATAAAGTAAAGCTGCTAAGTATCTGCCTGCCACGGTTCTTAACACAGGGTGAACAGACTTAACAACTACTGCTGCTGAAATGGGGAGTCATATCATCCCCTGCCTGCTTGTTCTCACTGTGTACCTTGTGCCAGCTTTGATGCTTGCTGGAATACCCCATGCTTTGATTTAACTTATTAAAATATCTGCAAACTGTGGTGTGGGGGGGGGGGGTGGAACCAAACAACAAACACCACCAAAACAACCATGGTCAATTTTCTGCCTCTTTATTGAATAGCATAGGCTCCATGAAGGGTTTCTGTGCCTGAGAGAGATGTAGGGTAAGTGGAGAACAGAATAGGAGGAAGGCAGCAAAAAAGCTGTTACGATTCTGGCATGTATGGAAGAGCCTAACCTACAGTGATTTCATTAAATTAGGTTTCAGTCGCATATGGAGTTCAAGTTGTTGAATTGCATTTGGCCCATGTCTTTTGGGGCATGTGCAAATAAGCATGAATTTTAAGTATGGTGTACATAAATGTATACTAAAGTAGCACCATGCATGTAGTCACACACAGTGCAATTCCTTCTTTGAAGTTAAGTGCATTTGTGTGTCCCTAGGTATGGGGCTTGGAGTGGATCAGAGCACTGACAGCTGCATTGCATTGATCCAGCTGTGAACACCAAACTTGTTCTGAATAGTAAATGTTTTCAGGGTCCAGCTTGCTTTTCTCATGAATTGAGTTCTGACTCCAGATATGCAGAGGTGGGAGGAAGAAAGGATTTTGAAGTGGTATTCCATTCAGAAACATTTAAGTCTTAAATTTAAATACACTAATTGAGAAAATGGTCACAGCTACCTTTTATCTCCTGCTGAAAAGACTTCATTCCTTGAATCCTGATTCATGTATCGGGTGTACCTTTTGAAACTGAGGACATGTTTGATAGGCTTGTGATATTGCAGTGAATTATGGAAGTATAATGACATAGTAGAAAGCTTTAATGTCATCTTAATCTGAACTTAAACCTGTTTTGTTTCCAGGCAATAATTATCAAATGGAGACTCAGGCACTGGGGTCTGTTCTCATGCAGAGCCGCATGCTTTCAACTAGCTGTTTGCACATGGCTCCAAATGTTCCAGCTTGGATCTGTCTGTTCTTTACCTTGTCATTTTCTTCTCTGAGACTTTTCCCTGCTGGTATGTCCTCTTCAGAATATCCTTCTGCTGAATGTTTCTTATGATGTTATTATTTGTATGCATCTGTGCTCCTCTACACTTTCTTTCTTGTCCTTTTCTTTGCCTCTCTGTTCCTCTTTGTTCCTTTTTTTTAAAGGTATATCTTCATATACAGTATACCTTTAGTTTTAGTTCAGCTTCTGGTGGACAAGTGGTCACAAGACAGAAATTTGCAGATGACTTAAACAGATGTTACTGTCAGAGTAAAAATATTTACCTCTTGAGTTACTTCTAGGCATAGTGCCTCTGGAGCTGATGAATATTGCCTGAATGGTGTGGCAGGGGGCTGGTGTGGCTCCTTTTCAAATTGCATTACTTTATATCTCAATCTGGCACCTTTCAGGAGAAATGAAGTCTGCTGAGAATAGCTTATATTGTCTTCATTGCGATGGAAGCCAGAGTTAGTCAAGATCTGCGCTCGTGCCGAAACGGGAGGGCTGTTTTGAACTGGTTGAAGGAATACATCCTGAGTGTTCACTAGTGAGGTCTGGGTGAATTTATTTTTAATCAATAAATGCAGATTGTCACTGTTTTTTTTGTTGGTTCTTTTTTGCCCCCATACCAAAAATGGAGATCAAATGTCAAGATACTCAGAAGAAATTGTCTGCTCTGGGGCATATTATTTGGATGTAAATACACTGTTTATGCAAGTTGTTCTTCAAGTGTTTTAATACTGTGATGCTTAAATTATAATAATTTTTCATAAAGTTGTGATTTTGATTCTTAATCCTTTAGTATTTATACAAGTAATTAGTAACTTACAAAATGTCCTAATAAAAATAGAAGCACATAAGTACGGTCATCACAAACTAAAAATGTAAGCACATGGCCAATTCTTTTGAAGTGAATTCCATGTAGGTGCTTATCAAGTTTTAGAAAATGTACAGTTTCAGAGTTCAAATGCTTTAGTAAGAAAACTAAATACTAGAAGTGAACTAATCTGTAGGCACAACAGGAACTTGATGGTACAGTAGGTGGTAAGATTCATTTATGATAAGTTATAATGGAATTCCCCTGGAACTATGTATTCCACCTACTTGAACGCATAGCAATTCAAGAGTAACAGTATGCAGCAAATGCCAAGATGTAAAAAAAATTGGCAGGTTATTGTAAAACACAGGACTAAGTGTATGACTAAGTCACAATCTTGTAACTAGCTCTTAACAGTACTGGTGTACATTGTGATCTTTATATGTTGAACTTGTGGTTCACCTCTTGTCTAATAGCTGTTCATTTAAACATTTTCAGTTGTCCGGAATACTGAGCCTGTGTATAGCTTAATTTAAAGCCTGGGGTCTGCACATAACAGGAAGTGCTACATATCCTTCTTGAGATGAAGTTGTATTTATTGTACCTGATGACTGTGGTGATGTGTTTGAATGATATTTTAAAAATTACTTGTTTTTCTGTCTGTTTTAAAAGTATAAATAGGCAGAAATTCTGGAAATGTTCCAAGCAATTGGGATGTTGGAGGGGGAGGGAGAGAGTAACGGTTGTTTGGGCCACTTTGAACAGACTTCCTGCTATTACTGGAACTTTGTACAGTATTGAATGTGCATACTGAGAATATTTGGTGCACTATCTCTGTTTACCTGATACGAGCTACATAGTGAAAAAAACATGTACAATGTGATCACAGGTTTCTAAAGTAATCATGTCTGTTGGTTTTGAGGTGCTTATTACTTATCTCCTCAGGATATTACATGGGACTTTGTGAGATACTTTTACATGACAGCATTTTTCTGGTCAGTGTGATAGAACTCATTATTTGCTAAGCTGTTAGCAGTGACCTTAGTGTTTCAGCACATAGTTTGTCAATAGAAATAAGTTGATGTGCTCTGAAACTCCTATTTCTGAAAGACATACAAAGGATTTCTTTTTATGGAAGTAGTAATGCATAGTCTGCAATGACATAAGCAGGTTGCATAGCAGAAGAATTCTGTTTGTTTTGTTATGCTGAGCAATAACAAAATTGAATGGAAAAGTGGTGACAGTATCTGCTAGGATGACCTAATTCACTTCATTATATGTAAAATACCCAAGTTATTTAAATTAGTGGATAAAGAGAGAGCTTCTTCATGGCTTAAATTCTTTTGACAAATCTTTTTTCTGTATGCAAGACTTGCTTAAGAAGTTCTAAGGAAGCCCATAAAACTGTCTCAGAAATGAATTTTTAGTAATATTGGAAGGGGGGAAAAATCTGATTCTGATTTCTTGAGACAAGTGAACTAATGATGACTATGAGAAAGTCAACTGGAATGTTGTCCCATTCAGGACAATCTGACTGCTCTCTCAGCTATTAACTGTCTCTGCAGATAAGGGGACACTTCTTTGGGCATTGTTTGAATTTAATCCTCTCTATAATACAGGTAATATTCTGGTATAGTACAATTGTGAGGAGTAACGTAGACTGATAAATCTACTTCCTAGAGACGCTTCAAATTGCTTTTTTGAAGAACTTACTATACCACAGCACAGAGGCATCCCAATCTTACTATGAAGATTTCTATTGAAAATATGCCTTATTTTCAGATCCCTGTGGATGTGCACTAATGATCATTATTCCTTTCAGATATGTGTGTATAAAACTGTACATAATTTCCCCACTTTCAGGTTTTAATCAGCAAGGTTTTGCTGTGATCCAGAGAAGCATGTAAGCTACCTACCTGAGGTTCAGTGCAGCTCTAAATTGAGCACCACTTTGTTTTGCTTTACAATACTGATTAATGTGTGTAGCTAGTGTAGTAGGTAATTTGTCATGTTTCCAGCGTAAGCTCCTAGAACGAAGTCCTTTAGTTGTAACGTGGAATAGGTTGAGAAGGCTGGGCTCATCTTTTCTTAACTCTCAAGCTAAATATGTTGTTACCACAGTAATGAGGAGGTGATCCAGTTGGGTAAAGGTGGTGGGTGTTTTTATCTAAGCATATATTAGTGTACATATACATATCGAGGGGTGGTATTGTAGGGGTGATAGAAGAGCGTAACATCAGTGTGAGGATAGTGATGCAGCTGCACTGTTGGGAGGAATGGCTTGTACTGTTATCCCCTGGGACTGGTTGTGGCTGACAAGTACATCCACATCAAGCCCCAAACCTCTATATAAAATAATATTTTTTTTCTTGTGTTTAAGACCAGTAGGTGTGGATTGGTATGTTTCTAACCATTCTGGACTTGAAAAGTCGGAAAAGTTGAAGAGACTGGCTTTAGTAGAATTATTAAGACTCTGTTAATTAACTTGATCAAAGTAGCAGTTTAATTTGTTTTCTTGTGCTGGTTTCTTATGTCTTCATGTCATGTTTCTTCCCTGTTTTGTAGAAATTTTTGGTGCTTCAGAACGTATTTAAGAGAAGAAGCATGCTGCTCTTTGAGGTTCTGATTCATGTTTTATTTAACACTGAAGATGAGGAAATGCTGGTTGCACCAATATTGTGCCTGATTTGGAAGAAATTGTCTTCTGTGAGCCCAGTAAAATGGGGCATGTTCTAGAGGATAAGGTGTCTGGAGACCAGGAGAGCTGTTATGCGATCACTTGCTTTCTCTGTAAGATGAAAATGATGCCAGTTGCCTATTGTTTTAAGTACTTAGCTGTCCCTTGAGGAAATCTTTCCTTACTGTTATATATTAATAGACTAAGTTCAGCTGCAGGGCAATTAGAATGAACTGCAAAGATAAAGAAACCACACCCGGGTCTGCAATGGCTGAAACTGCGTAATTTTTGAGCTGCTGCTGTCCTAAGTGTTCATCCATAGAGCATGTGCTAGCAGAATATGCTTGTCTAGTTGCTGGTAAACTTGCATTTCAGAACAGCTTGTACATATGGAGGATCTGTGCATACATAACAAAGTAATTTGTTGTTTTCCAATTACATTTTCATTAAAAGGATTATATATATTTAGTTATAAGGATTATAATTTGTTTTTATTAGTGAAATCTGTTAAGTGTTGTATAGAGCGCAAGAACAGAGTGGGTGGTCTGCTCTCTGCATTCTCCTGAGGCTTTGTCCTCTGCTTGTGACTAGTATATGATCTGTCACTTATAACCTTGGTAATTTCAAACTCTGTTCTGGACCACTTGCTGCCCCAAAACAAGTACTGATGAAATCCAGCTGGTGTTAAGTAGGGTCCTGAAACACCAGGGTTTCCAGGCTTTGAATCCAGAGGCTACAAGATACAGGAGAGGGTCTGAAAAGCACACCTTTAAGGAGAGGATTTTACTATTATGTCAGTGTCTAAATCCAGTTTGGACAACGTTGAGGAGCACTCCAGGTGAAACCAACACTTCAAGTATGTGATCAGGCTTACCTTACAGGGTCATTGTTTCTCAGCGAGGAAGGAAAACGTTCTTCACTGAGGAAAGCCACGATAAAGAGCAATGGGAATGGAGAACAGTGAGCTGTATCAATGTCCAGGTCTGTTGAAAACTTTATTTTAAAC
Organism: Pterocles orientalis; assembly: GCA_011057875.1. Taxonomy (NCBI): domain Eukaryota; kingdom Metazoa; phylum Chordata; class Aves; order Pterocliformes; family Pteroclidae; genus Pterocles; species Pterocles orientalis. The sequence goes on from WKFP01015173.1 coordinate 804,370, forward strand.
TGTTGAAATCTAGAGTGACTTACTAAGCTACAGTGTTCTGTTAACTCAGACATACGTGAAGTACAGGTAAGGAACTTCAGGTGCAAAATCATTAATGTAAATAGTCCCCGGGGACATGAAGGAATGCAGTTCTTGGTGAAGGCAAACAACACCTTTAGACAAGAGGTCCTGCCTTAGCAACCTGTTCTTGTTTATTTTCATTATAAGTGAAACATCTAAAATGAGATGCCCTGTAGAAAATTATTGAAGACAGTGGTGCTCAGGCACATACTAAAATGCATTCAGTACTTTTATCCACAAGGAAGTTTGAAGTTAAATGGAAATACAGTGCAGAGTTCACTTCCATAGCTGTTGAAGCTTTTCTCTGTCAAGATCTGGTTGTCCAGGGCGTCAAGTTTCATCACTTGGCTTGTGACTCTTTACAAATCATTGATTGCAAAATCAGAATGATTTCCATCATGAAGCAGAAGCTTTGTCTCACAGAATGACTTAGGCTTACAATTCTCTTGTTTTCTTTGAAGGGAAAGCTGTCTTGTACAGTTGTTGCAAATGTAGCTGCAGGGGTAGCAGAAGGAATTGTATTTATATCCTGCTTAAGGGACATCAGAGTAATTAGATATCTTTAGATAAGTTGTCCTTGTGATGGATGTCTTGATGAATCAGGAGTTTGAATCTCATTTAAATGTGAAAGTTCTTTTGCATCTGTGTTATTGTGCTTCCTTCCCTTGTTCTGTGTTCTTTCCAAGCTTTCTGTGATTGTCTATTACTGTTCTTTTTCTTATTTGTAGGTTTTGGAGAATGGGATGAAATATTTTCCATTAGTGAGCCCGCAATAATAGTTTAAACATTACTCTTCTTTTTTCAGTGCACTAAAGAGGTGAAGGGAGTTCATCAGTCCTTCCTGCAGTTAGGGCATGTTTTACGTGTCCCTATGTTCCACACTTTCCACTTGTGATAAGCTGCTGTTCCGTAAGACGCTTTCCTGAATAGTTCAAGTAAACCCCAAACCTCATAAATAGGGAGCAAGGTGACTGTTTAACAAGAAATGGTACTGTTTTCCTAATCCTATTATGTTCTTTGCAAAGTTGGTACACTTGGTTTCCTAACCACTCATGTGGACTCTTATTTTCTGTTTGTGCTGTAGTATAAGCAGAAGAAATACGTTTGACATAGAAAAGGAAGAAAAATCAGGATGTTACATGATGCTGCTTTCAAACCTGGTGAGCCTTTACAGATGTGTGGAGGAACACATTTTTATTATGTGATTCTTCCCTATGGTATTTGCTATCACAGTTACTGCCAAATGACTGCCAAATTTCAGCTCGAAACAGGCACAGCATCACAGCTGGTAATTTCAGTGTTCAAATTATTAGAAACAAAGACTAAAAAAAGTTGTCTGAAAATGTGAAAAGCAGGGTTTTCTTTATCTTCTGAATATTTGGAATGTGTTTGTCAGTTTTATGCTTTTATCTTGCAGATGTCATAACTAGAAACTTATTTTCAGTAACAACTGATATTCTCATGCAATCATTTAAATTTGACACCTAAGTTTTCAGGAGGAAAAAATCTTCAGTTATTTATGTTGCCTGTAGTTGTGTCTGAAGGAGTCCTTTTCACCCACCCTATGTAAATTCAGAAAATTAATTATTTTAAAAGACATGACAACTGTAAGGGGGGAGGAAAGAGTAGAATGTGTGGCTGAGTGACCAAAATAATGAACGGCATGGAGTGGGCATGTTAATATATAGCCTCTTCAATTTGAGCTACAAATTTTTTTTAGGAGATGCTCCCATAAATAAAAAGGGAAGGATGTCCTTTGGCAAGGGAGCAGGTGAGTGACCTTAACAGGTGAGGGAGGCAAATGAGGTTTAAAGTTGATATCACTACCTTGATAAGGGTATAGGAAGAGATTTGGGATAAATCTACAGACTAGGGCAGAGAAAATCTGTCTCAAGCTAGAATGATCTGAGACTGTATTTATGGCACTTCTTTAATGGATTTTGCTGGCTGGAGACTTGAAATGTTTTCTTCCAGGCAAGGAAGTAGTTTCTTTCAGGGGAAAAATTATAAATCCCAGAATATACTGCAGTAACATCCCAGGGCTGGACACTGCTGATGCAGATTGTTGGGTCTCTTACATGGGAAAGCTTTTAAAAGGAACTAGGCACTGCCTTTTTTTCTTTACCTTACCTGTGATCTGTCCATTTGCTTACTTTAAGCTCCTTAGTACTGAAAGTGCCAGCTCTAGGATTAGTCAAGATTAAATTGAGTGTAAATGATTGTTATTTCTCATACTTCCAATTAAACGACAAAGGTTTGGCATACAAAAGCTTTATTTCTCCTAAGTATTGTCTAGACAAAATTTATTTAATTTTACACAAATATCTAGAGTGAGTCACTAAAAATCTGATTTCTTCTTGCTCATACACTTTTCAAAGAACACTAAAAATATTCTTTTTATAGTTCTTCACTTGCTGCAGAGTCTGCCAGAAACGTTTGATTAGGCCAATGATTAAAACAATGGTTTTTATAATCTGGCTTCTATATTATGTTGAAGTAGAAGTCAGTAGGGAAATTGGTTATTCTTTCCCTTCAGTGCTTAGGGTTGGCGGGAATGCTTTGTGAAACTTCTATCAGATTAAAATTAGTAGCTATGTTTTCTTTATCCTGTCTGTCCAAATTACCATGGAAGCTTTATATTGTCTTCTGTTTCCGTGCGTGGGTGTGCTTTTTTATAAGAGATTAATTTGATTAGGAATACTTAATTTTGATGAAAATAACTCATAGCACTGAAAGTTTCTTTTAATTATTGCCATTAAAACCTAGTAGCAAAATGTCATGACCAAATGGATGTTTCCTAATGTGTAGAACTAGAGGCCTGTGCTGGGCTGTGCAGTGGGTACCAGAGACCAAGCTGCAGATTTGGGGAGCTGAAGGTGACAGAGGAGTTCCATCCTTTGATTTCAGTGATGCAGAGAAACTTTAAAAACCACGGTGGCTATGGAAGGGTCAAGTGCTGAGCCAAGTGCGTGACCTGCTGAACTGAAGAGCGGAGAAAATCCCTGAGTTTAGCTTGTGCTTTAGCTGGCCTAACCTGTAGAGGATAAGCATGAGGATCGTCTAAAGCAGAGACTGATAAATTTAGCCATAATTATGACAATTAAGATTAGAATCCTCTGATGCTTTCACAGTAAATAATAGTTTAAACTATAATGCAAGTATATCACAGCTAACTGTACCGTGTTACAGTCCTCATTTTCCTTTCTTGTGGTTTCAACAGGGTGGATCGTTCTGTCTCCAGTTTCAGTACCTGTGCAATACTGTTCTGCCTGCTAAATAGGCCACCTGCTGTCCTCCACACCAGCAGTGAAATAAACTCCCAAATCTTACTCCATGTGCATTTGACATCTTTTAAGGTGCAAGTCAATATACCCTGAGCAGTTTATAGATGTATATTATCTGCATTTAAGTTTTTTTCTTTACAAGGAAAGTTTTTCTTACTTTGCAAAAACTTGAGAGTACTTTAATATGAACAAGCAAATGATGTGACAACACGCATACTGGGCAAACTCTCCTAGCCGTATATGTTCATATGTGTGTTGTTGTGTGTCCAGTATGAAAGTGTTTCTGTCACTGTGTTTGTCAACAGTCAGGAGACTAAACTTAACACTATTAATATAATACCTACCTTGAAAGAATATTTGATTTTCCATCAGTGTTCCTTTAATCAGTTTCTGTAACAAAAAATTATTTAAAATATTCCAAGTTATATGAAAGAGGAAGTTCCCAATCAAAATACCTGTCCTACAGAGTTTCAGAACTTCCTTGTTTGTCTGACAGTGATTCAGTCTGGCTGATGATGCTGACTCAGGTGTAGTTCTTGGTTTTCTTTCGGTTTTGGTTTTTTTTATGTTCCTGGTTTCATATGGATACTCATATTGATGGACTGATTTTTCTGGGAAGGGATTTCCATACTGTGACTCAGGTGCGATGCAAGCAATGCGACAGTTACAGGAAGATTCCTGCTTTTGTGTCAGGTAAGTTGGTATTTACATTATGTTTATACCTTCAGCTGGGAAATCCAGAAGATTTGCCAGATGTTAAGCCTTACAGGTCTTAAAGCCTCCTCTCACCTGAGAAAGAAGTGAAACCACCTCACCTCTCACTCTAGATTAAATGGATCACATACTCAAACAAGGGGTATTAAGAGACCTTATCTGGGTCTTACACATCTTACTTGGTTTTCTTGAAGTCTTATATGAAATAAATTGCACTGCTTAAAGCAATGTCAGGGAAAGCCTACAGTAGAACCATAGAATCATAGTTCTGTGCTCTAAGTATGTTCTCGTCACTTGCATCGGCCTCAGTTTGTAAAACTGACTGTGTACTCATGAGTTGTCCTGGAGTTGTTTTAGTGGAAGGTGGCAGAATTTTTTGTGCCAGTTCCGTTAATTCCCATAGTCTAGTTCACAGAAAATCTGAAGGTCTTTAAAAGACATAAAGAAGAACCAGGCTGGTTTGTGTTGAGATGGCTGAAAAATCCCTCCTACTACTTGCAGACCAGTTTAAGCAATTGGTTTCTAGATTAGTCTTGATGTAGGCCAAGTGTTAACACACATCACTGATGCGTAAGTACCCGAGCAAGTCTGGGTCTTTTTTTTTTGTCCTTATCTGATTCTAACTCATCAACTATTTCTTTATTACTGATGAGCCAGGCACTGAAAGGAGTCCCCATTTCTGCACTAAATTAGTTCCTTCTGTTTCCATTTATTTAATGCATTAGTTTATTTTCCCTTGTACCCGAAATCGAGACAAAGCTTCACCCGTCCCGGTTACATCCTTCTACTGCTTTTCTTTTTACTCTGAGTCACTGTTAGGGAGAACTTGTGGGCTGTGTCATGGCAGGTTCTGGTGACTGCCGTTCTGCAACACAGGGAAGCCTGCGCGACGTTGCTGTCCTGGAGCCGTGTCAAGCACACCATGGGTACTTTGTAATTTGGATGCTAAAACTGAGATCTGCCCAAGTATTTGCAAGCAAGGGCCAAGAGATAGAAAACAGAAAACAAAACAAAACTGGCCTTTTAAGCAGTGTCAAGAGGTTTTGTAAAATTTGCCACAGGCAAAATCTGACTTCTTCATTTTACAAGATGTTTGACTTTTCTGTGAAGTCAGATATTGGAGCTCTCTGCCTTTGAATTTTCTTGGAAACAGAGGAAGAGACTTCATATGTGATGGCTTCAGGTGGTTACGAACCGAGCATTTCACTGTCCTGGATAAACCTGGCATTGAAAATATGTTTGCACAGCTGTCACCTTTGTCCCTTAAGCTATTCTCTTCTGTGGTCAGTGGGTGTTTCTCATGTGTCTGTCGGCTGACAGCCTGGGAAGGGACACACCTTGTGGGAAAAGATTCTTTAAGTCTGTGCCCTTTTGACACTATTCTGAGTGGAGCAATGTCCAGAAAACCTTTCTGAGAGCGTCCTTTGCTGAATAAAAAGTCTTTTTTTATCAGACAGCATCTAAAATGTGTTCAAATGTGTGCATAAAAATTAAGTAGCAGGAAGACAGTTAAAAAATAAAAGAATCACTTTTTATAAAGCATTTCTAGCACTGCTAGAAAATGAATAAAAATTAAATCTTTATTGTCTAGACCTTTGTGCACAGCTGCAAATCAAGTGCAGCCACCTTTCAGCTAGGTAATTTATGAAAATAAATGCCTGGAAGTGTATTCTCAAGCTGGAAGGTAAGTGGTGTCAGCATCATCTGTCAGCAGTAAAAATACAAATTGGTAGAGTTAAGCAGTTTGGCCATTAAGGAATAAAATCAGAACTAATCCCCAGAATGGAAGTGTGTTTGCCCATTGATCTTATTCTGTTTCTCTTTCCATTTGAGGTGACTTGTCAGAAAATTTATTTAGGATACTGATTATGTACCTTTCTAGTGTTCTGTCCCCTTACCCTACTTCCTTCTTGTACAACAGAGGTTGAATGCAGATCTCTTAAGATCTTGAGGATTTCTGCAAAAATACTCTTTACACAAAGCAGTGTCTACAAAAATAATTGAGATGCCTAGGGACAATCTTTAGTTAAATTATCTACTTTTTCATTCCAGTGTCCTGGTTTTAAACTGTTATACAGTACCACTGTGTGGAAGTGGTAGTTTGGTAAATAGAGTTCCTTAGAAAGAGGTATTTTTTTCTAATATTACTGCTGCAAATTACCTGCTTCTTTCTGTACTTCTACTTTTGTATTTTTCTAGAGCCTGATAACAAAAGAAAAATGTGACTATTCCAGGGAAATAGGTGGTGAGTCTGTTTGTTTTCTCTTTTGTAGTCTGGGGGTTTTCCTTTCTTGCTTTCCCCTCATGCTCCTCTCAAATGCTCTTAATCCATTGGCACACAAACAGAAGGAGAGACAATCATAACAATGTGGGGCACTTATTCTCAAGATGATTTTGGGCGGTTAAAATTACAGTTAATTGCAGCTAAGCAGTGGAACATTTGATATCACCAGGAGTTTCAAGCATGGTGCATAAATGTTTACAAAAGCTGGGATCTGTGTTCTGTTTTCCACTAACAAAGAAGGAAATAGATATTATGCAGGGAATTAAATGGAATCATTCTCTTCATATGTTTTGGCTGTTCATTTGCAAATGCACCAGCTGTGATTATTGGAAATCTCATCTTGGTGTGTACCCTTCCAAAGAACAGTGGAAAGCTCAGATTAATGCAGTCTATGCTGTCAACAAGTTGAGAAGTTCCACATGAGTTTTATGAAGAAGCTTACAAGCAGGGCTTTGAGGGGCTTCACCAGGTGAGCTTTTTGGGTTGTGGAGTTTTTTTTTTTAAGCCCTTTAATTCTGCTGAAACTGGCTTGGTAAATGATTTAATGTAAAACTCAGGATTCATTGCCATTTGAAGTTTAATTTTGGAACATTTTACCATGTGTGTAACCTGCTGCCATTTATTTGAAGCAAGGGTCAAGTTTCACTCTTTTTGAAGAAAGCAATGACATTTTCTGCTGTTCTTACTGAACAAAAGTGTGTACCTGGAATTAAGTGATACAAAGGGCTCACCTGGCCTTGCTACTGCCTGCTAAGAGTTTGTTTTGTGTGACTTGCTGTGTGTTGGAGGGCCTAGGAAAGCAGTTTTGTCAGCTAGTCTTGTCAACGAGAGTTGTCAACCCTTGTTTAGAGTCAAGGGTTATACAGATTAATCATTTAATCATTAGCTGTGCTCAAGGCAGGTAGTTAAGGAGGACTCTGACATCACTGGGTAAATAATTGCAGGGAAATCTCGAGCTAATGAAATATCTCTACTGATGGTGAGTAGTATTACATCACTTGCCAAATCTGGTTCAGGAGACCTTAACAGTCTCCTATTTTTGTCCCTTGAGGGAGGGGCATGTCCATCGTCACACACTGATGACTAAACCTTCTGGAGTGCTTTGTGGGGCTATAAATACAGAGTGCACTATTTTCGTTGCAGTACCTGTGAAAGGGATCTCGGAGAGAGTGAAAGAGAAGTTCTGTGCCAGTGGGAGCGGTATTCCTGACTGACACCTGCTCTGAGGGTGCCAACGCATCGCGTGCGCTGTGCTGCTGAACTGTGTTTATGTGCTGTTCAGTGCTGCAGAGGCAACCAAGGCTATTTTGATTTTTAAATTGTTACTTCTAAGGCAAGTGTTAGCCAGCGAGTTTCTAAAGGACTTCAGCACAATCTGGAGACAGAGTGCTTCCAACCATTTTTTATTTCAAACGGAACAGACCTGCAACGAAGAGCCCTGCTGTTTTTTGCACTGTGTAGTATATAGGATCTTAACTGTTGCAAAATACCGATTACTTTTTACAAGCTTGTAGAGTGTAGGTCAGAACACTAAACAAGTCTTTTAGATGTTGGATTGTCCCTATGGATGTAAGAGTTTTAGGCAGGCATTATAGATCAAAGTAAACCTAGTTAACTTAATATGCCATAAAAACACCACTCTGTAGGTATTGTGGGTATTTTTTTATGATCCTTTAATATTTTTTAATTCAGTTGGAGTAGCCACAAGGGGAAAAAAATTGAAGTAGGTATCTCTCACTTGCTGTCATCTTGTAATATTCCTGCCCTCCACACACTTTAAATTTAGCCCCTCTGTATCCCAGTTCTTCACCTGTTACTAGGTTGTGGGCAGTCAAGCAAAAGGCACAGCTGAGATAACTGGACTACCGGGCTGCTTTGTCTTATGCCTCTCTTTAATGATGTGCAGTTTTATTACAGGGGGAATATTGCAGGGCTGTTCTGTGAGCGCTGACAGGGTAACCATGCTTAGTGTTGCCAGGGAGAATGAAGGAAAATATTGTCTTTGTAGATGTTGAGCCTTACTCTGATGCTCTCAGCTTTGTGAAGGAACTTGAAGCTTCCAGCGAAGCTCCGTGTGAGCAACTTCTAAATTCAAGTCATGTGTACCCATCTGCTGCTTTGAACAGATTGTGTGTACCTTTGACAGCTTCTGGATCCTGAAACGGAAAAAGAAACAGAAAAAAGTTCATGTTTTTGGCTTGGTCAGTGTGCTGTGTTGGGTTCTTTTTGGAGATGTTATATAGCAGGAGCTATACCAGCTACAAGGTGGGAGACTCTTTTGATGTCTTTTAAGACAGGGGCTGTGTCACTGTGTTCTAGGGACTAACATGAGGATTCGACAGTTATCCTTAAAGGAATCTGAACTATGGGACATTTGAGGAAAGAGCCAAGGGACTGGTGGGAACAGTGTTCTGGCAAGTGCAGCTGCAAAAACATGAAGCTGTTTCTCCCTAAAGATTTGGAGGAAAATATCGGTGTTTCCTTTCACAGCAAATCTTGGGATGTGTAAATGGAAAAGAGAAAGACAAGGGAACCTTTACCCTGCTGAACAGTATTTCTGAAGGCAGTTTGTTAAAGCTTGTGAGTCATACGATGTTATCACAGATTCTTTTTTCTTTGATTTCTTCTCTTCATTTCCCTTCTGACAGCTTATGTCTGGGTGGGAGAATTTCTCCTTCTGGCTTCCACCTTTTCTCGTGTTCTGCAGTAGCTGAAACAAAACATTTGTAACTCTTAATGTTCTTAATATGCGAAAGACAGGTTTCCCCTGTCATCTCTGCTGAAGGCCTGTACTTCAGGATTCTGAGAAGAGTTATTTCTGTGCTATCATCTTTAAGATTCGTGGTGCTCTCTTCTCTTTCCTGTACCTCTTTTTAGAGATCCCTTTTGTGATAATGCAGCTGCTTTCAGTCTTGCCCTATTCAAATTTTGATAGCAAAGTACTGTAACAGGTATGGACAGTAAAGAAGGGGTGGAAATTAGCCATATCGGAAGGGTGGAGGAGAGCAGGGGGACAGGGAGGACAGGACAAAACCCAAATTTTCAGAGAAATAAGTGGCCTTACTCAAGTGCCATAAGCTCTCCTTGTTGCTTTGGCCCTAAACCTTTCTGAGTAACAAAATTAAAGTAGTTTTTAGTTCTGCGCTCCACAGAATCCATTCCTAGATGAGGAAAGAAAATGAAAAACACAAGTGCACTTTTAAATTATAGTTTTCTGAGGTAAAGTGGTGTTGTCACTAACCACATTCAACAACATTATTAGCTTGAGCAACAGAGGTAAAAGCAAAATAAAAGGGAATCATTATGCCTTTTGCCCCTCAGACCACACAATTATTGAAGTGGTTAGTTTGGGGCATTTAAAGCCAGGAATTAAGAAATTATTGGAGTGTTGGTAACTTTGCATAATACCAGAGTCACAGGGGCTGGTTTGTCAGTGATGGAGCCTGTCATTTTCAAAGGTCTAGTCAGAATGTGGGGACAAGCTGGTGGTTTTTATCCTGTTCTCTGCTGAGAATATTGTCTTTCACAAAACTGAACATGTGATCTAGCAAGTTTAGTACTTTCTGATCAGCTGAAGCTCTGGACTTGGGCAGCAGAGATCACCAGGTTTGTTATAAAACAGGGTAGTTTGTGTGCTGTGGCTGTACTCTTTGCTCTCTTACATCAGGTTTCCACCATTAATGTTGTGAAACATGCGCAGCTAAGATCAGAAGATCTTGCTTGAAAGTTCGGGTTTTGTTTTATTTTTACAGGCAGTGAAAAAGTTACTTTCTTGTGTGTGATCTGGGACCTTGTACCCCTAAAATCCATTTTAGTTCCCCAAGTCGTCTCTGAGCTAAAATAAATTGCTTATCCTCCCTGTTACAGTGGAGGAGCTGTAGGGTGAAACAACATTTAATGCACATCACTTAAGACAACAATATTAGCTAGTTTATGCCTTTGGTGTAACAACATCAACTTCTGCTAAGATGGGTAGAGTTGTTATTTCATGAGCTACTGACTTGGTTGGCAGACCTAGCTTTCTTGTTCTCACCTCAGTTGAGGGACTCTTCACATGTGTTGCAGGGATGGGTTGTGTAGCATTGCTCTGTACTGGACTGTTGAAACCACCACAAAGTGTGTACGTAAAGTGTGTGTGTGTGGTTTTCACTGTTTTTTTCTTGAGTTTTTTTTGGGGGGTTGGCTTTTTTTGTGGATTGGTTGATTGTTCTTTTTTAAACTTGGATCCTTTCACTGATCCCCTTTACAGCCCAGCTCTGTGAATAGTTGTTCTGGTATCAGCAACAAGTTCTGTCCATTGCCACACATGAGCACAGCAGATGACCCAGCTCTAGCTGCTTAAATTGACTTTGCTGCAATTTTGTCATGAAACTGAGGCCTTTACTGAGGGTTCATTGTGTAGTTTCAGTTTCCATTTTTCACAGAAGATTCTCACTGTCTTCCCTCAGTCACTGGAAAACTATCTCCAGAGGTGCTGGAAAACATCTGGAAATCATGGTAATGATGTCCATCACAGCATCCTACTGTACCAGACTGAATGTGAGAGAGTTCTTTTTGTATTTAGAAAGCAGAGCTTTGAGTTCTGCTGTTTGAAGAGGGATATTGTGTCTGTTAGAAGGACACAGATGAATATATGCTACAAGGAGAACTTGTGGCACCTTAGGTAATGTATTTAAGGAAATTAAGTCGCCTATCAGAGTGACTTTGGGAAGAGCTTGACTGTTTGTAGTGAGTACCGTTCCATTTCTTGTATCATATGATGTGTTGTAGCTGTATGAAATTACCAGGAAGGGACAGTTCCTGTTGTGGCCAGCCAGGTGTTTTATTGTAACAGAGAGAGCAGATTGACAGGGGCCAAATTAACCCTTCTTCTGAAGCACCCTCTAGAAGGCCACCTTGGAAATGCTAACAAGGTTTGATTCCTCATTCTCTACAGACTAATCTATTAAGATCCTTCTATAGGAAAGGAAGTTGTTTTGGGATTTCAAATTAAATCAATTTTTGTATGCCACAATTTATCTCACCATGGTCCTGTTAGGTATTTCTACTTGCTGTGCTTCCCAGCTAATCTATCCCTGCTGGCCTGATCATACAAATCCATAAAACACAAGCCATATTAGCGAGAGAAGTTCTAGTTTGAAAATGTGCATCAAGTTATACTCTTCCAAAGGGATGAATTAGGAGTACATGGGCTGAACCTGTTACTGTTGCAGTGTTGAGCCAGAGTGCATAACTCTGCAGTTTCTGCTTTAATATTATACTTTGGTTTCTTGTTGAGCAGGAATGATGAATGCTCTCCACTATGATTCTATTGTTGTTATCGCAGCATTTATGTGGGCAGTCTTCTTTGAGTTGAAGATAGGGAGGTGGAATATAAAATAGCCCTAGGTGCACAAGCAAAAATAACTTTTGTTTTCAGAGTATCCGAACCACCATGGCATCTCTTCTCTTTGAGCAAGTGTTCTATTTCAGGAGCACTATGAAGAGGCTTGATGGCTCTCTGCTTGTTCTCTGTTGTGCAGTCATGTAGTTCTTCCCGTCCTATCTTTTCCCCTGGCATTAGACAACAGCTTCTTGCTGTTTGCAGAGGCACTAATCAGTGGGTTACATTAGCACAGCATTTATTTATATATAGTAAGAACATTTCACGATGTGTATTCTGTGTCACCACGCAGGGTGCATCACAGAGTGTCAGTCTGCTTAAAATGTAATTAAGGGCTACAAAGCCTGATAGATCAACTGCGTGGGGAAACAAAGTTTGCTTTGTTAGGAAGCAAAGAGGGAACATTGAGTGGTATGTTCAAAGTGAGGATTTTTTTGTTGTGTTCTGTTTCTTTTTTTTTTTTAAAGAAGAAATAAGTAAACTTCAAGTACAGCTGAGCAGCTGCCTAGCAGAAGAACTGTTCTCAATCATTTGGAAAGTTATCAGCCACTGTTGGGGTATTGCCTTAGATCGTCAGCACTTCAGTAGTGTTTAGCATCTGATTTAGGCCATAAGCATAAGCAAATTGATATCGGTACTTTACAAACTGTAGGATCACTGTTCTCTGCTAGATTGACCAGAATTACCCGTCCTTTATTTTGTGGTATGTTTAAATTTTCACTAGAATAAGCTTTACCATTCTCATTTGTTCTCTCTCTCTCCCTCCTTGTCTTCTCTGCCCTGAAAGAAATTGCTTGCATGTACTTTACAGTACTGATATCCTCTTCCTTCTGCAAGAAATTGTTTGGGTTTTTTTTCTTTTGTTTTGGTTTTTTTTTTCTTTTCTTTCCTTACCAGACTTTATATACTTAATTGTGATAATAAATAATGGAGCAAAAATACTTGGCTTGTGACACTGAGACTGTCAGCCACTTTCCATGAAGGCTGGGGGAATGAAAAATCCCATTGTGTTTTCTGGAGTCTGCCCGGTGTTAATGCTGACAATTCTACTACTCATACTTGATTTGTTTCTTAAAAAAAAAAAAATTCGTGAAAGATAGTGATAATTGGCACAAAAGATTCTTGGCAATACCTGAGGAGCACTTGTTGCAAGGATTTGATTAAATGCTTAAAGAAGAAAGGTATTACTGCTAAACCTTTAATATATCATAAAAATTTTAGGTGTGTTAGATGAAAGATTGGCTTGTAGTTCAGTACTCTTGATTATAACATGACAGGAAGCAGATCTGAGGTGCTGAGTTTATTAGAAACTAAATATTCTAAGCTAACTATCGTCAGCTTTGAACAATTTTGGTCATGTTTTAGGTGTTTTTAGTAAGGGTGATAGCTGAGACAAACCCTGTAACTTAATTTCCTTACTACAGTCTACCTTAATGATGTCTGTACGTGCACAGAATGAAAATTCTGAACCTTTTACCTTTTTTGCGATCTGCTTGTTCCAGCAGACTTTTCTTGGATGCCTTTAAGTTCCTTCATAAATTGCCTTTCTGCCTGATTAGTTTCCTCAGTTAAGATATCCATGTATTTTATGAGCATTATTATTTTTTCCTTGTACAGTCACACACCTGACTATTTTTATTTGTTTAGTGCAGGCACAAAATAGAGAAAGATGAACAATATTAAAAATGAAAGAATTCTGGAGAGATTTTAGCTTTGGTTTAACTGCATTAACTTACCTTTATTTTTCCTGTATATTTGATGGCTTGATGTGTAGCTGCCAACATCTTCAACTGATTTTCCAAAGCTTGAAGAAATATGAGAGCAAAGAAAGAAGAAAATAAAAAGTTATAATCATGGATGTATAAAAGGCTATGTGTTTGAAAGGTCACAAATTTGTTATTTGAAACAGTTGTCCCTAGGTACACTTCAATTGCTCTTTATTATTTCTGTTGCATCATTACTTATTTACTTCATTACTTATCTTTAAGTAAAGATGCTTTTAAAAGTAATATAGAACAGGTTTCATAACTAATTTAAGTCTTCATATTTGGCTTTCAGCTCTCTATTTTTAGCAATCATGCCAATGGTTTTGCAGAATAAAATGTCTTAGAGCTACACTTCACTTAAAGCAGCTAAGCCTCTGTCATAGTGAGCAGACCCAGGTACTATGTTACATAGCAGAGCATGGATGAGGCCATATTTAAATGCAGAATAACTGGGGACAAAACGTGTTGTTACTGCAGTGTTAACAGCACATGATTAATGAGCTGGAAGATTGGCCTGAGCTGAGCTCTGCGGGCAACCCTTCTCGTTCCCACTGTAGGTTAACATTTTCCCTTGCCCCATTTTATTGGCACAGATGAAACACCTAAGCATGGTGCCATCACACCCCTCCTGCTATACTAGGATTGTTTCTGCCACAAATTACAGGGTCCTGACTGACCAAGAAGGGCAGGGCTTGGTCTCTTGTACCTTTTTATGGCATTGCAAATAGCTATGCAATCATCCTGGAGTAACAGTGCAAGAATACAAATTACAGACTAGCCCAGTCTGCTGGTGTCTCAACGCAGGCGCTTGTTTATGTCAGCTTCCCTCTGCTGTTTCACAAAAGGCATATGGATGTAAGGGGAATGTCAAAGGGTCAAAGAGGTCTTGTGTAGGTTTACAGGTATGTTTAGTAGGTATTGTTGAAGTTACCAGTGAAGTAAGCTAACTGAGAATAAACCAGTAGTATTACATTGGAGTTTTAAAAAAAGTAGAAAGTTCCTTCTCCAATTTGAACTGCAGATGAGTATGGGGAAGCAGACAGTAGTTAATGGAAGTGAAATTTAGTCAGAAGAATCATCTGTTTCCAGAAAATGCCAGCAAAGCTGTGTCTCTGCTTTCTGATGCACTGCAGATGCAATAGCATCACTTATGTTAGGGTCCTTGAGGAGTTATTACAGAGGTGGGAAGGAGAGGATCACAGATCTGTTGGTGAAAGTTCAGAGTGTTGAGGTCTCCTTGGTAGGGGTAAGAAGTTAAAAAAAGTCTGACCCATAAAACACTAGATACAGCACGAATCTTAAAGGAGACTGCTTTCTCAGGTGGTATTAGTAGTCATGGTCTTCTTATACTTGTGTAATAATTGTTAAATATCTCTATGTAATCATCACAGCATACATTGTATAGGAATGTCAAATTTCCTTCTCTTACCCTCAGGTTAGTTGGAATGGGAAGGAGCACTTTTCCATCCCCCAAGGTATAAACAGAAGGCGTGAATTTTCTTCAGTCTCTTGGGAAAATCAGAAGCCTATGCCTGAAGGTTGCGTAGAATAACTAGCAGCAGTTTGATCCCGCTGTGAATGGTGGAAGGCTCCAATCCAAAGATACTGTTTTGTGACACTGGCAGGGATGACACTCATTTTGAAGCCTGAAGCAATCACTTGAGAAGAAAAAGCATTGGTTTGGAACAAAACCGAGGTATTTCAAATGACTCTGCTTTGAATCTCCTGGTGAGTCCTGTCTCCTGTCATAAGACTGCAAGCTGTTACAGTATGTGCTATTTGTTTTTAGGATTAATACAGCTCAAAGTTTTAAAGCATTAAAACTTTCTTACATGAGTTTAAGTTCTGTGGAGAAAAAAGTTTGAATAAAACTTAAAGAACAGACAGGCAAATAGCCATGTTTAGAGAGTGTGGGCATTGGGTGTGGAGTTACTTCTGTTTTCATTTAGCTATGTTAGAGATGCACAGTATCTTTTCAGTTGCATATGTGGATCTTCCTGTACTGTAACGGACTTGAACACACAGAATAATGGAATTTTGCCCATTTTGCATGTAAACTGAAGCCTTGGAATTTTGAAAGCACAGCTCTTACTCTGTAAAGTATCAGTGCATAAAACATTATCCAAAACAATTTATAAAGGAATTGGCATTAACTAGAAGTTGCAGTTAGAAAATACAAACTCGACCCTGTGTTTAAAATCTCTTGTAATTGCAGAGGGGAGGAATATGATAGTTTAAATACAATAGAGAAATAAAGCCATTTAGCGCTAGCATTTTGCAAAAATATTTAAATCTCCCATCTTTCCTCTTCTCAATGGTATAAAAATAGACCTATTAACTTTTAAAGCTGTGCATACAATCACCTAGATCAGAAACTTTCCTGAAGTTTGTGTTGTCTTTTGTCTATGTAGAGCTTCTGGCAGGGGGGTGGAAGGTGTGTGTGGAGGAAGTTGTTGGTGTTGCTTAGAAGCACACTTAATTCTGATGTGCTCTATGCTATTCTTTCCTGCTTACGTATTAACTTTTTTAAAAGCTTCATTTTATTTATCCTTCTTCTAAGGACCCAGCATCAGTTTCTCCAAACTTGTGAGTGGATCAGCATTCCACTTAGAGCCTCCAACTTGGTTACAGTTGCACCTAATTCTGAGATGGTTTCTGCTGTGGTACTTTGGGAGTGTTCTAGTTTCTTCCTTCTCCAAGTGATAGAGGAGCCAACCAGGAGAGGGGCTATGCTGGACCTTGTTCTCACCAACAAGGAAGGGCTGGTGGGGAATGGGGAACTCAAGGGCAGCCTGGGATGCAGCGATCGTGAGATGGTGGAGTTCAAGATCCTCAGGGCAGTGAGGAGGGTGCACAGCAACCTCACTACCCTGAACTTTAGGAGAGCAGACTTTGGCCTCTTTAGGGACCTGCTTGGAAGAGTCCCATGGGATAAAGCCCTGGAGGGAAGAGGGGCCCAAGAAAGCTGGCTGATATTCAAGGATCACTTCCTCCAGGCTCAGGGGCGATGCATCCCAGCAAAGAAGGCGGCAGGCAAAAATGCCAGGAGGCCTGCATGGATGAACAAGGAAGTCCTGAGCAAACTCAAACAAAAAAAGGAAGCCTACAGAGGGTGGAAGCAAGGACAGTTAGCCTGGGGACAATACAGGGACACTGTCCGTGAAACAAGAGATCAGGTTAGGAAAGCTAAAGCCCAAACAGAATTAAATATGGCCAAGGACATTAAGGGTAACAGGAAGAACTTCTACAGGTATGTCAGCGATAAAAGGAGGACTAGGGAAACTGTGGGCCCCCTCCGGAAGAAAGCAGGAGACCTAGTGACCCAGGATGTAGAGAAGGCTGAGGTACTTAACGAGTTCTTTACCTCAGTCTTCACTGGCAAGAGCTTGAGCCACACTACCCAAGTTGCAGAAGGCAAAGTCAGTGACTGGGAGAAGGAAGAACTGCCAGCTGTAGGAGAAGATCAGGTTGGAGACCATTTAAATAACCTGAAGGTGCACAAGTCCGTGGGACCTGATGAGATACATCCACGGGTCCTGAAGGAACTGGCAGATGAAGTTGCCAAACCACTCACTATCCATCATATTTGAGCAGTCATGGCCTCTGGTAAAGTTCCCACAGACTGGAAAAGGGGAAACATAACCCCCATTTTTAAAAAAGGAAATAAAGAAGACCCAGGAAACTACAGGCCAGTCAGTCTCACCTCTGTGCCTGGCAAGATCATGGAGCAAATCCTCCTGGAATCTATGCTAAGGCACACAGAAAACAAGCAGGTTATTGACGACAACCAACATGGCTTTACCAAAGGAAAATTGTGCCTGACGAATTTGGTGGCCTTCTACGACAGAGCCACGGCGCTGGTGGATAGAGGAAGGGCAACAGACATTATCTACCTGGACTTGTGCAAAGCTTTTGACACAGTCCCACATGACATCTTTGTCTCTAAGTTGGAGGGACATGGATTTGACGCAAGGACCACTCGCTGGATAAGGAACTGGCTAGATGGCCGCACTCAAAGAGTGGTGGTCAATGGCTCAATGTCCAAGTGGAGACTGGTGACAAGTGGTGTTCCACAGGGGTCAGTACTGGGACCAGTGCTAACATCTTTGTTGGAGACATGGACAGTGGGATGGAGTGCACCCTCAGCAAGTTTGCTGATGACACCAAGCTGTGTGGTGTGGTGGACACGCTGGAGGGAAGGGATGCCATCCAGAGGGACCCTGACAGGCTGGAGAGGTGGGCCAATGCAAACCTCATGAAATTTAACAAGGCCAAGTGCAAGGTCCTGCACGTGGGTGGAGGCAATCCCAAGCACAAATACAGGCTGGGC
>WKFP01015173.1:825338-839694 GCA_011057875.1 Pterocles orientalis
GCTACCAGCTGCCTGTAGAGGGCCTCGTCGGCTTCCTCATCCTGATCCGGTGGCCTGTAATAGACACCCACGACAGTATCACCCATGCCAGCCTGTCCCTTAATTCTCACCCACAAACTCTCGACTCGCTCGTCATCCCCCCCTGGGCAGTACTCAATACACTGTAGTTGTTCTCTCACATAAAGAGCCACTCCTCCACCTCTCCTTGCTGGCCTGTACCAAGCGACTGTGTGGGCTTTTTGTGAGTGACTATTAGGCTAGAAGACACTACATTTCAACTGAAAAACTAAGAAGGTCCTGATAACTGCAGTCATTAGCAGTGCTGAGGAACTTCTTAAAAGATGGCAAGTCAAGACATCTTGAGTAGCTATTAATATGGACCAATATCTTCTTGCTGCTTTTGCATTTTCTGATTAAATTATAACAGGTAAGAAATGTCATTACTGCTAAAATGACTGCATAGTTACAGAGAACTGTTTAAAAACTGGTTTCTTTCTACAGTTCAAGTTCCTGACTAGCTGTTTTAGCACAGCACTTCATGATTCTGTTGAGTAATGTTTTAGTACACACACAGAACTACTGGTGCACGATGGCTAATTCAGTGTTTCCCCCAGCCTTGTTCTGGTAACTGATGCAGCTGCCATGCAGAATGCAGAGCAATCATGTGCCATACAGTGCTGGAGACTTTTAATCAGTGAAATTTAATAATGAGCTACTCTTAAAGCCATTTGCTTGATGTTTTTTTCACTTGGTAGCTCAGAACCCTTTGGAAAAACAAGAATCTGGTTTACTAGAGACTAGCTGTAGCATTGATGTTTAGTGAATAATATTCTATTAGGACTTCTTACTTTTCTGTTTACAAACAGAGATGCATCCCTGTCAGAGTATGGGAAAATCTCTTCGCGTGAAGCTTATTGATGCTGTTTGTTTCCTGAAGGTGGTACATTATGAAATGTTACAAGGTATGTGGAAACTATGTGCCGTACCAAGGCTGTTCTGTGTATCTGTGACATGTGGAGCAGCAGATAGCCAGGATGGAGGCATTCAAGAAACATGTAGATGTGGTGCTTAGGGACATGGTTTAGTGAGTGAGGTGGTGTTGGGTTGATGATTGGACTTGATGATCCTTGAGGTCTTTTTCAACCTTAATGATTCTATGATGTCTTTTAAAGAGGTGAGCTAAATGAAATTAGAAGATTGTTTTCTCTGATATATCTGGGATGTTCAGGTATGCAGTTTTTCTCAATCTATTTCCTATACTTTTTTAAAGATTAATTTCTTATTTATTTTATAAAGACTGGATTCTACAAATAGTGGGTTTCTACTGTTTCTGTAGGAATTTTTTTTAGCCAAAATATCCATAAGATGTATCTCTACAAAAGAGGTGCACAAAGCCGCTGAGAAGATGGAGACTGATAGTGCTGTTCTAGTTGAGGTCACTGATGTTTGCAGTTTCAGTTCTAGCAGGGCCAGCAAGGCAGGGGATCCACATCTGAGAAGATGTCTGCATTCCAGATACAGTTTCTGTACACTGTCAGACTTAGGAAGTTCAGGTCCAAATGACTAAATAGGATCAAATAAGTAATGAGATGAGCAATTGCAGTCAGAACCATGATAGTTACACAATGAACCCTGTTTCCTTTGAAAAAGAGGAAGAAAAAAATCTGGTATTACATTTCATGACTGATTTCGATGTTCTCAATCCCCACAAATGGAATATGACTGTAAATGCAAATTTGAATTTTGTCAATCAGCCCAGCCCCCAGAGGGAAACAGGAAGGTATTTGTGGATTATTTATACTCCATCCATCACTGGTGCCATGGCTGTCACTTCTGATTTGTTTTAGAAAGAGATCTGCTCAAGAGATAAAGCTGGAAAAGGAATTTAAAGCAACGATTGGTGGCATGGGGGGAAACCTTTACAAAAGGAGGTCCGCTTGTCCCTCTTTCCAAGTTCTTACTTCAAAACTAACAAGCTTTGTGCTACCTTCAGACTGCAAAATATCTAATGTATCCTGTGCTGAGCTTACTGTGACACACAGGATGACTTTTTATTGTTATTCTTGTAACAGCCATGCTTTAAGAAACCTCAGAAATAAATGTTTTCTTATCTATTGTAAAATCCAACCTTTTATAATAGGTGTGAAAATTCTTAATCCTTCCATGAAGCGGTTAGGCAAGAACTGTGGTTTCCATTTAAGAGGAAAAAAAAAAAGGCAGTTTGCCCCAAAGTAATGGGCAGAAGGAGCAGATTGAGTAGTAGAATATACCCACCGAGAGTGCTTTCTTGCTAGGCCCTATAAACTTTCTTTTAAAACAAATGTTTCTGCATCCTTTTAAGTCAGTAAAATATAAAGCAATATCAAATTTACTTGGCATACTTGTATATTTTTATGTAAGTCAGATTTTTTCACCTTCCTAACTTGAATGCTATGGGATTGTTTCCAAACAGTCTGATGCTTTAAGGGTCAGGAGCTTTATAAAGAACAAACAAGAGACTAAATTTTGCTTTCGCTTACACTGGATTCATGCCAGAATAACTCAACTGATGTTACTGGAGTTTAGTTACCCCTTCTGCAAATCCGGAGTAACAGAATAAACAGAACTCTTTCTTATCTCGCTGCAAGGAGGACAAAAAATAAGAGATGTATTTCTGTCAGGTGACTTTTCTTTTGTTAAGCAGGGCAACAATGAAACTGCTCTTACCTGTTGGTTTTACTCTCTTTAACCACAGTTGTTGTTCTGAACTTGTGTTGGTGTTTCTTGTGAATACCAAGACCTCAGCGTTTAAGGAAACACTGTAGAAAAGGAGGCTGGCATGGCTAAGATCTTCTACATTGTGGGAAGACTTCCTTAATGAACAAAATGGGCAAATCCACTTCATCACATAATCTTTGATAATTCACTTGCTTACTGTTTGCACACATCCATTTTCTTTGAGAGCATGATCCTGAACAGAGGAGGCTATTTGTCAGCAAGTGTGTCTTCATTCTGGCACTTTGGCTAGGATTTGAAGTACTAGTTTGTCTCATGGTGCAAGTACTTCCAGCTCGTGACTGGTTCATAGGCTGATGTTCCCTATTTGATAATGACCTCTTGAAGGTGGGTCCGAGCTGACTGCCCACTGGAGTTGCTCTGCCACAATGTGTGTGTGGCTTCTGCTGTCACACTGTTTCTACAGTAGAACCTGGGTGTGAACAAACAAAATGAAATTGTAGAGTCATGAAGCAAATAAACATTACTGTAGGAAAGGTCCTTTAGTCATATGAATCCTTTCTTATCCTGCAGTTTCAAGCTGTTTTAGAGTGCATTGCTAAGGGGATTAGAATCAAAATTAGAATTAGATTGGGTGAGAGATCAAGTCCCAGCTCCCACTTGAAGTAGAGCCAACCTCAAGTAACAGGGATGTGGGGAAAAATCCATTGCTTTTCCATTCCTGAGTTGTTGTGGGGGGTAAAGCATATATAAACTTGGATGTTTTGTTAGAATTATGGCATCCGCTTTTACACTGTTGCATTTTATCTCGCATTCAAACTCTGTTACTTTTTCTGACAAAGAATACAAAGGATGAAGCTTAATGACAACTGTCCAGATTGCCATAACTTTTTCATTTCAGCAGTAATAGAAATTTAGTGAGAGGGACTATTGGACTGAAGACCTTTGTGATGTGTTTTGTTTCCGATGTCCTCAAACTACTGCACTTGTTTGAGAAAGCATGAGTTTTAATTCTTATGTAAATAATAAAAGAACCAGAATGAAATAAGATTCAAATTTAATTAGGTAAATAGAAGTTGTAGAAAGCTTTAAAAATGACACTGTGATGTCCTGTAGGCTTTAACAACACCCCTTGGCATTTTTCCAGTTCACAAGTGACTGTGAAGTTCAGTCAATGTTGTTTAGAAAATACATAGTACATATTCAACAGCTGCAAGGAATCCAACCTGACGACTTATATTTACATAGGTTAATAGTGCTTAAAAACAATTTCAATACAGTGGTTCTGGAATTAACTTTCTAATAATTGTGCAATTGCCTGGGCAACTGGAAAATTTGACTGGTATGTTTAGACTAACAGTGGAATATGTCTAAGAAGCAGAGCTGTAGTAACAGAAATTTGTCATTTCAAAGTTTTAGTTGGATCATGGACAGATTTCAAAGTTCAGACCTATTTAATGTCAGAGTTATCCAAGCAAAACTGGCCAGCCTTCCCAAAGTTGTGCTCAATCAAACCGCATCAGTAAGAAATAGCAAAATGAGTAATTATTATTCAAGGTGCTGCATGGTCTTGGAAGACTCACTAAAGCTCATGTAACAGTTCTCTTCTAATGAACTTCTCTACTACCACAGGTTGAGCTTGTTTATTTAAACTGGATGGGAGTGTACCTGTGAAGAGATCTTGCTGTTATGCAAAGAGAGGTCCTTAACTTTGGCCGTATTCAACTTTAATAATAAAAACTAGCTGTCGCTAACCTTACTGGCCCTCTTCCCTAAAATGGTTTCTAGCTAGAGCTGAAGCACTCACATCAGTAGGCAGTGGTATCAAGGCAGGAACGAGGTTGTGGGTGTTGAGAACAGATGCAGCCTGCAAAAATATTTTAATAATATGTTTTTAGTTTTGCATGGGAGCTGGCTACATATTTGGATTGTGTCTTGGGAGTGAAGAGGAGAGCCCCAGGCTCCCACCCACACTTGTTTATCACAAACCCTTTTGACTTTCCCCTGTAACACAGGAGGGGGGAGTGTTTTCTGTGCGGCTGAGGTGGAACTCTAAACAGCATCTCAAATCCATGATACAGGTGAGGGGCCTGCTAAGCCTCAGAGTATTTTTTTTGCCAGATCTGCAATGTGGCAATATCTGTATGGACTATCAAACAGTAAAGAAGGAGAGAAAAGGAAGTCTGTTTTCAAAGTCTTCAAGAACTTGCCTAAACAGTAAATGTAGGATTCTTATACATTTTCATGGGCACCAAAAGAACTCAAAAAGGATCTGAAGAGAAGGAGACAGATGAGATTCTGAAGGGATTTCTCGCTGCTCAAACCTCATGTCAAATCCAGATGCCAGGAGCATCCTTGGGGCCAGGCAAGCAGACATGTAGTTTTGTGTACTGTTTTCTTACCTTCAAAGCTCATGATGGTTTATGAATATATATAAAAGGGTTTTTAATCCTAGTGATGCTGCCAAGAATATCTAAACCCTGATAATTTTATTGAGAATTGATTCTAGTCCACAGTTCTTACCATCTTTTGGTTTCTGAAATGCTAATTTATTGCATCACTTTTGATGGGATGCTATCAAATATGGGATGTCGAAAAACACTTAAATACATAGTGCTTGGGCAAGCTGTTTCATAGCACTTCAGAGGTTTTATATCCTACCCTGAATTAGCAAGCATAAATTTCATTTATATCTAAACACGGTCAAATGTGTACATCCTGCCCTGGTTTTGTTGCTTAGTTGTTTATTTAAAAATCTGAACAGAAAGAAAGGGTTGTTTTCTCCCAGGAGCTGTTTTGGAAAAATTAATAACGAATGTTCTTTTAGTGGGAAGCAGAAGCTTTATGGGGTAGGATGAGTAACTCTAGAACAGGGTAATGTAATCAGCTGTACTGAGCATTTAGAGTTGCTCTGTCTGGATCAGATGCAGTCTTATGCCTTCTAGTTCAGTGGCCTTTGTATAGCCTGCCAGTCAAGACTGAAAATGTGTGTTTTTTCCTGAGGAAGATTAATGAATGGTGAGCTCACAGACTTGATGGGTCTGTTTATGATACTAGAAAAATACTGAGTGCTTCACAATCAGTACTGTTACTGGTACCATTGTGAAGAGAGTGTGCCACTTTGGTTATGAAAATGTGCTATACTCTAAGTGAAACTATTACTTGTTCATTTCAATTGAATGTTCTGTGAATGGAGCAATTTCAGTCTGCCATTTGAGATTTTAGAATAACATAGCCTGCTGTATGGCTAGAGTTAATTTGGTGTGTTCTGTTCTTGGTCATGAGCTAAGCTTTCAAATGCCGTATTGATAGCCCATGTTGGCAAGCCAAACAAGCTACCAGTGCTGGTTGCTTTTTACAATATGAGAGTGTCTACTTATGGTTTATATGCTATCATTAGGATAAAAGAACTCATGCTGTTAACTGACTTAGAGCTATACAGTCTTTAAAAGTAGACCAGTTCTCAGAATTCTAAGATACCACAAGGAAGAAGAGATGAAAAATCTGAGGAGCCTTGCTGCAGTCTTTTACCAACCAGCAGCAGAAGTAGGTGGGGTGGGATTGTAACTGGGGGTAAAAAAATTGCCACTATGTATTTTTATTTTTTTATTTATTTAGAAAACCATTAATTCTCCTGAACTGCTGCAGCCTAACTCTTCCCACTCTTCGTCTTAACCAGGTACAGCAGTCAGTTCCATGCCCCTCGAGTTTTGCAGTAGCTGGAACTAGTAATTCAGGATATCAGTTGAAGGTAATAAAAGTTTTGGATAAAAAGGAGTTTTATGGATCACAAAATTGGGTTGAAAGATTAACAATGTTTAAAGGTTTCCATCTGGGATCCCTAGATCCATGAAAACCATGCACTGAAATGTTTTTAAAGAGTTAATGAATTATAAATAAAGAAACTTATTCATTAAATGTAAGCGCATGCTCACTCCTGGACACAGATACTCAACCTAATGCTACAAAGTGAGCATTATAAATGTGCAGTAAAACTACTAATATCGTTCATGCTACTTCTGATGGAGGGGAAAAGGTATACCAGACTCTGAAAGATGGGAAGGCTAAAATTTCATAATGGCCGTGTAAGTTAAAGTTGGGAAACTCTGAAGAAGGTAACAAAAATAAATAGCTGCTCTGGTGTTGAGCTATGTTCTCAGAGCTCAGATCATCAGTGTTCTGAGAATTCAGACACTGGCAGTGAATCAAATATTTCTTCCTTCTCCAGCACCAGTAGTCCTGACATGCCTCTTTGGGGAAGAAGTGTGGTTTTTTGTGGTTTTTTTTTTTTTTCTTTGAACATATGGCATTATCTGGAGATAACTGACTGCTTTTTGAACGTTTCTGAAAAGGACAAGTTTAAGAAGGACAAGAATGCAACTTCATTTCCTCTTCCAAAATTTAATCTAAAAAAAATTTTGTATAGATTAATTTGGAGCACATATGTACAACATATGTTAACATCATCAAATAGTTACCTGATGCCCATCAAAACAGTGGGAGCAAAATAAAACAAAACTAAACTTCAAGGTATGTATAGGTAACTGCACTTACTAGTATGAGTTTGTATCCAGAGCTGCTTGGTTTCAGTATTTGTAATAGTAGTCCGTTGAGGGAAGTAGGCAGAGGAGTGGCTTGAAAATGGAGGCCTAGATTATACGAATATTCATATCACCTTTGTGTATAGCATAAGTATCTGAAACCTTTAAAATAAAGTCACTTTATGTATGGTTATAAGCTAAAATATTTTTGTGTGCCACTGGGTGGACATCAGTGTATTCCCAGTGAGTGCAATGGATTTCTCTGATTATAAACCATTGCTATTTTCTCTTTTGGTAAATGATAGCCACTGACTTCTGGTGAAGTGATCTTTGTGCTGTTGTGGGCATGCCATAAAAATGTCACAGAAAAAGCAATGGCACCTTACGTGGCTTGGCATTGGTATGCTACAAATGACATATGGTAGGTGGGTTTGTGAATTCAGCATTTAATGTAGAAAGTTACGTGTAACAGTAAGCAGTCAGTGTGCTCTATAATGTTAGTGGAGGAAGAGACTGACAATAGGGCCGCTGTGCAAGTAAGTTTTCTATTTCTGAATACCATTTTCAGGTAATTTATTGACCTATTTCACAAAAAGTGCTCAGTTGTGCACATCATGTGAGCTTTAAATAGCTTGGGACTGTTTTGCTTGAAATCAGGAGTAACTTCATTGATTTCTATGGATTCAGCAGTGTAAACAAAATGGTTTCTTATCCTGTGTTTTTTTTCTTTGAGGTGGTTAAATGCAATTTAAGAACAACAGATTGCGTAACTCTGACACTAAGAGCAAAATCAGGTTGTTGTGGACCTGGTCCTCATTCACTAAGTGCTCAGGTTAGACCAAGGGTTCAGAGAAAAGCTCTGGTAGATGTACTTGTTTAAAATTTTGTAACTGAGTTCTGCTCCTCACTGTATCTTGTCCAACTCATTCAAAACTTTAGGTGAAAACAAACCCATTTCTTTTTCTGTACTTGAGCGAAGTCCACCTAAGAGAGGTTGATGCAGGAAAGAAACTTCCTGGACTCTGTTAGTGACTCCTTCTGTCAGGCAGAATCTTGCAGACTTGCAGCTTAATTTTCATAGCAGGTGATTCCCTGCATCCATCTGTGAAATTAACTGTATTTATGTGGTATCTTTAATTTTATTTAAAATTACATGAAGAAAGTAAAAACAGTCCTTTCCTTTTGCAGTGCATCTTTTTAGGAGCAGCCATTTTCACAACTTTTTTTGGCTGTATTCAGAGTGCCTTGTTTTTAATGTAATGCTAAGTCAAAGTAAACTTTACAGAATCGCAGGCCCAGATATCTGAAATACAATCATCTGTCAAAAGCCCTCAGCGGGGGCAATTACAGCCCCCACATCCTCCCACAGCAAGCCATGATTGTAGGAGAAGAATGCTGGAGGACTGTGGCTGAGATTAGATGGTGTGAAGTACTCTTGCTCCAGCCTTCAGAGTATTACCTGCTGCAAGTCTTGGTAATGAGATAGGTGAGATTAGTTGATCATGTGTGTTCTATGTTAGTACTGACTTTATGTATTTTGCAATTTATTTCAGCATCTGTCTTAATGATGTCTGTTTAAATTAGATTCACATCTGTTACGTAGTTTTCATGTTCTTGCTTTTCTACCTGAGTCGTCTTTTCTTTCCTTCCCAATATCCTCCTTGCTTCTTGACAGATAAGAAGACCCCTAATGTTATCACTCCTCCCTACTGTTTTTCAGCAGTTCTTCCTTCCTACCTCTATTTCCACAACTCTAGGATCTGATTTTCAGGTGATACACACCTTATTGTCACAAGGGTCAGTTAGGTCTAAGATGTTACTCTGGTTTAAACAAAGAGCATTGTGATTTGTTAATGCTCTGCACAGACTGCAGAGCCCTAAGGTACTGGAAAAGATCCTCAGCAGTAAGTGATCAAGTCAAGGATCTTGCTGTGCCATACACAGACCAGTCAGACTAGTGATGCTTCTGTGAGTTTCTTTTACAGGAAATGCTTTGTGTGGAGCCTGAGCTCTGAATCAGATTTTAATTTGTTTGTTTAGAAATTAATTTCCAAAGGTGTGTATAAGAAAGTGGCAGTTATTTGTTGGGGGCAATAACATTACTAATAATGACAGAATCCTTCAGGCAGAGCCGTGAGACAATGCAAGCATTTATTCCTTTATCTTAAGGTACATCAGATGAAAATTCAAGCTTTAGATGTGTCACATGGAAAACCATATGGCTGCATCCATGCTTGGAGAGACATTTGACTTGGCTAAATTCTTTTCTCAGTAAGCTTGTCGTTGCTGACTGCAGGATTTGGGGATTATAACAGGAATGTAGACACGGCTGTCATGTCCTTCAGCATTTTTAGCATGATGTAGGTATGAGCACAGGTGGGCAATTAAACACTTTGTGCTTCATTTCCCACTGAGTGTCAGTTATCATTTCACTCCCACGAATGGAAATAAATATCGGTGATGATGGAGCACTCTCCTCTACATTCCATAGTCAAATGGAGGCATAGCAGCATCTGAAAATGTGGCTCACTTTCTTTGTCAGGGATGCTTTGGCACTTTTTTCCTAGCCCAAAAGTAAAGCGTATGCAATCCTTGCTTATTGACGTGGATTTTTTCTCAGAGCTGAACTGCCACGTCTCTGAGGTGGATAGTGTTTTTGTTGCTGCTGCTGTTCTGGAGAAACTAAAGGATAGAGGATAACATGTTGTTCTCTTGTGGAAGTGGATGCCTGAATGAACAAAGAAGTTTGCAGTGAGTAGTGGAAGGTAGCAAATGGTGCTGAGTAATACTGCCTTTGTTCACAGAAAGAATAAAGAAAAAATGTTGAGAACTGTAAATGAATTCTAATACAATAGGGGATAATCTTGATAAGAAAAAGCAACAGGAGCAACTGTGGAAAAGATGTGAGATTTTTGGGTAATCCTACAGTGTTTGTTTTTTGGTGTGGTTTTTTTTCCCCAGCATGAATGGATGCTGATATAGGGAGTTTGTTTTAAAACAAAGTACTGTTTGTAGTAGAATCACACAGAGCTTGTGTGCTCTGAGCCTAAATTTTGATTTATAAAGCACAATTGTGTATAATAACAGAGACTAAGTTAACAAGTACAATGCAGATAATTTCCATGCTGTGCTGTAAAACATAAAGGATAGTGAAGTCCAAGTTTGCTTATGACTTGGGCGCAGAGTCTCCAGACTGGCCTTTGAGTGTCCAGTTTGTCTCTGAGAAGCTGACTTTGTTTTGTAAGGGGAGCCTGAAACATGGTTCTGGAAAGTAAGAGCAAAGATATTCTCCCCTGAAAAGCTCATTCTCCTAGCTTGGTGTTACCCAGTATTGCTTAGCTCTTGTCTGGCAACGTTCGATGGGTGGAGGAAGGGAAGAGGACTTTGAGTGTTGTTTTTTTTTTTCTATGAGCTGAATTTTATATCAGCTTCACAGTTTTTGTTTTTATTCCTGTCCAATAAAAGATCTCCTTTTCCATGGGAGCCTGAGGAGTGCTCACTCAAGGTGAAAGGAAGTGAAATGCTTCTGAAAGAGCAGCCAAATTTTGATGGCTTTTTCTTGCTGATGGTGTGAACAGTTAAATCTTTTTAAAAGGCAGTGTTGCTTTCCTCTTAGCCCTATCAGTTGTTCAAAAATCTTTCCCATCCTTTGTGAAGGTATCATACTTGATGATCTGCCAAAATGCGTTTGCTTAATTAAATTCTTTTAAGAACAAATCACTCTTTATAAAAAGTTTGAAGGATCATGTGCAGCTTGGGTTTCCCCTGGTACTTTGAAGTTGGTTTTGCTCATCACCGTAGCGTACTGGATTAATTCCCTTTATGGGCTGCTTAGTGACATGACAGGGATACAGCAGCCTTGTATGGCTAGTATAATATTCATGTTTCATTACATATAGAAACATCTATTGCTGTTGAATAACCTGATGGACCCACAGTGTTCCCCTTAAAATTGTCGCTTGGCTCCGCATGCTTGAGGTGCCTAGTGTCTCACATTTGTTTTAGCTATCTAAAGTAGGAAACATGGGAGGGAACATGCACGAGTCAGTTGCTGAGGCATTAGCAAAATACAGCTCACGCTGATGGGAATTACAAAGCTGATAGTGTTTGGTTTCCTGAGTAGATTCCTAATGAACGTTAATATGTGGCATGCTGTCTGCTCATATTAGTAATATTTTTTTACCCATTAAAACCTATTGGCCCATGCTGAGTTCTGGACTGCCACAAATGACCAGTTCTAGTGCCTGACTTTGGTTTCCATGAAAAAGCTCCTCTCTGTGAAACATGGAAATCTGTATTCTCTGAATCCATTCACTGGTAGGTGCTCAGGGTGGCAAGAAAAAAAGCAGTTGAATGTTAACCTGAAATTGTTCCCTTATAGAGTACCTCAGTCTGCCCCCAGAAGGTAGTGCCACATTATAAATGAAGTGTGTTTGGTGCCATTTAAACCTCATAAGGTATGAACAGAATGATTATTTTCATCTCTATGGCAGTTTGATTTGAAGCACTTTCCAAGTGAGGGCTGTGGGGAGAGAGTGTACACTTTGTGTGGAGTGAGGATGAATTTGTTCAGTAATTATATCCTTTGATCAAATCAGCCAAGTGTTTAGATGCACTTATTCCAGTACTTAAGCACAGAAATTAGAGCAGCAGGGGATGTATTCATACTGTTTCATATATTTTCTTACTGAAGTTAATAGGCATGCATGTCTTTCATAGCTGAGCTTCTGTGTTTTACAGTTGTCCACTGTGACTTGCCTTAAATAAGAAGGCAATGTAGTTGCAAAGAGGTATTATCTGTCACTCGGTAGGTTGATAACCCAAATCATCCAGACAGCGGTTACTCTCAATATTTGTTACAGGGAGTCCTTGGTGGCATGAACCTTGGTGGTTCCCAATATGTGTAGCCTGTAGTTGTTTGTGGAGTGTCACTTCATAAAGGAGTCTGACAAACTATCTTGGATAGGGAATCAATACAGTACACCTAAACATCTGTGCTATCGATTATGTTTATTGGCAGGAGTTGCTCATGACCAAATAATTGAAGCTTCTTGATGTTACTGGCAGGTCCCCACACAGAAGGATCTGCACTGACTTAGATTATCTGGGTATCAACTGTTGCAGCCGATTGCTGCACCAGTCCACCCTGCCTCCCAGCTAACTGGAACTGAAGAAAGCTGCTGGGAGTGAATGACCCCCTGCCTTGGCTCTCAGTTGTTACCATTCGCCACTTCATGGGAACATACAATCTGTATAACCAGAAAAATTACTTTACAAAAGCGTTCCCTACTTTGTACTGTAGATGATCAATAGAATCAATGGCACCATGGACGTGTGTCATGGTTTTCACCCTGGCTGAGTCAATGTGGCATCAGTTAGCACAGAGCTCAGTGAGAAGGGTGGGAAAAGCAACAAACAGCTCCTTTTCTACTTCTTGCATTTCCTTCTCATCTTTTTTTTCTTGTTTTGTTTTCAATAAATGTATTTTCTTTTGCACTTGGCAGTTATCACTTCTTGGTAATAGTTTTCCTGCTTTAACTCTGCTGACAGTAATTTCAGCACAGTAATACAACTGAATGTCTTGTTAAAATTTTAGACTTTGTGCACAGAGGTATGTTCTGACAGTTAACACCCAAATTGGGTAGGAATTTGCCTCAGTACTGTGGCCAGTTATCGCTTCTTGTCAGGAACTTACTCTCCACCTACATTTTCAAAGAACACTTGATGTCCTACATGGTACAGAAAACTATTTTCAGAGGAGAAAGAGCTAAATAGTTTTGACGGTATTGGAAAACAGGTTTTAATTTTTAAATAGAAAATGTGTTACATCTGCTTTAGTTTTTTTCCTAGTTTTCTCAGCATCAAAAGGTATTTATTGCTTAGTTTTTTCAGGAAACTCCTTGCTGTTTATTGTTCACATTTCTAATTCTTCAGACATGCAGACTTAAGGGACAAGACCATTGTTTCCTTTTTTTGGTGGTCATTTGTTCTTATTTTCTTTTCTAGTCATCATTCATTTTTTGAAGAAACAATTTTTACTTTCATATGATCAAAACTCTTACAGTCACATGCATGTGCTAACATTCAGATTGGCCAATCTGAGCGCTACCTAGAGAATTCACTAGTTTTTTGTCAGCAGTTATTTTTGTACAGTGATCCCAGTTGCCCTTACTTTTTAATAGCAAGGTGTGAAAAGCTATTTACACCTAATCTAGTTAGCCAGTTTTCATACTTTTCACTTTTTTTCATGGGAGCTACTTCCCTGTTGTACTGTCTGTCTTCTAGCTATGTATCTCAAGTGTTTCAGGCTGTGCTGGCACTTCGTATACTTACAGGCATCGTCTGTTGCCTGGAAGCCTTAATTAGTCTCTTTACTTTCAAGTACGTCATGATTTATTATATTTTGCTTCATATTATTTGTTAGGAATAATCTCTTTTTTTATATTTTAACTGTTCTCCAGCTTGCTTTTCACACAAATGGATTTTAATAGTTCCTTCCCTTTCATATTATCAATGGGATTTCTTAATTACTTAAATGTCTCCTCAGAATCTAACCCTCCACATAATTATATTTTATATCTCTCTCTGCTTTTGCAATGAATTCAGCAACTGTATGAGCACTGATTCAGGCTTTCGTTACGCAGATCTTCCGGTAGTAACAAATTGTCTCTTGGTAAAAGGTTGCAAAGGTAAAAACATGGAATTTCTGTACATGGTAGTTATATGTGCGAGAGTATTCATGCACAATTTGAAGCATTTAAAGCAAAGTCTGCAATTGTTAGTCATTTTTCAGCTTTATGTTGGATCTATTTTGGTGATTTCACCATCTTTGCCAAAGATAAAGTATATTTCAGTTGTATTGGAGGAAAGGTTTATTATCAATCGCAGAATCGCAGACGTTAGGGATTGGAAGGGACCGCGAAAGATCATCTAGTCCAATCCCCCTGCCGGAGCAGGAACACCTAGATCAGATCACACAGGAACGCATCCAGGTGGGCTTTGAATGTCTCCAGAGAAGGAGACTCCACAACCTCTCTGGGCAGCCTGTTCCAGTGCTCTGTCACCCTCACTGTAAAGAAGTTTTTTCTCATATTCAAGTG
>WKFP01015173.1:839714-863956 GCA_011057875.1 Pterocles orientalis
AGAACCTCTCTTGACCTACTGACCACCCCCCTTCTGATACACCCCAGGATGCCATTGGCCTTCTTGGCCACGAGGGCACAGTGCTGGCTCATGGTCATCCTGCTGTCCACCAGGACCCCCAGGTCCCTCTCCCCTACACTACACTCCAACAGGTCAGTACCCAACTTATACTGGAACCTGGTGTTGTTCTTTGCTGTAGCTGTGGTCAATAATGGTCATTTAAAACCCTGGATGGCAAAGAAATCTTAATTGGACCCCATGTAATAAGGTCAAGTTGACTGTCAGAGTACTGTGTAACTGAAGGAATTATTCTGATACTTCAATTTGTCTTTCGTTACAGTTGTGTAATTCCAAGTCTCAAAGATGAGAAGTCATGCAGAAAATCTGTGA
This sequence comes from Pterocles orientalis, assembly GCA_011057875.1. Classification (NCBI taxonomy): domain Eukaryota; kingdom Metazoa; phylum Chordata; class Aves; order Pterocliformes; family Pteroclidae; genus Pterocles; species Pterocles orientalis. The sequence continues at coordinate 840,105 of WKFP01015173.1, forward strand.
CAATTTTTAGGCTGCTTCTGAAGCCCTGCACACTGAAGATGTGTAAATGTTATAAATTAATGAGTAAAGGGAATTTCATGGAGTATTAATGATAACAAAATGACATTATCATTCTTGTGTTTTTATGCAAGGCAGTCACACAGAGTGAATGAGAATATGTAATGGGAAGACTTAATCAATGAAAGCCTCTGCTCTGTCAGCAGAAACTTCAGTTTGAACTGCATGGCGTTAAATGCTGAACTCCTGATTGCTGTTCAACCAGATCAATACAGAACAGAAGTCTGTAGTGAAACTTGTGCCTGCGGCAGTAATACAGTTTGACAATAAAAATCAATGCCTAGTCCCAAAGTCTAGCATTTAATAGTATCTGTGGTTTATGTCTTTTATTGATTGTTGTGGTCCTTAAGGCCATCTGCTAATTTACTAACTACCTCTGTCTGGATCTGGGAAGGTCAGTGACTTGTTTTCTGCTTGTTCTGTATTGTATGTGGGTTCCTGCAGCTAAAATCCGTAACTGTCACTTGTGAAAAAGTTGCTCAAGGTATTTACCCCTACACATCTCAGGACAAGATATTGTTACCCAGGTAGTGAATAGGCAGGAATGTTCCTTTCACAAACCCAAGCAGAGTATTCCATGGTTTATTTTTTAAAAATCAGTCTCCTGACAGTAACAACCACAAGTCTGTGTTTTTTTTAAGTCTGTAATAGACACTTTATTAAAATACAATTTTCATATAACTAACTTAAATTAGCTGTTTTTTGTGTACTTTGTAGAAAAATCAGAACTGCAGGCTGGTTACAAATATATCCTGTGTCATCTTAGAGCAAACTAACAGCAATGTATGAAATAAGTGACCATTTCACTAATTCATAATTTAGTAATCAAGCATTTAATAATTTGCCTAAAAACAAATTGCGTTTTATCTTCATCCATCAGCAAAGATTTAAGAGCTGTGCGGCCTGAGCTTTCCTTTCAGCAGCAATTCTTTCCTTTCTCAAAACAATCCCATGAGTATTTGTGAATGTTTTATAGCATAGAAGCATAACTTGGTTCTTAATATTTCAGTCTCAAGTTTTCACTATTAACTAGTTTATTTTTGTGTATGTATACAGTACATTTTGTTCTATGCTATATTATCTTTGGGAAGTATTTTGTATGTAATGGAAAATAAGGTACTTAATGTGGATGAGTGCTTGAATTCACAGGTCTTGAACACTACTGGGAATCAAGCCTGGTGTCTTGACTCACAGCCCTCTCTCTAACCAGTAATATTCCTTCTGGAATGGTGAACTGCTAACCCTAAACTGAAATAATAGATCATTTGCAAACCTAGACCACTGTCTGTTTTCAGCTTGCATCAGAATTCTTACACTCGTTTGGTAAGTTGCAGAGTGTACTCAAAAAAAAAAAAGTGGGGGGGGGAAGTTTCTATGTCTATACATGGTAAAGAATTTCTGAGAATTGTTTTGGAATTACTGCTGAATCACCTCTGAAAAAAGCACAGTGATGTGAAGCAAATTAGCTGTAAATATCTGTCCTGCCACCAAAAAGTATGTCTTTTTAAAAGACAATAATTAATGCATATTTTCCCACTGTAAATTTTACAGAGCAGTTGCAATTTTTATTGTGAGATAGAAATGTAAGGTTAGAGAAGTAATCTAGACATTTACCTATTGTTTATTTAGTTGTAAAAATTGCAACTGTAATGTCTGGTGTTGTGGCAGCGTACATGGGTACTCCCATGCAAAATCACATCCTTTTTCTGCTTTTGGTTTTGAGGTACTCTTAAGCATTGACAAGATAGCTATGGTTGGTGAAGATTTACCACACACAAACACATCTTATTTTGTGTAGTAACAGTACAAGAAGAAATCTTGCTGATGTTGTGTCTTATTTCGGTTGTTCCAGTGATGACAGAAGAAGTACAAAATTTTGAAAATGGAATTTGTGTGTCTTTTTATTAGCCCAGCTTGTTTCTCTGTGTTAAGGGAGAGGTATTATATTCTCTTTGATTAAATTTCTGCTTGTTTATTCACAGATTAATCTTAACAGCAAAGAAATGCTCTTGCCTGTATCGTCCATTTCTTCAGAATTTGCAGTCTGTTACAGCAAACCCTGTGACACGTACACAAGCCTATAATGATGTAGCTGTGGCAAGAGTTACCTAATTCTGTCTTCATCTCTTAATCTGATCAACTGGTACACCGTAATTCCCGAACATAACTGGTTTATCAGCACAGGCAAGCTTTATCCGGTCATGGTTTAAAATGAACCACGTTACAAGGCAATAGTAAAGGCACTTAATTGTTATAGTAGAGACTCTTAAAACACTCTTAAGCAGTTTGATTAATCAGAACATCTTTGAAAACACACTGAATTCTGATGGCTGTAGACTTGAGACTCTGGTTTAATCTTGTGCAGATATTGTCTCTTCTTCCAATCTCAAGGTAGGCCTGTTTGCTTCATGGAAGGGAGATTTTTATCCCTCATGGTGTTTGTGAGCAATACCTGCTTTTCACTGAGGAGTGGGCGAGTCCTTTTTTTCCCCATTTCTGTGGGGTTTTTTTGTTTGTGGTGGCTTGGTTTTGGTTTTGGGGGTGTGTGGTTTTTGGGTTTCATGGGAGTTTTGGGGTTTTTTTGGGTTTTTTGTTTGTACAGAGAAAGCCTACAAAGGTAAAGCACTATTTATAGACTGTAGCCTGGATAAACCTCCAAAATTCAGTCACTCGTGTTCTAACAAACACTTTCACTTGGATTTTTATTTTTTTTTTACCTCTGGCAGTAGCATGTCAATTGTGCTGAAGGACTCTTATTGTTGCCATCCACCAGCTTCTCTTTAGAAAATAATTATAAATTTTATAGTCTTCAACAGCTCTATGGTAGTGGCATTAAAATAAAAATGCAGGTTTTGAAGAAAAGAACCACGCTTTCAGATCCTAGGGCTACACTTTCATCTGGGATTCTTCCAGGTAGGAGTGAGAGGTCATCTAAGAGGAAAGGGAGTTTAACTGGTACCTACCAACATTTTCAGGCTGCTGACTTGGCTACCATCATAGTATGTGAAGTTCAGACATGAGTTACCTCATCTTTAAGCAGTTGTCCCAGAACAGTACTTTCATATATTACCATGCAGCGTTGAACTTCAGTAGAGGTCAACGCAGCCTCCAGATTGGTTTTGCAGTGATAGTGCAGATACTCAGAACACAACACACATGTTCCCCTATGAGCAAAATATAATCTAGTAACCTTATCATAGTCAGAATTGGTAGTTCAATTTCACCGAAAATATTTTCCAGGCATTTGAAGCCTCTGCAGGTCCTGAAAAATCAGCTTAATAACTGTGTAACTGAAGAGTTATGATACCTACAGATTTAATACTGTTAATGAAAGAGCTTCTCCTGAAGTTTTTCCAGGAATTGCATCCAAGTACTGAGTGCCTTCAGCTCTCAAGATCTGCTATATCCACAGCACTTAACTGTTACAGAGTGATGGATTTTTTTTGGCTTTGTCTGACATTAAAACAAACTTGGAGAGTTTTTGGTGAAGATTTCAAGTAAGAAGAGGCTAACTGTGCTCTTAACAAAGTCAACATAATATCACACTAGATTAGAATCTGTTTAATGCTCTTGAAGTTGAAGCCCACAAATATCCTAGGGTGAATGTGATTGCTTGGGTGACTGGACAAAGTTTGAGACAGTATATGGGGCTGCAGTTTTAACTTATTTTAAAAGAACTTTGTATCTTTGTTAATTAGATGAATTACTAGAACATGCTCCAATCCATATATACTGCAACTTCTGCATACTCCAGCTTAAAAACCCTACAGACACGCTAACTTTAAACTCCTGTTTTACAAAGGTAGTTGTAATTGTGAACTGATCTCTTTCCTAAATAGTGAGTCATTAACTTTGTTTTACTAATTCCAGTTAGCTGTAAGAGGGAAACCTCTATTTGTGAACAGCAGTGCACACCTGAATGTGACCTGGCTTGTGGCAGTAGCTACTGATGCCCCATCACTAATGAAAACATACTGCTGTTAACAGACATGTGATAGAAGTGCAGGAAGGAGGGCTAGAAAACTGTCTGCATGCAAAAAATGCTTTTAAATCTACTTCTATCACTCATGAAGAATTTGATGAAAATAGAGGCAGAAAGCCAGTAAGATAAAAATCAGCACTTCCTGTGCGCTGCTCATTCTGTTACAGTTGTCTGTCTTTTAGCACACGTTATTATCAAGTGCTTAATAATCAGTATTAAATCTAATTCTGGGATAACTTAAGTTATTTTACAGCATTAGCAGCTGGAAGAATGTGCTGCCTCATAATTATTTACATTATCTGTCCCTCAGAATAACAGCTGGCCAGCAACAGAGCCTAGATCTAAATCCAGTACCCAGATAAACGCCACACCTATGTTGAAGCAGGAGCACACTATGTAATCTCTTAAAGCCTGTGCTTTTGGAAGCGATTAAATACGTGATGTAGGGACTGATTTGTAGTACATGCCGTATTGGTATGTCTTAAGTAAATGGGAGGTAGTTTTTTTTCTGTGCGGGATACACAAGATCTCTAGTGCTTGGAGTTTTATAATGTGACAGAAAAGAGAGTTACTGCATGGGTAGTTAGTCTAAAAATCACTCAGTCAAGACAGCTGTCATCTTTGAAATGTGACCATCCTGGCTGATTTTTAGTAGAAGAATATAATGCAAGCTTTTTTCCCATTTCTTCAATGGTGTTTGAATGCAGATTGCTAAGCAACACTCTCATTCCAGGTGGTGGAACTATGACTTACTACCAGACCTGCTTTTAGTTCTGGACAACCTGTGGCTGCTGGTTTGCTGAGAAGGCAAAACAGTAAACTAAAACCATATATTTTTTCCTTTCAGAGTCTAAGCCTTTTCATTCTCTTTCCCAGGGCTCCAGGTTTCAGTCTGTTTCCCAGTTTCCCTGTGGTTCCTTCAGTATGTGTCTTCCCATGGGAGGAGTTCTACATGTGCTCAGTCTTTGTTTGGGGATGCAGCGTTAGTGGGTCCTGTGAGGTCTTGATCCATAATGAGTCATTTGGCCCCTCTCATATTTGCCTCAGAGAATGGAAGGATCACACAGACATCCTTTTAAGGAGCCAGCATGCTCCTTCAGTGACGAAAAAGGAAGACAGCTGACAAGCTGTTGCTCTTAAAACCTCTATGCTTTTTTTTTTTTTTTAAAGAAAAGGACATTTGCTCTTTGGCTCTCTGCATTATTTCAGTCTCTAAATTCAACTTGCAGTTTCATTTAGTTACATATGCTTTATTTCCTCTTCTGTCCTGCCAAGTTGTAATGCTTGAACAGTGGAAATGCTGTGTTTTCCCCAGAGGCAAATACAGTCTTGTGAAGGACAAAGTATCTGGGAAACATTGGGATGAAAAGGAAGTTTAGGAATTGCATGGCATAGTTTTCAAGTAAAAATCCCAAAATGATTTTTAATCTCACAGGGAATGGTCTGCTTCATTCCTCCACCACCGCCCATGATTCATGTGCTTTCCAGCTTGTAGTTAGTTATTTAGATGTGTGCTGTATCGTATGCTTATCGAGAATATGCAACTGAAGTTACACTATCCAGGCTGAAAATACTAAGGAAAAGCAATGATAGCAGTAAGATAATCTGATCGATTACAGCACTGTTTGTAGCATCTGGCTGTCATATTTCTGTTTGCTTATCTCATATGAGCATTCTGGCAATTAATCAATATTGATGTGATGATCTCAATGTGCAAAGGATGGAGAGAGTAAGTGCCAACGTTACGATATGCCTTTTGGCAGAACTGGATGGGCACAAAAAAACATAAGTTCTACAAATTTACCCTAAGTGTCATCTTTTCTCAAAAAGGAAGGAACTATTAAGTAATATTTTGAGGGCTATGAGCAAGGCCGTTTTTGCTGTTCTTGGTCCACTTGATCAGAAGAAAGTGGTAACAACACATATTCAGACCATTCATTTTTCTGTGTTGACAATATAGGCACAAATTTTCTACGGCTCACAGTAAAATTCTGGCTAACATGCACTGTTTATTGACTGTAAAAATCTTCTCATGCACTTCCAAGGGAAGCTTGGGAAGTCTTCCTGTTCCATCTACTGTCTATTTATCTCACAAATTGCACTGGAATAATTAGACTGAAATTTCCCATTTATTCACAAACCTGCAGAGACTGGGCAGTAACATGGGAAACTGTCCCAAAATTGCCTGACTGGTGCTGTCAGCATAATTCAGTCTCTGTAGCAGTCCAGTGCTGGCAGTTTTTGCATATTGCTGCTCAAATTTACTTTAGCAATAGTTGCAGATGAGAGTTGTGTGCAACTCCCCCACCCCTCACCTCGCCCCTGGTGTTTTGGGGTGGGTTTTAAAAAAATAGCAGTTCTTGGCCCCACACTGCCTTGGCAATCCCATCTAGTTTTCCCTTAATGTTTTCCACATATGGTTGTGAAATCCAGTGTCCGACTTCTAAATATAGAATCATCATTCTTCTAAAAATGATTGATGCAATAAGTCTCATTTGTTTTCAAGACCTTTCTTCTTTGCAGTATGATGAAGTATTGAGCGTTCTTCTATTGTCTGCTTCACATAGTCACTTGTGAAGTAACTTTATTCTTTTTTTGGTCCTTTTCAGTTTTGAAACAATATAATAGCACAGAGCACTTTCCTTTACCAGTGGAAGAGTAGCCATGCATGAGTAGCCTGTGCCCTGCTATTAGCATAAAGCTTGGTTTTTACACAGCTGTGCTTGTTAATGTGTTAGTATTTGCAGAACAAAAGCAGTGATGATGGTATTAGCAAAGAGCAAGTTTACTGTTTTCTTAGATGAATTTTGAGCAATAGTTTTTGCCTCTTCTACTGCACTACCCAGCTGTAGCCTCCTTATGTGCTCCTACCTTCAGGTGGTCAAATGGCATTGCCTTTAAAGGAATGATTTAACATCGTCTCTCTTTAACAATGTGAGATTTTGACTCAGAGGTGACTGAATGCAAGTCTGGATTGTGAAAAAAACAAGTAACATGAGTTTGATTTCCCCCTCTGTGAATCTTCGTGTGTTTGTTATCTTCACAAAAAAGCAGGAAACTGCTTATGATTTTAGTAATGTGCTTAGAACAAAGTCTGAGGGTTTGAACAGCTTTCACTGCTTTGGCAGTGTTTTCCATTGTCAAATTTACAATTACTTATTACATAACTATTCAGAAGCAATTCTGCCAGTGTAGATTTCAGTTTTAGTGGCCTGTAACAGCTCCACTTCTTTTGGTACAGGAAAGAATATATAATGTCACATTAAGGAAACAAACCAGTAAATGGCACTTTAAAGGAAACAACTTCATTCATAAAGAGAAGCAATTATACAAGTCTGCAACTATCAGTCACACTGACAATGGTCTTTAAAAAGCAGACAGTTCTTCATGGGTGGTGGTGTAAAGTTATTTTAAAATTGCCCATTTTTTTAAAGTCAGGCTCAACAGGTTCATCCTGATAATGTAAATATTCTTTTGGATAACTAAAAACATGTTTGAAAAACCAATATGCAAGGACATGAGCAATTTTGAATAGACTGAAGAATCCAGAATTACATAATGAAAAGGATTGTTTAGTCTCATTATAGATAATCAAAACACCTCAGATTTTGGGTTTATATTGTCGCAAATTATGTATTCTGTATCTGTGTGATGGAATTAACTACATTGTTTAGAGTAGTTAGAAGAGCTCTCTTTTCTTTGTTGATAATCACATGCAATTATTGACATAAAGACCTGGAAAATTGACAGAATTGCAGCAAGAGAAAAAGACTAATTTCTACCATAATTTCTTGAGTAGCACTTTCTCAGGCTGCAGTAAACCTGCGTATAGCATTCCAAAGCGTTATCAACAACGTGAGAGAATGAAGCCCAGTACAATTTAGTATCTGGGGGAGGATGAAGTGATTAAAGTCAAAGTCTGAGGATAGTGTCAGTGTAATAGTCAGAAGGGACATGTATTCACAAATGTTTACGTAGGCATGTTGTGAAGTTCTCTGTGTGTCTCTGATGGAAAGGTTTTCAAGAGTGAGTTTGCCACTAACAATTTCTTGCTTTTTCTACTGGACTCTCAGCAAGACTGATAACATAAAATAGTGAGTTTTGCGTGCAGATGGAAAGGAGCTTGTTTCACAATAGACATTAAGTTTTAGGAGTATGGTGTGGGTAGAAGAATATATGCATTGCTGGTTTAGTCTCAGACATGTGGTCAGATCCTTTTGTTTGAACCTCCCCACATTCTTCAGGATGTGAGTGGGAGTATTCTGCCATACATGAAAACCTTAAATGACTCCTGTGACATCTCTTACAATGAGCCTCTGATATTATTGGTTTCTAAGAAAAGAATTTTAAATTTATGTTTAGGTAGGATGGACTTGGAGATCTAAAAATGCATGGTGAAGTACAGTGCTTGTGGAATGTGCTCGTGGAAGAACTGTGGTGTGAACTGTGGCCTGCAAGCTGCAGAACAGTGAGTAAAAGTACTAGTAAGTGGTTATGGCTCCAGATTAATAGTGCGTTGTATGCTGTGCCTTTAGCTTTCTAACATAATACTTATGAAGTCAGGAAGATGAAGTTTTTTCCATCTAGTGTTATTTTTCTTCTGATGCAAGTAGTAGTCGTACATGCAACAGCAGAATACAAGAGCCAGGGTATGGCTTTCCTGACCAGGCACGTACGTGTTTGCATGTGGGTGCCAGTATTTGTGAGAGGCATATCCAGCTCCTTTGATCTGGTATGAGCAGTGCTGTTCACTGCTCGTTCGGAGTTTCTCCCCTTTGGTAATGACAATAAATTTTCTCAAGAATTTTGAACCTGGATAAACCAGGGAAGGGCTACTTTTGAGTTTTTATTGGGTTACTTTTGCACTCTTATTGGCTGTAGAGTTGACTGTGTTCATTTTAAACCTCTTCTACTGGGCAAGAAGTCAAACTTGGTAGGAATGCAGACTATCTGGTAGGATATACATGTATCTTTTCATAGCATAAATTCCTAGGAACACAGGAAGTACAGAGGATATAGATACCACACCAAGGTGCCTGTGTGGCCCTCATACAATTATCAGCCCATTAAATGTGTCTAGAGTGCCTTCCTAGTCATATTAAATCTATACTTCCTGTATTTATGAGAAAACTACCTAATAATCTATGCCCAAGTGTCTTGACAGTACTGCAGCCAGTCTTCTCACCAGGATGTTGGCGTGGTCAGGAATGCGTTAATGGGTGACAGCATCTTCTGTTGCAACAGGCAAATTTTTAACCTCTGCAACCAAACCATGAACCTTTAGAGGGAGAGAGGAAGCAAAAGTGCGTAGCCCAGCTGAGGCAACACTTGATTGCTGCTGTTATCTTTAGGGGGTTTATTACACTTGTGAATTTAGCCTGATATATTGGTTGCTTAAAAAAAACCCCAATCAATCATCCCCCAGCCAAATCTTAGTGAGAGTGGATATGTTAATTTTTCTTTTTTTTCCCAAGTTACAGATAAGGTGTGGACACATCATGGTTCAATTGTAATACAGCTACAACTAGTCTGAACAAAGTGAAGTGTTCTTTTCTATTTGACTGCTGAGCATACAAACTCAGAGTGATTGGCAAACCTGAAAAAAAAAAGAATGTCTTTAAAGAGGTAATACAATACAACAGCTTATTTAGTAGGGAAGCAGAGGGGAGACTTACTTTCCAGTCTCCTTAAGGGAGAAGGTTGGGGAAATCCCCTGACATTGTTAGCATGACACAAGATCTTGTGTTTGAAGACTTCCAGAAAGATATCTCGTGATGACTAATCTCGCTTGTTTTTTCTATTTGTCTGTCACCAGAACTGTGATATTTGAGAAGATCTGATATCCTTAGACCATCCTGGGTTTGTTTGTTCTATATAAGCCTACAGACTGAACCAACTAGGATGGCAGTGAAGCTAAACTTCGAGAGTAGGGGCTTGTTCCTAATGAGCTGAGAACAGTAAAACTTGTCAAGGTGAGTTGTCTTATGACCTTGGGCTGCCTTGAGCTAGGAGAGAAGAATTGTACTTTTGTCCAAAGAAAGACGTGCAGTGAAGTAATGTTTTCAATTCAAATGGAATCAGTGAAGCTTGTGACTTGACTATATGGACATCTGGATTAGAGGCAGGAGATAGTTTGACTCTTGATATTGTTCCTCTGTTTTGAAAAGTTGTTTTTAGGTGACCTCTCACTAAAAGGTAAACGGGTCTTTTGGGAGCTCTCCTTTTCCCTTGTTTGTAGCTGAGAGAGGTCCGAGTGCACTGTTAAGTTCTGCTGCCTGTATGGCTAGTGAGATTTTTCTAATTGGATTTCAGGTTTTTGTACTGAAAGCGAAGTTTAACTGTTGAAGGATAATATGGGAGTTTCTGAAACTGAATAGGTAAACGTATACTGCGACTGTTATTTAAGAGATTCCTTGCTTGCCTCTAAGGAATAAGAGGAATCCAAAAACTGTATTTCACTTAGCTGTAACTGTCATGAATGCTAGAGGAGGTCCTATAAAGGGGGATGCAGACATTTTATTCTATCAATTTGTCAAACTAATCACTGTCTTGTGCGGAGGGGTTTTTTCAGTGAAGAATGGAAGTCAGCTCTCAAGGGAGATGGAATTGAATGATGTGAAATGATATGTGACTCATAATTAATTCTGCTCTACAGGAGGTCATGCACAATATTATATTATATAATATCATACAAATGTAATCTGAAGGCAGTGTATGGTGACTCACAAATTCTGTATTCTCAACCTTTATAAGGCATTCCATTAAGTGATTCTTCTCTTCCTAGATGCTGAATTACTTAAAATAGCAAAAACGCTTATTTCATTTTGTGTCAGATATCCTCCTGGTGGTTAAATGTAACTCCTGCATGTCTCCATCTCCTTAAGAAGTAAGTCTCCAGGTGACTCAGAGGAGAAAAGGAAAGAGAAATTGGAATATTTTACAGGACTATATTGTATTCAGTGCATTTTCAGACTCCAGATTCCTCTAACACGTATTTCAGAGGCACTTGCCAGTTGAGACCTTCCACTGTGTGTATCTTACTGTGTTTGTTGGGTTATGGTCACTGTTGATTTTAAGTCTTAAGGCCCTTTCATGTACAAACAAGTCATGCTGAGGTCAAAGCAAGCTTAATAACACTTGTAACACTTGTTGAATTCTACAATATAGGAGGATCATTCTGCATGAGTACTCAGGAGCTGTGAACTATTTTAATGAACAGAGCCTTATTTCTGTATGACTATTAAAGCAAATTGTGTTTGTGAACATATGTGTTTGTAGAGCAAGTAGAATTATCTTTTGCAGGCTTTCTGCACCTATCTTTCAAGTACATTTCTCCTCAAGGGAGGTAGCCTGGAGCTTATGAAATGATATTGTAGTGCAGAGATGTCAAGCACTAGCTAGTAGAGATTTAAGTGCCAGTGCTCATGGCTGCAAAATCTGTTTCTATAACTTTACTATGGCTATTATGCTCCAGAAAGCACTTCTGTATGTTCACTAGTCATACGTTACTCAACAGCAAACCTGCAGCAGCAAGCATAACTCTGAAGTTAATCTTACAGAATGCATAGGAAGGAGGAAAAACATACATGTTTTGCCTCACCACCTACTCATCACCAGCTTTGTAATTCAGGTTTGCAGGTTAGGATGTGAGATGTACTACTCCAGAGAAACAGTACTTATCATAGTGATAGCTGAAGTTGCGTATACCTGACATGAACAATAAATGAAGGCAGTTAACAGTTTACAAGGTAAACAACCCACAAGAGAACTCATTTATGATTATTGCTGATACTATAAACTTTCCAAAAAGATCCAGAGATGTTCCATTATAGTTTTCTCATTTTATATATTGGTAGGCTTCCAAAGCATACAGCAAATAGATAAATTGTCTATTCAGTGTTCCAAGTGAGGGGGCTGATACAAAGTTTCCTAACCCAGTTAAGAGACAGGTAAGACAGAAATTGTTAGATCATAGTGAAAATGGCTGGAATTTCTAGCTTTGAGGAAGGCAAGACAGAAATAGTCTTCAGTTGGACATATATAAATACATACAAAGGAAATGTGTAGTATTTAGAACACACAGGACAGTAAAGATTGTGTAGAGTTGATTATGCATGTTTGAGGAATGTACAAATTTTGCAAGAATTTTAAGCAAGGGACTTGCCAGTTCCATTGCTAAAATGACTATAATTTACTACTTCCCTCAGATTAAAGACCTTGGAGGTTTTTTGTAGATTTTTAGGATCTCTTGAATGTTACAGATTTTTAAATTGCAAAGAGAACAAGGAAAGTGTAAAGCTTATTGGAAGCAGACAGCATTGTGCAGAACACTCATTTTCGCTCTTCTGATCAATATATGCTATTTTTTTAAATCTGCCTAATATACTGTAAAGTATGCAGTGTAATCATTTGACACTGTTTTTGAAAACTTAGCACTATCCCACCCTTAATATTTTACTATTTGACTTGTATATTTGCTGCATTTTTTTTTGCATTTCCTTTGACTTGAACATTGGTTTACATTACATTTTACATACAAGAAAGTGTCAGTCTTCCACATAATTAATACAGAAAATATTTCAATAAAAATTGAATTTAAAAGTGAAATTGATAAGGCAGCAAAACCAGTTGATGAAATTACATATAAATGGTGCATTGAAGGCCAATGCACTGTGAAAACATGAGGCAAAATAAACACTAACACCACGAAGTCAAAGGCTACACTGGAAAGCCAAGACACTGCATTTTTCAGATGTAGCATATCACAGAAAAAATCCACTCCTCTGCATTCTTCAGATAGCCTCTTTCTTCTTCCATCCCAAAGAAATAATGTAAATTAAATCCTTACTGAACTATAATGCAGCCAGAAAAAAAATGCAAATTTTTGTTTAACTGTTTAGCATGCACAGAGAGAGAAACAGCATACAAGGCCTGGGGAAACAAATCTAAAAAGCCCTCTGGGGACCCTTTGTTTGGAGAGAAGAGAAGCTGGCACAGCAGTAACTCCTAGTGGGTCCTTTGCTGGTGAATGGCCTGTGAATCTTTTCTTTTTCTTCCTGCAGTTCTGCACCGAATTGGAAATTTTACATCCTCAGGCCCAGATACATCTGTGATCTGAGAGTGGCCCTCACAGGAGGGAAGAAAGCTTAATGAGATTTAGTGCCGCCTCTGGTAAGTCTTCCTTGCAACTCCTTGCTTTGACCACAGTCTCCTGTTTATTTCTGTAAAGGAACAAGCTTTATGGGAGGCAGGAACAGAGAGACACATCTCTTCTATGTGTTATTTTTAAAAAAAGAAATAAAGAAAATTAAAACCAGCCTTAACATATAGTTTGTCTTGTGCTGGCACAAGGCTTCTGAGCAGTATAGGGAAAATAATCTTTTGCCAGCTCAGGAATAAAGTATTTTGTCCTCGTTAATGAAATGGCAAATTGTGGCCTTGTAGCAGAGGCAGAGCAGTTCTGCTAAGCATCATGTGCCCTACAAAGCGTGGAGTATTGTGATCAGTGAGCTCTGCAGAGCCTGTACTGCGCAGCTCCAGTTCTGTACCCATGCGGGTCCTTTACTAGCATCCACATGTCCAGCCACCAGACAGAATCATGCTGCAGGCCATGGGGGTGGGAAGAGGAGTGCGTATCCATCTCCTAATGCAGCACATGCTATTGGGAGGGCCTGCTGCCCTCAGAGCCTCTCCTTCCAGCTGCAGAGGCACAGAGCGGCGCTGGGTGCATGAGCAGCAGCATTTGTCTGCTCCCTGTGGGTGTCGGGGATCTTCATTCAGTGCACAGAGACCAAGCAACTGGACAGGATGCCCTTGAGCGGGAAGGTTCCTCAGCCAGCAGCAGGGTTTTTGAGTATTTACTTTGCTTGTTCCTGAAATCGGTCCTAACTGCAAAGCTAAAAGCTTTTTCAGCAGCTGCAGTAATCTAGTCTTTAGCTCACAGCCTAGTCTGTTATTTTGTGTTAGATCATGCACTATTCTAGGAGGTATTAGGCAGTAGCAGAGAACTTTGCTGATGATTTCATAGCTCAGTTGGTTTCTAACTTGATTCCTCAAGGGACATTTAAGGGAAAGGAACCCACAAAGAAAATAAAGATATTGAAATAATTATTTACTAGAAAGTGCAGTATTTATTTGGGTTAATACAATGCAAATTTGCTCTTGATCCTTCATGCTGGATTTGATTTTGGTTCTGCAATGAGACTTTGTTTTAGAACAGATGAGAAGTCGCAACTGATCAGGCTTATTTCAAGGTCTCACTGCTGATTTAGTAGATTCCTGCTTCCTGGTCTCACTTTGTCATTACTTTGGGAATTTTTGTCCCAAAGGAAACTAGCTATAATGTTTTAGCTGAAGAGGATTTTCCCTCTGAGGGAGGTGATACTATGGAAGATGTCTCATTGCTCTTAACAGGTTTTAAATTTTCTGGAAAACTATCAATTTATAGAATGGTTGTGATTTGAAGTCAAAGTCCACCTTTCCTCTTGAAATACCTCACTAACAGGGTAATCAAATACAGTTATCACAAATGCAACACAGCTACTGAAACATGAAGATTTTTTTTGTTTTGAAAGTCAGTGCATTCTAAAGTCTGTATTCTAACTGTCTGGGTTTTTTGGACTAGTTCAACTTTGGAGTAGATCAAAGATGTTCTCTCTGCTGTAGAGGTTCCACATACCTCTAATAATGACGGGTTTATCCCATTTTCCCGAGCCAAGGAGTACATGTTCTGTGCTGGAGCAACATCCAGCCTGGTTTAGTTTCAGATGCAGCCTCTCGAGGTGAAGAACTGTTGTAGTTAATTCTGCCTCCTTTGTTAAGGGAAGTGAACTATTTTAGAGTATGCTGCCACAAACAGTTGCCTCAGGACAACCAAAGGGGGTATGTGCTGCAGTGAGAGGACGCAGGGGCGCTTGGAGTGGGCGTTGCCTGCTGTGGGAACTGAAGAGCAATTGCTTTGACTGCATATTCTCATGCAGCTTTCTTGATACTGTATGCCAGTTCAGTAACTCGGTCCTCCCTTAAGTTATACCTATTCTCAAATTATGTTTCTAAAAATAAGCATTTTGTGTCAACTCAGTAGTTAAGGCTGCTCGCATGCGGTTGTGAATGAAGCTGGTTGCTAGGTCAATTTGTAAGTTCAAAGTACTGCTCTTACCCTCATTTTGGCTTGTGCCACATTACTATTAGGAGCTGGCCTATTCTAAGTGTTGTTCAGACATAACCTGCAGTAGCATCTGTAAGATACACCCGGAGTACAGACCCGGCTTTGTCTCACCTGGAGCTGTGCCGGGGACTGGCCGGGGTCTCGCCGCTGGCTGCCTCGGGGGCCGTTCGCCATCTAGCGGCTGAGGTGCATTAGTGCCAAAGGCATTTGCCACTGGCAAAGCTGGTTCCTATTAAAAACAGTTGAAGTTAGTTGTTTCTCTTCTTTTTCCACATCCCCGTGCTTTGCAGCTGTTTCTGTCTCGGCTTTGTGAGGTGACAAGGCAAACTGTCCAACAAGACATCCCCAGTTGTCCCTTACTGTTGCCCATGGCAGATGCATGGAAAGCTCGGACTGTTAGCACTGGTTTCTCCTATTTTATTCTCTGAAGTTCCCTACTTTTGTCATGAAAATGTGTGTATGTATGTAGAGAAAATATAATGAAACCTTGCTGTAGGTGCTGCATGCATGCTCTATGCTCCTCAGCTGCATTGTTGTTTCCCTGTGTGATGTTTGGTGATTGGGGATGGACTTGAACCCCCACGGTTGTGGGGTTAGAGCCTAAAGGAGAGGGGAGGTGCCAATGTTTCCTCCCTGCTGCTCGACATGAAAAGTTTCAGTTCACCTGTGGCATTGGTAATGAAAACGTGTCTTGTGAGCCGAAGAGCCGTGCTTTTGGAGGGAAAGGTCTGTACCATCTGCAGGTACAGTCTTTCTATGTATTGCTGCTTGGATTATAACCTGAAACAGTCTGGAACTACTGTGCTGATTTACCCTGAGTTTCTCTGTTTGGAAGACTCCAAGCCCGTGTATTATTAAATTTAAGCCTGCTGCAGTTGAATGGCATCTTGGCTGTCTTAAGGTATCTTCGTCCCCGTTTCCCGCCCGCAGGCCGGGGCGGTCCCGCAGTGCTGACGAGATCGCGGCGCGACGGCGCCGTTTCCTGCCGGCGGGGCGGGGGCCGATGGCCTCGCAGGACGTGCTGGGCCAGACCACCCGCCTGGCCTCCTCCAGCGCCCTGCTGCAGGTGCGGGGCCGCCCCGGGCCGCCTCCTTCCTCCTTCTCCTCCTCGGTGCCGGCCGGGCGCCGCCTCAGCCCCGCTCGGCCCGCAGGTGCTTCCCGTGCGGCTTTCTCCACAGGTGCTGTTCCGGCTGGTCACCTTCGGGCTGAACGCCTTCACCCTGCGCTACCTCTCCCGAGAGCTGATCGGCGTCGTCAACGTCAGGTGAGGAGGGGCTGGGGAGCGCCCGGGCCCCCCCGCGTCCCGGCTGCGCTGCTCGCCTGAAGCCGGACAGACCGGAGGGTTCCCAGGAGCAGGGTTCCGAGCGTGGCGGGGCTTTGCAGAGTGTGTGTGTGGTGCAGCATGGGGCGGCTTTGCGTGCCGCTGTTTAACTTGCTGTTGGGTGTTTTGCGGTGTCTGATCGCCGAATGTCTCCGGGGTTCTTTCTTGGCCTGAAGCAGGAGCACTGCTGGCCTTCTTCCATAGAAAACCCTCAGCTTGCTGAGGAAAAACTAAACACAGTTGCATATAACAAACGCTGTTGCTATACAATAAATTTTGCAACTGCGGTTTTGGTTTATAGCATGCTTAAAATGTTTTTGCTCTTTGAATAATCACATAATTACGTTCTCTCCTTTTTCAGGAAATAATGATAATTTACTTCACGTCACTGTGATTTCTTTGCATATCTGTTAGATTTGTGTGTCAGGCAGTCCAGTGTAAAAACTGTCAGCGATGCTACTGCATGAAGGATTTCAGAAGTAGTGTGTAAATAAATAACTTTATCTCCTTTTTTTTTTTTCCTTCTCACCTTGCTTAGGTTAACTCTGCTGTATTCAACAGTTGTCTTCCTAGCCAGGGAGGCGTTTCGCAGGGCTTGTTTGAGTGGAAGTGCAAAGCGAAACTGGACCAAAACAATTAATCTGTTGTGGCTGACGTAAGACACCTTTAAAAACTTTCTTCTTTAGAATTTTTCTAATTCTTGTTTGAGAGCTCACAAAATGAGAGCAAATATTTATTTAGTGAGGTAATTATTTCAGCATTGAGTGTTTATCAACCTCAGTCATGTTTCAGGACTGATGCAGGAAGCTGGTCAAGTCTGTTGCTTTAGCGTTTATGGAGTTGATGTCTTTTTTGGAGCATGTGGGAAAGCGCATCACCAAAGGTGTTACCAGGAGCCCTTTGTTCTGTCACTTACCCTGAGGTTTCGTTTATGTTGTAGCTGTTAAAAGAAAACCCTGTTGCATAAATACATAGTCCTTTACTTTTTCTTACTGTGCTTGCTCAGTCTTGTTCTTTTGTTGCTTGTGCATTTGTGAAGCTGCTTTAGATATTTTTTTGCCCCTCAAACTAAATTTTTTTGGTCTCTTGAGCCCTGATGTAGTTTAATGAGATGCAACATGTTTGTATTGAGAAGGAGAAATGTGAAAAGGTGAAACAGTTGGAATTAAGCAACAGGGAGTGAATAGGATGACTACTTTCACTGCAGCGCTAGTTGTTGCAAAAAGCAGATAGCTTAAAGTCTGTGTGAAGCTGCAGCCAGAGTTTGCAATTCCCTTCTGTCAGATCTAACAGCTGTGCAGCCACAATTAGGTGGATTGGGAAGTAAGTTTAACTACCTGATACGGTAGAAAACAGCTTCTGCACAACAAAATAGCAATTTTCTCTTGGGGTACCCTACTGACTTGCCCTGGAACTGCACATCTATAAAGAAAAAATCTGTGTTCTTGGTATAGTAACAATAGAAAATAATTCCTCAGGGCTTTTTTTTTTTAATTGTTATGACCATGTGTGACATTTTAATCTAATTTTTTGGGTGTTTTCTGATAAAGTAACATTTCTATTGATTTTATTTTTATGTTAATTTTTTAGAGTCCCTCTTGGTGTGTTTTGGTCTATTTTCTTGGGCTTAGTCTGGCTACACTTGCTTGAAGTACCTGATCCTTCTGTGGTTCCTCATTATCAGG
This sequence comes from Pterocles orientalis, assembly GCA_011057875.1. Taxonomy (NCBI): domain Eukaryota; kingdom Metazoa; phylum Chordata; class Aves; order Pterocliformes; family Pteroclidae; genus Pterocles; species Pterocles orientalis. Next base: position 858,317 of record WKFP01015173.1, read on the forward strand.
CTGGTGTAGTGGCATTTGGTCTTTCTGCAATTATTGAACTTCTGGGAGAACCATTCTGGGTTTTAGCACAAGCTCATTTGTTTGTGAGACTTAAGGTTAGTAAAGCATATGGGGCGTACGCGCATGGGGGAATTATCTTTATTGAAAATAACAGATAACTGAACTAGGTCTTTGTATATTCAAGCATATAAAAAAACCAACCCCGTGTAATACGGTATCACGTAGTTGTAACATAGATATGAAGTTGGACCTGTTAAAGCAAGAAGGTTGGTTTATTTAGAAATTATTACCTTAGTGGTCATTAGAGATCTATGAGTTTTAGTTGGAGGGAGAGGCACACAGCTTCCACAGTTTTGCATTTCAGTTGATTGTTGGTGTGAAGTTGTGAAATGCAACAATTGAGAACATGATTGTCTCAAGCAAAGTTTTCTCCCTTACGTCCCATACAAAGGACTGGGAATGTGCAATGGAGGAATTGGGAAATTCAAGAACAGAAAATTTGCAGAAAAATTATAGTCTAAGATGGCCAACTCAGCAGAAGGACTGTGATAAAGTCACACAGACTTTAGAAGTCCTATGTTCCTACATAAATTCTGTGTGTGAAACTGTCTTTTAAGTTGGTGTATGTGGTTAAGTTGGCAGAAAATAAACCTCTGTTTTCTCTTTCTTAAAGGTAATTGCTGAAAGCCTTTCAGTAGTGTCAAAATGCATTTTGACAGTTATTTTAGTAGTCTTTTATCCTCAATGGGGCCTCTACATTTTTTCCTTAGCTCAGGTAAGTTTCCTGTGTTTGCTTTTTATATAAATTCTTGATTCATTGGAACTTTTATTTGCCTTTAACATTTAGCCTGCTAAATAACTTTGGGGAGGTGAGGGAGCATGCTCATGGGAGGTTTAAGATTTAGCACTTGTATTTGGTGTTTTCCTGTACTTGTTATTGACTTGGCACTTCAACATCAAACAGCTTAATGGAGGTGCAAGAAAGCACCTTCCGTCTGTGAAGGTACATTTTGCCGGTGAGGTCATGTTGTTCTGTATAAGCTTTATGTTGAGGCTTTTGTTTACACGTTCTGATGCTTGAAGACTCTGTTCACTGCCTGGCTTCACAATTAATGTTAGACTTGGGATTTTGCTGTGTGGAAGACTATACTCAACATGTAACTTTGTCAGCCTGTACCACCAACCTGTATTGTCTTATCAGAAGGCAATATGTGCTAATCATGTGTAACATGTATTTGAGTTAAAACTTTTTCTTTACTGCAATGAATAAGGGATATACTGGGACCTGAAAAATAGGGTTGTGGCCTGTGTGCTATCAGTTTACCTAGAAATAAAAATATAATCCACCTCAGATGTAGATGTTAGGTTATTTTTTTGTTCAGTTTTTGAAGTGGCTGTAGTAGGTAGTTTATAAATGATGGAAATTGGAGAAGGGAAGGCTGAGGGGAGACCTTATCGCTCTCAACTACCTGAAAGGAGGTTGTAGTGAGGTGGGTGTTGGTCTCTTCTCCCAAGTAACAAGTGATAGGATGAGAAGAAATGTCCTCAAGTTGCAGCAGAGGAGGTTTAGGTGGAATATTAGGAAAAATTTCTTTACCAAAAGGGCTGTCAAGCATTAGAATGGTCTGCTCAGGGAAGTGACTTGGTTGAGTCACCATCCTTGGAGGTATTTAAAAGATGTGTGGATGTGGCACTTACAGGCATGGTTTAGTGTGGATTTGGCAGTGTTGGATTGATTGTTGGACTCAATCTCAAAGGTCCTTTCCAACCTAAATGATTTTAGACAGTAGCTACCCTATCAACTTGATTTTTGACTGAGTGAATAATTGCTTTATAATTAGGCTTTAAATAATCATTCTAAAAATGCTGAATATAACAAAGATTAGCAAAGGGCTATCATAAGCTACAGATTAAAAAAAAGAAAACAGATCGACAGCATTCTTGAGAGGTATTAAATGAAAATCTGTACCTAATTTAATATTTGGCAGGAATAAGGCTACTTATTGCATTTTCTTCTCGCTGAATTTGGGATTCTAGCATGTAATTCTGCATTTGTAAGTTAATTTTATATAACTGTTTCTTCTCTGCTTCCCTGTGTTTCCAGCTTTTGTATGCCAGCGTTCTGGTAATGTGCTATGTAATTTATTTTGCGATGTTTTTGGGGTCTCCTGAAGCAACAAAGAAATCATTTCCAATTGCTAGAATGAAAGCTCTGTTACCTAACTTGGTGGAAGATGAGGTACGTTGCACAGTTTATTTCTTGAATTTTAAGTCTTTCTTGAAAGAGCTTTGAAAATTAGTTTGAGATAGTGGAGTGATTTTGGGGATATCTCTGCACTGTAGAACGTATGAGTGATTAAGGAAAAAAAATACATAATTCTGTTTCTAGCTTGTATTAGTAAAATGCTTGTCAGAAAAATGTTATGAAACTTGATCTCTCTGTTATTATGGGTTTGTTGCTGACTTATCTTTTGGTATGTTTGCACAAACCATGAACTGGAGATAAAACATCTGCAGTGTGCAGGGGAATGACTGAGTATCAGTGGATCTGAGGCAGGGGTGAAACCAGAACCATTTTACCATGGATTTTGGTACTTGGACTTTTCCACAAAATAAACATGGTGGAACACGGCATCCTACAGAGGCTCAAGTATCTTTGATGTTCTCAGAAGAAAATGAGGCAAAGAAAGAAATAAAAAGGCACAGTGAGGAAGAAGACATTTTGAAAAAGATTTACAGTTTGAAAAGGTAAAGGTGGTTCTTTGTTGCAAGACAGTTTGAAGAGCAGTAAACAATTTATATCTACAGTGAAGGTGCAAGTTATATTGGCATGCTGAAGAGCATGTTTGTTTTTTTTTCCTCTAACTTTGAATAGTATTTTCTGTAGAAAGCTTGTATCATAGAATCATAGAATGGTTTGGGCTGGAAGGGACCTTGAAGCAGTCCCAACCCCCCTGCCATGGGCAAGGACACCTCCCACTAGCCCAGGTTGCTCAAAGCCTCATCCAGCCTGGCCTTGAACCCCTCCAGGGTTGGGGCATCCACAGCTTCTCTGGGCAACCTGGGCCACTGCCTCACCACCCTCACAGGAAAAAAATTCTTCCTAGTACCTAGTCTAAATCTCCCCTCTTTCAGCTTAAAACAGTTACCCCTCATCCTGTCACTCCACCCCCTGATCAAGAGTCCCTCCCCATCTCTTCTGTAGCCCCCTTTCAGTGCTGGAAGCTGCTCTAAGGTACACCCAGACACTTTTCTTCTCCAGGCTGAACAACCCCGACTCTCTCAGCCTGTCCTTATATGGGAGGTGCTCCAGCCCTCTGATAATTTTTGTGGCCCCCTGGACCCACTCCAACAGCTCTGTCCTTCCTGTGCTGAGGCCCCCAGAACTGGACACAGCACTGCAGGGGGGGGTCTCACGAGAGCAGAGTGGAGGGGGAGAATCGCCTCCTTCGACCTGCTGGTCACACAGCTTTTGATGCAGCCCAGAGCACGGTTGGTTTCTGTGCTGCAAGTGCACATTGCTGGGTCATGTTGAGGTTCTTGTCAACCAACACCCCCGAGTCCTTCTCCTCAGGGCCGCTCTCAATCCATTCTCCTCCTAGCCTGGCAGAGTTTGTGTGCTTTATCTGCAACAACAGTAATTTTCAACAAGGGCAAAAGTCTGCCGGATCAGAGTAAGGTTGATGCTTGAATTTAACAAATTAGGTTAGTTGTTAGTAGCTGTGACATTGTGGGTTTTCCTCATTGGTACAGTTAGAGCTGGAGTAGTGGCTTTGTATTTTCTGTTTCCACTTTGTAGTTTCAGTTATGTTTATTACATTTCAGGGTTTTTTTTGCAGACCTTTGTTAACTGGAAGGAAGCATGGTTGACTTGGAGTTTCTTCAAACAATCCTTCTTGAAACAGATTTTGACAGAGGGTGAGGCTTGATTTATAGCTGTGATGGAGAAGGGCTAGTGAACACTATTGACAAAATTGATTTCAAGCTTGAGAAAGTTGGGGGGTGGCATGGGCATGTGACTTTCAGAGATTGTTACCAGCAGATGTTACCAACCTAAATGAAGTCCTTGAAGGCATTCTGAACTGGGTGCTATCCCATTTGACTTTCTCTTGAATATTTAATATTGGAAGTGCCTGAACAAGTATTGGGAAAGATTTAGGGACTGGTTCTTAATTTCTGTTTTTTGAACTTACAGGTGAACGATACGTGATGACTTTTTTGAACGTGTTAAATTTTGGAGATCAGGGTAAGTGTGATGGTATTGTGGAATGGTGACACAGTTTTCTTAGTCACTGCTCTTCAGGTGGTTCTGAAAATTACTTAAAGTATTTGAAAATTGAGAAAATTTCAAAGCTTTTGTAACTATGAGATACATTTCAGAGAATGGTTGATATAAAAAATAATTTAAGATCCTGGATTTTAATTTTATTTTTAATCTGTCACAACTTTCCAGTTGGGTATGTGGTACATGTATCTTATCTTTAAAAAAAAACTTCATTAGTATCTGATGTATTATAGTTGTCTGTCTTTAGTTTTTGTAATTCTGTTTTCCTGCTGTTTTCCATCTTCCTTTTGATTCTGTGATAGCTGTTATGGCAAGAACATCATAGTTCCTAGTATTGCATCTCAACTGACTTGGGTTCTGTAAAATAATTCTGTGTGGTTGCAGAGCAATGTATGGCAGTAGCTGTTCAGATGACTGGTTTGGCAGCACCTCAGGAGTTGATAGCTTGAGGAAGGAAAATAAGCTCTTAATTGTTGGCCCACAATGAGAAGTTTCTTGGCTAGTTTGAGTTACTTTTAATTGCTGGAAGTAGTATGTTCCCCCATAAATACTGAGTACATGTGCTTGTCACCAGTGACTGCGCCTGCTTCTGATCCTCTTCCCCTGCAGAACAATTGAGCTGCCTCTTACTTGAAGGATCTTTAAAAGAGCAGTGAGTACAAATATGCTGTACTCTCAAAATGCTGAGAAACATTGGTTCCAAGTCCTGTGAAATCAGCCAGAATCTTATTGCGTTATTTCACTGTGAATATGTGAAGCACTTATGCCTGACTCATATGCTCTCAGTGGCTGTACTCTGTGTGTGTGTGTGTGTATATATATATATATGTACACACAGACACGCACATAGAAGTCTTAGCAGGTTTGGAGCAGTATCTTGCTGAGGATGAAGGTGCTGGTAATGTGTTGTGTAGGATTGCTCTTCCACTTCAGTGAAAGTAAGAAGACCTCACACTAAACATAGATACCTCTCTTCTCCTGTATCAGTAAATCCTTACATTCCTGTTCTCATTAAGTGAAATTCATCAGGATCTTTTAACTTCCTCTACAGTAAGAATTTTGGATGGGGCTTGGTACTGTTACTAGATTCACAGCTATGTAGTTGATGCTTTAGTCCTAGCTTTGCCATCTATGAGCAAGCCCTCTAATTTTAAGCTGTGGTTGCTGTGACCATCAGAATTTTTAGGGAACACTGCTTTAATGTTGCACTAAATTCCACTTCGTTTCTCTTTGATGGAAATGTTAAATTAGAATTCATGTAATTGTTAAGACTGGTAACTTTTAGGTGCATTTTAATTCCAGGTTGCTCCTATGTTGTGTTTTTTGTGATTTTTTTTTTTTTTTTTTTTTTTAAA
>WKFP01015173.1:863976-897674 GCA_011057875.1 Pterocles orientalis
TCTAATATTATTGTAGTTTAGTTATTAAATTGTCCTTATCTCAACCCACGAGTCCTCTTTGCCATTTACCTCTTTAATTCTCTCCCCTATCATTGGGTGGGGGCAGGGACTGTGTGAGCGGGTGTGTGTGGTTTGGCCCCCAGCCAAGGGCCAACCCATCACACTAACATATCTGCAACTGCCTACCTTTGGTTGTTTGCATGGAAAAGATTCACGGGTTTAAAGAATTATAGCTTTATATCATCTTTTAGCCCTGTATTTATAACTTTGATGTAAGATTTTAGCTCTGTTTTTCTAATAGTTTTCTATTTTCTTAATTTCTTATGTTTGTGTTAAAAATATTTGTTCACCAGGAATAGAATGCAGTTGGTATTTGCTTCATGGTTCATCCCTTATTAGAAAGTAAGCATTCATCCTGAGTGAAAGAATACTGAATAATATAAATAAACTGAAAACTGTTTTCAGTTACATTCTGTTGTTTCTTTGCATAATTACACTGGCAGAAGTCCCGCAAAGAGCTCCTGCATGGCATTTCAAAACTGCTGTTATAAATTATCTAGAAAGATTAAATTTCAAATGGCTAAAATGTTCAGTTATAGTAGTATTTGTTGTCCAGATGTGAAATTTTCCAGAGAAACCATTACATCTTCTTTATCATCTATTTAGCTAATTATATTTTATATACATCTAAAATATTTGCATGAGGATTACTGCACTTCTTAACATTGTTATTTTTTCTCCATTCAGTGAATGAATTAACCCTAACAGATAACTGTGTGTCATCTTTTTTTTTTGTACTTTTTACAGAGGGACAGAAACTACAGAACAGAAGAATTACTATTTTGAACATTAATTCACAAGGAAACACAGTATAGAAATGTATGCAGCTACAGTGAAAATCCCTTTGCCACATACCATTTAAAAGACCATAGTTTTTGTTGATATAAATATTTTCTAGAAGAATAGGATTTCATTCCTCTAAATAAATAAAACATAATAATTGCTCAGTGAAAAGGAAGTACATGGGTCCATAGGAGTCAAACAAGGAGGATCACGTAGATATGCATATGAAACAGCTGCTCAGAAGTGAGGGAATTTATTAAAACACTATTTTTTCTACTATTTAACTAGATCTAGCTTTGGTAACAATAACAACTCTGTATTTTGAAACTGTGAACCAGTCCCCTTAATAATCTATTGACTTTCAGATGTATCACACAGTGAACAAAAAATACCCCATCATTTGTGAACTGTATGAACTTGATCAAGCATATCCTAACTGATAATGACAGAAACTTGTGTGATCTGTTAGGTATGGAACATAAAACCTATGTTCACTTCAGTTACTGTGTGAAACCTCATAAAATTTTGAGAGAGTTACAGCAAGCTAATATTATATTGCTGGATCGAGTCAAAAAGCACCCATAAAAGTGTTCCTTTTACATGCTCTAAAGCTTCCTGAAGGGAGAGAAGAGAGAGGGAAGCAGGAGAACCAGATTTTTCAGTGTAGCCTAAGTAATGCGGTCAGAAGGGCTTTGTGCAAACACTAGTACTTGCTTCCTGAGGAGACAGCTTAACAACTGTGAATATCAGAAATTAATAACATTTGAGTGTCACAAACTAGTGTTTTTAGTAGCTGACTCTAAAAAAGGACACCTGAATATAAGATATTTGCCTTATTCTGTTATGCGATTTTTATAAACACGCCTCAATATTGTATTCAGTTTTGCTACTAGAGGGTTATGAGTAAAAACTTAATGAGGAAGATGACGATATACCTCTGCTAGATTGCCAAATAGACTGATTCCCAACTGTACTGATGCATGGAAAGCATTATTTTAACACAGAATATAAGAAAACAATGAAGTATATAATCTATGTATCAAAATATTTTTCAACCAGCTGAATGTACAACTCCTTGTTAAAAAGCACTCTCATGGTATTACATCTGTATTTGTTTTTATATCAATTCAATAACAGCAAAAATAGTTGAAACAATCAAAAACTTTACAAACTCAGTTACTCAAATTATTTTATAAAATCCTATGTATTCACTGAAGTCATGAGGCTAATCTCATAATTCTTCTCTCAGAGAATGAAGTAGAAACATTCCAGCTAAATGACTTGCCTATGGGTACCAATTCCATGCCAGAGAAGGCCTTTAGGCAAAAAATCCCTATCCATCCCTGGTGTTCAAGTCATTAAAATCTGCTTCATTCACAAACTGTAAGTGAACAGTGCCCAGGTACTTTTTGGTGAAATCATTGAACTTAATCATAAAAAAACAGTGTTTAGAAGATAAGGGACTTACCTCCACTAAACTTTCTCAGTATTGTATACTACAAAACAGTGTAGCTAAGAGTATGTGTAGACAAAATCTTCATGACAGCGTGACTGACATTATCCTGTTGTCTAGATCTCATATTTTCTGAAACCCAAATAAGCTGCTGACACCACGATCAAACCTGTACTCATCAGTTGTCTTGTATTCTTTCTCCTAGGAATCTGGGACACAATTTCTGTCCGTCCCCCCCAACCATGGTTACTCTTCCTCCATCTCCCATTTACAATAAATTGTGATTTAGTGTATTCTGGCATCCCCAGCACACAGTCAAGGCACAGTGAATTAGCACTGGCCAGCTGCTGAAGCTTCCCCATGTCCCTCAGCTCCAACTTGGGCCTCTTCTCTCGCAGCTTTTCATCCAGTATTGTACAGCTGCCACGACTGATGATACCATTGGAACAGGTTCTTGTGTGGCAAAATGAGCAGGCTGATGATGACCATGATATCACAGCAATTCTGGCTTAAAACAGCCTGCTGGTCTCACAGCTGAGACACACTGATGGCAAGCGGCTCCTCATGTGCTGTATCTTGCTGGCTAAGATTTAAGCCAGGATGATATTCTGGGCGGGTCAGATAAGCCTCAAGAATTACCAAGTGATTTTAGGCTGATCCTGTGCAAAATGAACCATGTGCTTCCTATTGTGAGAGCCCTGCTTCAGCCCAAAACACTCTCATGAATATCAGCCAGCATGTCCAGGATCAGCTCCTTGTACTTCTCCATCACGGGAGAGGGGACCCTGCTGGTGGCTGCTCCCCAGGGCAGCAGGTGCTGTCAAAGATGTGGTAGCAAAGGGGCATCCAAGGGCAAGGCAGGGCTGTGCCCTGCCTCCAGCTGTGCTCGTGAGTCCTTTGGAAATTAGCTAAGGGTAAAACTGAAGCTTCAGAACCCAGCTTCCTGGTAAATTTTGCATTACACTACCATTGAAGTAATTCAAACAGTTATGCACACACAAACATGCCCCTCCAAAACCAGTACTGATATTTGTTCTCTTTCCAGCTGAGTTAGAATCAGGTTCAAAATTGCTTGTTCTCTTCCTGATCCATAAATGTGCTTCCCTGCCTCAGATGCAGCAAGAATGTTTTTAACCAGAAGACTTTTTGATATTCCAGTATAATTTGGATTGAGTCTGCTTTGGGCTATGAAGCTTTTAGAGCTCAGGTCTCCATGCCAGGTTATTCTGCTTCAGCTGCTGTTATTATGAAGAAGAAGTGAACACAACTCCTGTTTCAGTCTCTGAGGATGTCTAAATGGAGACAGGCAAGAACTCATCATCTACTGCTCCATCCATCTAATGCCAGTGAAAGAGGAAGACAGCTTTTGGCAGTACCTCCTTTTAGCATAAATTAGAGAAGGAAAGCATTTAAATTTGGGTGGACTCGATTCCTCTGGTAACTCTCATGTTTTCAGGGTCTGTCCTTTCCTCCATTAACAAGGTAAGGAGTCTAAGGATTGAAAACTGTGCAGCTGCTGCGGATACTGCAGATATATACCCAGTGTTTGGGGAATCTCACCCTTGTCCTCTCATTCCAGTGAAGCGTTGCCTGTGTTAGACGGAAAGTATTTCACCCGTGATGGTCAGAGTTACGTACAGGCCTGGAATATCACTTACACTGATGCTTTCACTGATTGCAATAAAAAGGTGACATTTTACAAAATTATACTCATGGGCTAAGAGTTGAGCACTGGGTTGGCTTTTATCCTCAACTTTCAACCAGACTCACTCTGAAACACGAAAAATGCTCTTACATATTTTTATCTTGTTATTTAAAACAGCGGTGCAAAGACAAGAAGGGAAAAATGCACATTTTGCAATAAACTCTGAGATGACATTTCCTCTGAGTTTGGTTTCTAGTTCGGAGAATAAAACTAATTTGGAGAAACCACGAATGGGGAAACAATCTTATCTCTATGATTTTCACCCGGCAAAGGTCTTAAACAACAGCAGGTGTCTGTGACAGACAGACACTTGCTTTAAAAGAGGAATATCTCTTCAGGATAAAGGGACACAGCTAAGCTTAAAATCCAAACAAACAAAACCAGAAAAAAATTACAGGAGCTTGTTTTGTTCCTGCTTCAAAATTTATGGCAAGTCACTTCATTTCTCTTGTGCTCACCTCTAAATATGCGAATAATATTGTGTTATTTCGCAGACATTTTTAGAAGTTGAATTAATGCAGTCACAGAACTGGAGCAGCTTGTCATTGTTTAACTCTCTTATACTGCCTCAGAGAAAAAAAAAAAAAAAAAACCAAAACAAAACAAACAACAGATACAGCAGCTACTGCACCGGCAACAACATTTATAGACGTGAAAGCACAAAAGCAGTTAAACAATTTCTGGAAATAATTTTTAAGAAGTGTCATTTTTATATACTTAAGATGTTTTCTGCTTTGATGGAAAGAGGAATCTCAGCTGTACAACTGAGGGTACACATGGAGCAGGTGAGAATAATCTTACAGAAAAAAAATACAATCAGGCTTGATGAACTTCTGAGGAAACACAGGCAGAATTGCAGGGGAAGAGTAGACAGCTGTCTGCCTACTATGGGCGAGTCCCATGTTTTTAACAGCTAAGGGGGAACCTTGATATACTAGAAGGACTGTCTAGGACACAGATGCCTTCCCATTTAGACAGTTCAGGCTGTATCTGGGCATGAAACATTCATACAAGAACATCCTTTTGGATTTAGAATTTAGATTACTTCAACACAACAATATAACTGAATGGATGACTCCTAGACAGTAATGTGCTGTCCTCCTAATAACCCAAGATTTCACTTGTCTCCATAATTAACATTTTAATTAATATTGTATTAATAGTTTGGTGTAAGTCAAGCCAAATTCGGTATTAAAATAAAAACACTGATTCAGGAAATTCCTCCTCTACATATACATATGCAAGTTTTTCATCTTCAAAAATATTATCTCAATTTTTTTTAAAATTCATATTAATAAATGAGGAAAAACCCAATGAATATGACAGCGTCTGGAAGCTAAACTACATGTTTTATAGGCTTATTAAAAGTAACATGCAGTAACTCAAATATTTGTTCTACAGAACTATTCACCATGTAACTCCAGAGGTAGACACTAGTTAGCACGGAGGTGGAAAGAATTGTGATTGTTTCAAAACTAGGTACAGCTCACTTTTTGATCCAAAAAACTGGAAGAATAAAGCAAAACTAAAGATTTTCTTCACTTTTCAAGAGATAGTACTTACACTATTAATTTAAATAAATGAAAAATTAAAAAAAACCCATATAGAAGTAGATCTGCTAGAAGCACAGGCCTCTTTTTATTCCTCATGGGACTAGAGAAGAGAGAAGGAAGGAAGGAAGGCTCACAGTACATAAAAGTAAATATCAGATAAGAAAATCCTAGTCAATATATTTTCTCCTTCAGTCAAGTTATTTTTAATACATACAGTCCTGACTCTTTCTAGGAGACATATGTTATTGGAAAGATTAGTTTTGCAGTACCTACTGCTTCTGCCAGCCTGCATCAAAGTAAATTTAGAGACGTGCTGACAGTCTAATACCTGCTATCAGGTTCTACCTGTAGATAAGAGGTGAAAAAACATATGTTGAAGGCCACCCTTCAAAAAAATCCTGGTTGGTTGGATTCCAGTACATTTCTAAAAACTCAGTCTGTTGAGCTATTTCTTCACAATAGTCAAATGCTACTATGAGACATATTAAAAATTAAAAATAATACAAAAAATTCCATCTCCTGATTTTAGTGTACACAGTGATAATTTCTGAGGTTATCTCCCATAAGCTTTAAAATTAATTAACTTGAACTGTAATGTAAAATACAAGAAACTGAGTCATTGTCCAAAACTAATAAAATACATTTGCATAAGCCTGATTTGGGAGATTCTCATCCTTAAAGGTGGCTGGAAAGAAAGAAGCAAACATTAGCTAGACAAGAAAAAGCAACAGAGGATGAGTAGGCAAAACCCACACGATCTCAGATGTGCTCAGTTCTGACTTGGCCTCACAAAAAGCAAAGAAACAAAACCTTTGTCGCCCTTCCTTTTCAGTTTCAAATCAAACTAAACTAGCAAAAAATACTGACACCTCTCCCATTTCAGTTCTTCAGAAAAAAAAACATGAGCACTGTTTTGCCTCTTTCTCAAACCAGACCTTTAAAAACCAGGCTTCAAAACACTCAGATGACCCTCATGCAATGTACGAATGAAGGTGCATGCAATTCCTCCCTGCCCCTTCTCATTCCAGATCAGAAGTCATCTTTCTCCAATGGAAGGTGAGAGAATGGCACATAGGATATTGCGTAGCTATGCTCACATTCTTCCTCTGCATTTCTCAGTTCAGTTAAAATCTTTAATCAATTATGTATCCCTGACCATGGCAGGAGGGTTGGAACTGGATGATCTTCAAGGTCCTTTCCAAGCCTAGCCATTTTATGATTCTATGATTCTACCATTCTATGTAGTATTTTTGAGGAGGAGGAAGTAAAAGACTTCCCAGAAAAGTTGTGGATGCCCCATCACTGGAAGTGTTCAAGGGCACGTTGGCTGGGGTTTGGAGCAATCTGCTCTAGAGAAAGATGTCCCGGCCCATGGCAGGGGGGTTGGATACAAAATATGTCTAAGACATCTAATATGGTATCTCATTCTCACATGATATCGCATACATGCAATCCAATTTCAGGTAAAGGTACAGAAACAATTCCACCAGTTCATAAAAAGTGTATCAGATCTTGTACGGGGTGCCTGATACTAAGACCAATAACCACTAAAGGAAAACAGGAGAAAAAGAAGAGTTTTAAGGACTCCTGCACACTTTGTGAAGAAGAGAATTACAGTTTCAGCAATGACTCAAGTGACTCAAGGTCAGTGTTGAAGCTAATTTTCAACATTGGAAAGTGAAACCACCTTGAAGTTGCAATGAAGAAATTAAGGAAATTGACTTTGGTTTTTTTTTTTGTTGTTTTTTTTTTTTTTTTTTTTTTTAAAGGTGTATATGATATTGTGAATAATCTGGGTTCGCTGGTGGCCAGGTTTATCTTTTTGCCTGTTGAGGAGAGTTTTTATGTCTTTTTTGCTAAAGTGTTGGAAAGAGGGAAGAATGTAAAGGATCAGAGACAGGTATGTTGATTTTGGATTAATTACATGTCAAATGCTTGATTTTTGTTACAGATAAGTTGCATCTCAGAAGTGTGACTGGCAGAAGTGTGTGTTTAAATTTGAGTATAAAGGCTGTTAAAATTGAAAAGTTGAAGTGGAGAACAAAAATATTGAGTGAGGCTGGATCAAAAATAAAATAGGTAAAATACTAATGAAATAGAAATTAAGATAGAAATTAAGGATTCCTTAACAAAGGAATACAGTAGTACTGCCTTGTATTATAAATGAAGTTAACATAATCTGCTCCAAACAGTGATGTGAACCCTATTGTATTTCCAGATATGCTTAAGCAATTATTTAAATCATGAAAGCATGCTATTTCTATCAAATAAATGCTGTCTGAAAATATTTGATTTATTTGAAAATATAAGTAGCTCTTAAGTATGAAACAGTAATGTTTCCATTGAGTGCCGTTCTGGGAAGAAAAGGATTTTTCTTGAGCTTTTGAAGTATGTGGAGGATTAATGGTTAAATGAACAAAGTCTTTGTTCCATGGGGTAAAATTCGTGCATGCTCCAAATAAGAAATTCTTGATTGGTTGTGAAGGTCAGCCTGGGATTTTATCTGATACTGTGACAGCTTTTTGCAGTAATCCTGCTACTTGCACATCAGCACACAGTTCAACAAATTCCATGTTTCAGGTTGTTGGTGGACTAAGAAAGGTGTATGTATATAGTGTACCTGATATGTATAACTGTCAAAATGGTTGGGTTTTTACTCTGTACTGAAATTACATTGAATTGTAAGAATGTTTCTTGTAATGAGGTAGCAGAACTGCCAAATTACTTGTTCTGGTGTGGCAAATCCTGTAGTCCCATGCAGCTATAAATATCTGACCCTGTCGCTGACTCAAACGGTGATTTTGGGCAGATGCTGTGTTCTTTGCCATTTACTAACTGTTAGGTGCAAGTGCTGTTTGCACGTTTCCTTGAACAGATGTGTTCATGGCTCGTATTCATGTTGAATTTGTGATGTGTAAAATATAGAATAGAATAACAATGATATAAAACCTGTTGGAAGTTAAGACCATGAGTATGGATAATTCAGTAACAAAGGTTAAGTTTCACACTTTTTTACACTGTGCAAACTGATTTTTTTCAATCAAGTAGTTTTTATATGTGAAAATAGCTGTTCTGATTCATGTAATTGGCTACTTTTTTTTTTCAGGATGATGTTGCTCTGGCTGCAAATGTATTAGAATCACTGTTGAAACTTGTGCTTCTGATTGGCATTACCATCACAGTTTTTGGCTATGCATATTCTCAGCTGGCTCTGGATATTTATGGAGGCTCAATGCTCAGTTCTGGAACAGGTAAAGATTTACAGAGCTGGCAAAGAAGGCATTCTTCAAAAAGAAAAGCTGCAGCTATTATGAATTCTTGGGTAAATTGGCAGAATTTTTTTTCTGTGAAACTCCTATTGAAATCAGTGACTCGGCTTGTCTGAATCCAGAACTCATGCCTTCATTATAGCATCAGAGGAGCTTTTTTTGTTGCATTGCTGTCTGGAAATTTTGCCCGTGTGCCATTGTGGGAGAGTTTTAGCTTGTATTTTCCATTTCATATCTATTATAATTAAGAGCAAGTTACAGGGAAGTTGAAAGCCTGGGGCAGTATATTGTGTTGAAGATGGTTTCACCTGTTGGAGCTGTGCACCTTGAAACTGTATCCTTGGAATATTGCTTACCGCATATTGAAATAAATTGCAATTACCTTATCAGTGCTAAGAGCATTTGATATATTCTAACCCCATGGAACTTTTCTGGTTTTAAATGTTAAGCATTTATATATTTTTGCTTTAGACCCTTACATGTTCATTGGAAGCTGGTACTTGATTTTTATAGTGATTTTAAGGAAAACGCTGTGTCTGCATTACCAGGAAAAAAATGTTAATAACTTTTGCATGTTGTTTTGAGTTGTCTTGCTGCTGGTTCTATCAGATCTTTTTCTAATTTTGAAAGCAAATATTGTGAAAGATTGTCATTCTGGACCCTGGCAGCCAGCTCTTTTTATGAAAAGAGTCTGTCCTTTGTTTTCAAGAATGGGTGTCTGGGCCTAATCTTTCAGACATGCTTACTGGACTGAAAAGGACTCTGTTTAGGAGTATGGATGCAAGTCAAGTGACTCAAGTAATTTTTTTTTTTACCTAATGAAGATGTGTGAAAATGAAATGCGGAGCCATGTGTACTGACTTATTTGACCAGATATTGTGGTAATATTCATTTGGATTTTTTTAATCTGAGTGCTCTCTAGTCTAATGTGTTTATGCATACTGGAAAAGTCCTCACCTCTGCCGCATGTGTGCAGAGTACTTACTCCTCACCGGGCAGTTGTTCTTTAGAACTGAAACAAGAGGAGACTAGGTGAAGTGAGCTGCATTGCAGCCATCAAGAAGGAATATTCAGGGATGCACACTAACCTGTTAAAAAGCATGGGTTTTTTTTCCTAATGTTATAATTTCTAAAGGATAAGAAAAAGATGAAGGTCTGAGTGGAGAATTTTGAAGTCAGGTCTAAGTTGTCTCAGACCCATAAAAATCTGAATGTAATTTTTTATCTACCACAGTTTTGAATGTCTTGAACAGCCTTTCTATTTTTCTTACTCTTGTGTTCAAAATATACATTTTATTGCTTTCAGTGTCCCATAATGACTATTAGATTGATTTCCAGAAATTTTTGTACAGTAGAGGATTTGGGTTATGATAAAGATTAACTTTTAATTAGGAAATCCCTTTAATAAAATACTTTTTTTTGGTGGGTATCTTTTCTGTCACTGTAGTATCTGCTGTTCTTGAATGCTTGGGGTTTTATTTTGCCTTGCTTATTTGTGTTCTTGTCAAGATGCCTGGACAGGAAACTTGTTCAAATGAACTTAAGTTTCCATTATTAGTGATAACATTACAAGTTCTATCTCTTAGTGAGCAATGCAGTTTTATAGGAGAGATAATAATCTAATTGTCGTTCTAATGTGTTTTTTAGGTCCACATCTTCTCCGATGTTACTCTTTATATGTCCTATTTCTTGCTATCAATGGAGTAACAGAATGTTTTACGTTTGCTTTGATGTGCAAAGAAGAGGTAGACAGGTAGGAAATAGTCCCCAGAATATTCCTGTAATTAATGTGCGTATGGTTTGCTTGGGGTTCAGTATGAAAACAAAACAATTGTTTCGTGTAGATATGTGCCTGGAAATGCTTTTTTCCAGAGAGCAAATTTCTTTCAGCAGTCACTTGTAAGAACTATGTTCCTTGTCTCCAGAACCAGGTGCGAGAGATGGGCAAGCAAACATGCACTCCCTCTGTTTTTTACATGCTTATGTTTGTTGATAAACGTTGATCTTAAATTTTGTTTGTAATGACATTATAAGGAGATGGTGCATTTGAAATCAGCATAAAAATATCCTGCCCCACTGAAAACCAGCTCCTTTTTTAGCTGTCTGCGTATAGATGTAGAAACTTTAGCAAATGTTTACATCTTTGGGTAAAAAGGTCAGAAATTAAGAAATAAAACTGTTGAATTAGCTTTTGGTACATCACTAACTGGAAAAGTAATTTAAATGTGAAGTCTTGTTTTCTGCACATATACATTTGAAGTTGTAGTTCTTAAGACAGACTCACTTAAAACTCATTAAAATTTTGCAACTGTTAAAATTTTTCATGTACGGTTACTGTGTATCAGGTACACTTCTGAATGATCTAAATTGTGGGTCTGAATTCAGTGTTTTATTGACTTTAAGTGGGAGGTCAGACTAGGTGACTTCCTGCGATCCCTTCCAGCCTGGACTAGTTCTTGATTCTGTGTTCATCCTGTGTTATTGACTTTAAAGCCTGGTTGCCTTCCTAGTGCTACCATCAAGATTTTTTTGTTCATGTAGCAGTGGTCCCTTGCAAGGCCTTGCCAAATTAATTTCTGCTGTCAAATGTTGCGTGTTTTAGACTTAGCAAAGGCTGCTTTCATGACCCCTTTGAAGTGTGAACTTGTTTTCGAACCCACTGTTTGGAGCAGAAACTAGACAAAGCATCATCTTGTTGAGCATGATTTTTCTTTAATACACACCTAAAATAAAATAGCAAATAACCCCCAACTTTTTACATTACTAATCATTGTTACAAAA
The DNA here is from genome assembly GCA_011057875.1 of Pterocles orientalis. Lineage (NCBI taxonomy): Eukaryota > Metazoa > Chordata > Aves > Pterocliformes > Pteroclidae > Pterocles > Pterocles orientalis. The sequence goes on from WKFP01015173.1 coordinate 875,581, forward strand.
TTTGACTTCTTGAAATGAGTATACAGCTGATCAGTGAAATAGAATTTTCTTCACATCATGTAGTTCGGGGTTTAATTTGTTTGACGTATTTCCATTCTTTCAATGAATTTTTAAAATTTAAATCTTGCTTCTTAAATTTATCTTCTTTTAGAAGATGGTAGAAAATTTGTTTCTCATTTTAGAAAATAAATTGTGGTATTTCTTCAAAGATAAAGTTAGCAAATAAATACCGTATCTGTATACATTGTTAAATTGATTATTTTTTTCCCCCCCCCAGGTACAATTTTGTTATGCTGGCCTTGTCCTTCACATTTCTGTGCATCTCTTATTTCTTGACCCATTGGCATGGCAGCATAGGCTTTATCCTTGCCAACTGCTTTAACATGGGTATTCGAATAGCTCACAGCATCCACTATATCTATGATTACTTTAAGGAAAGTACTTATAGGCCTTTGATGGGTTTGCTTCCCTCACCATTTTTGGCAGTCATTTATATCATCAGTGGAGTAATCACTGGTTTCTCAGAGGTAAGCATCTTTCTTAGATTTGCTTTCATTGTGAAAGTTAGTGTCAAATGACTTGTGTCCACAAGCAGAGAAATACCACTTGCAAAAAAGGCTAACAAGGATAGGCTGGAAGACTTCTGTTGCAGGCAAGGCAAGATACAATTTTAAGAGGTTTTATCTTTGATACGGAGTAATTTCTGCCACCTGTAGAAGGTATATCTGGCAAGTAAAATTCACACATTCCTGCTGTCTGTAGATAAATCCATGTCCTTAGTTCTTACTAGTAATTGAAATTCTGCAGTAGCACAAAGAAACTGTTATTAAAAATTCTGTAATAAAAAAGTAATAGAGGAAAAAAAAAAAACAAAACAAGAACAGAAACAAAAATTGGCAAAAACAAACTTATCACATTTATTCAGACACAAGATGGTAATTGCATAGAGTGATTATTACAGAGGTGGTAGCATTTCAATGTACAAAAATTTACTGAATTGTCAGTCTGACATGCCTTAGAAAGGAAAGCTTTATATTTTGAAATGGCAGATTTCCAGTGGGGTTTTGTTAGAAAATAGCCTAATTGTTGCTGCAAAGTAGCAGACTTGTGTGATGGCACCAGCAGAGTTTTTGTAATATCTCGATTGACATATTTCTGCATGCCAGATAATAGTAACTTCCACATTTACCAGGTACCTACTGAATCCTTGTTTTTTGCTGACGGAGTTTTCTTAAGAAAGCAAGTGTTGTGATTAATAAAGAGGATTTATTGGAGGATCAGTGCATGTGGCAAAACTGCGCTCAGCTTGATAGTTGTGGTAGCACAGTCAAGAGAGGTGTTGGACTTTTATTTTTTTATTGAGACAGTAAATCTACTTTGTATGCTGACTGGTTTTCCTGCAATTGCTTGTTTCCTTTGTCGTAGGTATTCTTCTGCTGTGATAGGGGTTGGGTGGCAAGGCTGGTTCACATCAGCATCGGCGCTCTGTGCTTTGCAGCAACCATTGCTACCATGTTCTGCACAGAGACCAAGCTGATCCACTTCATCCGAAGCCAGTTCCTCTCCCGGTATATGAAGAAAGGAACATGAAATGCTCACGTGCAGAACAGTTTTTGTACATGCTTGCAGTAAAGGGCTGTATTTTTTTGCATAAGATCTGTACAGAAAAAGGTTTCCATATGTATTTATTGGAAGCATTCATAGTGGAGTGGCAGTGCAAACGGTTGCCAACTGAATATCATTTTGTCTTCTAAGCAGGTCAGTACAGTGAAAGATAGCTGAGTAATTTTCTCTTAATGCATCATTCTTTTCTAAGCTTTTCTTCAAACAGCCTCTTTGGTAATGAATGGAGGTCTAAGATAAATCCTTCTGACAGCCCTCATGTAGAGAGCTCCCGTTCTTACCTTGGGGAGTATGTGATGGAGACATCATATGGCGTACGTCTTAAGATGCAATGAAGAATGGCCTTACTTGGCATGGTGGGCTGTTCAGCTGGTTAGAAAATAAATGGTCTGACAGAAAAACCCAACAAAACAAAAAACCAAACCCAAAAGCCACAAAACAAAAGGAAAGCTGATGAAAACACTGGGGCAAGGACCAATAGCAATATAACTGTTACTGAAGTAGAACATAATGCGGTGCAAAGAAATTGAGTTGTCAGTAAAGCAGTGAACAGAAAGTTCTGACGGTTACAAGTAAATTAGTGGAATGCACAGCTTGTGTCCCTGCTAGCTATGCAAGATCACTTCATTCAGCATATCATTCATTTATGAGGGTATTGATTAACTTGTCAAAAATACTCTGAAGCCTTAGCTGAAAGAAAAAGGGATTTTGAGCGGTGTTTTGCAGAAGGTGTTAAGTAGAGTCACACTGATGTTGAAGTTCCAGGTTAATTGTAAAACTTCTTACTTTCACTGCATTGTTTTTTGGTTTTATCTGAGATTTTAAATGCCAGCATGAACACATTTGTCTCAATAAAAATTATTTTATCTTGTCTGTGAAATCAAATGTTGAATATATTCAACAGCATTTCTTTCAAGGATTTGTGTATATTGAAGCTTTCATTATTGAATAGAAAATGCTTAATTTTGTTACACCCAGTTTTTTTTGTTGCTTTACTTGTTCAATCTTAACCTTTGTATTGATTTTTTGATTTAATTGTTAAACAATTGGAGATTTAGAGACTGTAAAATTAGATATTAGGCTGCTGTTTTAGTTTTACTAATGGTGTATTTTATTACTGGTCTAAGATTGGATTTTTGGCAGTTTCAGAATGTACAAGTAGCAGGTTTGTAGAATCATAGGATGGTTTGGGTTGGAAAGGACCTTAAAGATCATCAAGTTCCAACCCCCCTGCCATGGGCAGGGACACCCTCCACTAGCCCAGGTTGCTCAAAGCCTCATCCAGCCTGGCCTTGAACTCCTCCAGGGATGGGGCATCCACAGCCTCCCTGGGCAACCTGTTCCAGTGTCTCACCACCCTCATAGTGAAAAATTTCTTCCTAATGTCTAGTCTAAATTTACCCTCTTTCAGCTTATACCTGTTACCCCTTGTCCTCTCACTACACTCCCTGACAAAGAGTGCCTCCCCATCTCTCCTGTAGCCCCCTTCAGGTACTGGAAGGCTGCTATTAAGTCTCCTCAGAGCCTTCTCTTCTCCAGGCTGAACAACCCCAACTCTCTCAGCCTGTCCTCATAGGGGAGGTGCTCCAGCCCTTTGATTAATTTTGCGGCTCTCCTCTGGACTCTCTCCAACAGGACCAGGTCTTTTTTTATGTTGGGGGCCCCACATCTGAACACAGTACTCCAGGTGGGGTCTCACGAGAGCAGAGTAGAGGGGGAGAATCGCCTCCCTTGACCTGCTGCTAATGCTTCTCTTGATGCAGCCCAGGACACAGTTGGTTTCTGGGCTGCAAGCGCACACTGCCGGCTCATGTTGAGCTTCTCATCCACCAATATCCCCAAGTCCTTCTCCTCAGAGCTGCTCTCTATCCATTCTCCGCCCAGCCTGTATTTGTGCTTAGGATTGCCTCCACCCACGTGCAGGACCTTGCACTTGGCCTTGTTAAATTTCATGAGGTTTGCATGGGCCCACCTCTCCAGCCTGTCAGGGTCCCTCTGGATGGCATCCCTTCCTTCCAGCGTGTCCACCACACCACACAGCTCGGTGTCATCGGCAAACTTGCTGAGGGTGCACTCCATCCCACTGTCCATGTCTCCAACAAAGATGTTAAACAACACTGGTCCCAGTACCAGTGTCGTAGTGATTAGTGTTCCCTTTGCAGTGTTTGGACCAAAAAATGTCAGGTGATGAAAAATGTATGCTCAGACATGTGCAGTCGAAAGCTTTTAGTTTAATTATGTAGCAACTCTGCAGATCCTCAGATTGCCTAGAAGAATATATAGCTGTGGGGGCATTGTGGAGTTCATCCTGGTAACCATAGTTCACAGTGTGAAATGCTTTTTCCTACTGTTGTCTTCAGTTGGGTACTGTTAGAAACATTTTCTAAACTGCTAATTTTCACTTAGAGAACATCGCCAGAGATACTTTATATGAGAATTTGGTGATGGAAAAAATATCACAGAGAAGCCAGAATGTTGGTGGAAAGGTGTACTTCCTCAGCTAATGGTGGTGTCTCGATTGCCTGGCTGGAAGGTAGTTGATAGAGATTTGCTCATTCTTATGAAGTCAATGAAAATAAAACAGATTCTACATTATTCTGTCCTGTTAAGTGAATTGGGTAGCTCTTTGCCTTTTAAATTTTTATCTTCTGAGTTATCTTGCAGCTTTTTCTGCCATTTCTGTCAGGTAAGGTGTTTGTTATGAAGTACAGCTCCATATATTGCAGAGGGTTGAAATTGTCAGTGCTGCTAGTACTGTCATAAATAGGGTGATGCAAGATCTCGCTGTTCAAATAGCGGGCTGTCAAGTCTCAAATCTTTTTTAACATAAGTGTTGTGTATGCATTTAAAGACAAGTTACTTTTTAAAACTAATCAGTTTGATTTCATATTGGAAAGGCTTACAAATATGCATCTTAAGAAGTGAAAATGCAATTTCGTGTGAATCAGGAAGACATTTAAGGTGGCTTAATCATTGCTCATTTGCAAATTAAGGGTACATTCCTCTCAAACTTGATCTGTAAGCAGGTCAGTGATGGTTGACTGGATTATGTGGTTTTGTGTTTTTAATATATTTTATGTGGCAGGAAACTGCGAGAAGGAGTGAGAAGTATAGACCTACAAAGCTGTCTCCTGGTTTCTTATTGATCTGTGTGATCCCTCATGTGAAAGCTGTTAATTGCTTTCTGTATAAAGAAGCAAACTCTGTGAGACTCATGGAGAAGGTTGAGATTGAACTTGACCAGATTTCCATTTTGTTTGCAGTTCTGTCTGTCAAAGGCACAATGGGATGCTTGTCTATAAATTTCCTGAAGCTGTTTTGCAGTGTTTTTCTGAAGTCCTTTGGTTTAAGCCAAAGGAGAATTAAACTGTTTTCTTTAAAGAAAAAGTTACAATTTCATATGTCATGTGATGTGGGTTTTTTAGTAGTTGGATGAATAACATGCAAACAATTGTAAGATAAAATGGTTATATAATAGGATAATGCCAAATAAAATTTATTTCCCTTATGTTTTGTTTTTGTCTTGCAGTTGAGACTCATTCAAGTGTTACTTGTACCTTTGGTAGAGCTGATGTTTAAGTTTGTTTGGATTTTCAAGAATCTTTTATGTATAAATTCATTTATCAACCTAGAAACCTATATACCGTTTCCTAACGCGCACATTGAGAAAATTTACTGTAGTGTTTTTGTAAGAAGTGGCATCATTATGATCACCTTTCTTCCTCTTTGCTTTTGCCAAAATGTATGTTTGTATGGATTGGAATGACCAGGATTATTTGTTTGCTTTTAAATAGTAAATGTTTTTTATCACAACAGTAAAGTGGCCAGGAGGAAACTTGGCATTTAGTGAAGTTGGTTAGCTGAATCATCCTGCAACTGGCAACACTAGTGTTGGGTACTGACCAATTGTTCAACTGTTTGTTCTTGTCTAGCATTGTAAATATTTTACTTGGATGTAAAGAAGGGAGGGAGGGGTGCACACAGGCTTGTTTTTAAGGGAAAGAAATTGGGAGTTACAGCTTTTACTTTAATGGTTAATCTGCTTTAGTAGGCATGAAAGCTAATAGATGTAAGCTTGAATGTTGACCATAGCTTAGTACCCCTAAGAGGTGTTGAGTTGTTAGTTCATATGAAGGATTGCCTGAGTGTGAGTGCATTGAGGTCAGCCAGTCCTAATTTGCTGGATAGTGTTTAAACTTGGAAATGCTTTTTGTGTTTTTTTTTATTTCTTGCTGTTGGAATGTCATACTTTTATGGTTTAATTACCCTTATTTTAAATATAATACTGAAGAGAGGATATGAGGCTTTTTGAACCGTATCATTGCATCAGTAGATCTGCTGAGATGTGATGATTTTGTTTGGCATAAAATACAGAAGTCATTTGCATTCTGATAGTGCTATGTAAATGCAGTTCATTTTCATTATGATCTTGAAATGAAGTTTGATGCTCTCTACATCTGATGTACATGCAGCTGGGTCATGGAAACTAAGTGCAAGGCGCACTCTGAAGTGTTGGCAGCTGGGGGATCTAAACTAAACAGCGATAGGAAGTGCTTATCTCTTGCATTTTGGATTACTTTCATGAAAAGATGCTTGTGCTCTTTAGTTTATGGATGGGAATTTGGTTTATGTACTACCTTGCTGTGATCTAGAAGGAGGAATGAACCCTTTTCAGCTGGGATGTCTGTAACTGCACGCTGAGATAGTGAGCTTCGTTCGTGGAACCTGATGAGGGTGCAGCTAAGGTAAGATAGATAGTTTTCCAGTTGTAATTGTGGGGGAAAGGTAAAACAATGCTGGTTTTTGTTTTGTCAGGCTTCCTATTCAGCTGTGATGACTGAGTATCTAATAGAGCTCTCTGTGGTGATTTGCCAGCTAGGTTTTGTGGTTCACAGATACCCGTGTCTTCAGCGTGACTGATTTCCAAAGAGTTTTATACTGTCTCACTGAACTGAGAAAGTGGAACAGAATGTAACCAGGAGGACAGATGTGTTACCTCTGTGACCCATTTAAGAAGACTGAAATAATTAAAGCTGTGTCAAGAAGGGTAAAAGAGAGATGGCAGTCCTTAAACACAGATAAGATGTGTAAGTACTTCTAGTCTGCTAGTAAAGGAGAATTATATTTTGTTCTTTGTGATACATTTTGGAGAGAGAGCTTCAAAAATGGAAGACTGTAACAGAGCTTGTGAGAAGACCGCAGTGTTTTGCCTGTAACTTTCTTGAGTGTGGGAATATTGGAGGCTTGCTCCTTTGTGATGACTCCTTGGGAGAGGGAGGAGTGTGAAACAGTGCAGTGTGATGCTCTTTGAGAGAGACTTGCTTGTGTCTTGGAGAGTAACTGAGGCCTGGTCACATACTACCTGTGAGAAAGAGCCTTGTGATTGCTCCTTAATATCTTCAGTTCCTGTTTTGTGTGTGTGGTGTTTTTTTTTCTCCTGGCACAGTTTAATTCATCTGTTGGTAAACCATTCACAACCAGCTCCTGTATGTAAATATGTCTCTTCTTTATTTGCTGAAAAAAATTAAGTGTAAAAATGTGGTGGATCACCAGAGTCCTGTGCTGGGGTGGAGTGAAGAACGTGCTGGTCAGCTAGCTGAAGGTTATATTACACCCTCCTTGCAAACCCTGAAAGCAAGGAGTGAGGAGGGAGCAAAGTAAGGTTGCACAGAAAAGTTGAGTTGTAGCTTTTATTTGGTTCTGGTTGCTTGACTTGGCAGTACTAATGTTTTCCTAATGGAAGAGGTTTTTGGGAATAATTTTATAAAACAAGTACCATGAAGTGCATTTACTTGCCTTCTCTTACTTATGTAATGATTTTAGCAGTCTCTTGGGGGAGCAGGGTTTAAGGTATGAGGAAAGGAAAAGGGAAATGTGGCAGACTGTGTTCCATGTGTGCAAGGAGCATAGTGTCCCTCTGAGAAAAGGTCTTTGAGTTACTTTCATGTCTGAATGTGTTTCTGTCACTGCAAATAAAACTTGTATGTATCTGTACAAGTGCTTCTCTAGGCAACTAGTAGAACAAGCTTGGAAGCAGCAGACAATGCCCATGAAGGAGAGTTTACTTTGCTACAGACTGCTTGTCATTCTGGCTTGCTGGCCAAGTAGCCTTTTATTTGTAATAATACAGGCAATAATGTGGGGTAATTTTCTTTAACAGTCTTCCTATTTGAGGTTGATCTGTATTAAACTGTGAGTTTTTCTGTGTTTCTATCAGAATTGTACTGCTATTTTTAGCAGTTTTTTTCCTTCCCTCAAGTGACTTTGGTATGTAGCAGCTCTGCACAGGTTCATCTAGGAGCTCTGCTGAAGGGCAGGGCTGAGACCAGGAAAGGGCTTTGCTCAAGTCCTGCTCAGTGCAAAAAGGTTTGATGAAGAATGGGTGGAAACTCCCTGCTCTATAAGGGGTGGGTGTCATGACCCATGGACTGGGTCTCATGCTGCACAGCTGTGAGCACCTTGGCTCAGATTTCTAAGGAAAAGTTGACAGCTGTGAAAGTGTGTGTAGTAAAGCCATGCAGGGTAAGAAAGTTGGGATTGCTTTCTTGAGGCAGCAGCTCAAGGATTCGAGAGGAAAACTACCTGCAGGTATACATTCCTGGATGTAAATACAGAGCTGGAAAATGGCAATTTGGGAGCCCTAAAGGTCGATTTCAGGGAGCCACAGAGATTCCCTGCCGAACTGTCTGCTGGTAGAGATGCTGAGTGTTGTGAATGTACTGTGCTTAAGTTCCACTGGTTTTGCGAATCTAAACGAATATATGGTTTATCCTTTTAAAGTTGAATATATCCTACTTGGTTACAAACAAGCTTTATGAAGCAAAAAAAAGTTTAAATGAGCTTTGGAGTCCTAAAAACAAAGAAAAGCACAAATGTAGGTTATAGCTGCTCAGGCAGAACTCAAGCAAATTATTACATGCAATTGTTAATCTTTGGCACTGCAATTCATAAATGTTCTGATGCCATATCTTAGTTATGGGTAAATCACCTGGCCACTAACAAGAAAAATTGTTTTCAAATGTCAAAACCTTGTCAATTTCTAGGCCCTTTGTTGCCATCACAAACTGCTGGTGTTTGTATAGGTTATGATAACATGAAATGACTGCCAAATACATTTCACACAGATGAATGTAAGCATGTATGTCAAACATCTATATGCGTTAGAACAGCATAGACTAAAGGAAATGTTTCTGTTACTACACAGAAAGCATTAAACACCAGTGCCAGCAGCTGAGGGAAAGTGATCCTCCCTGTCTTGTGAGACCCCACCTGCAGTACTGCATCTAGTTCTGGGGTCCTCAGCACAGGAAAGACACGGACCTGTTGGAGTCCAGAGGAGGCTGTGAAGATGGTCAGAGGGCTGGAGCACCTCCTGTACGGGGACAGGCTGAGAGAGCTGGGGTTCAGCCTGGAGAAGAGAAGATTCTGGGGGTACCTTAGAGCAGCTTCCAGTGCTAAAAGGGGGCTACAGGAGAGATGGGGGGGGGCTCTTGATCGGGGGTGGAGTGATAGGACAACAGGTGATGGTTTTAAGCTAAAAGAGGGGAGATTTAGATGAGAAACTAGGAAGAAATGTTTTCCTGTGAGGGTGGTGAGGCAGTGGCCCAGGTTGCCCAGAGAAGTTGTGGATGCCCCATCCCTGGAGGGGTTCAAGGCCAGACTGGATGAGGCTTTGAGCAACCTGGGCTAGTGGGAGGTGTCCCTGGCCATGGCAGGGGAGTGGAACTAGATGGTCTTTAAGGTCCCTTCCAACCTAAACTATTCTGTGATTCTACATGATTCTATATGATTCTATGAAATCCAGTTTGCACTGATGTATTAATATTTATTACAGTAGCAGTTCTGAGTACCTTTTGGAGACCCTTTCTCATGGAAGGCCAGGGATAGCTTGCAAATTTGCCTCTGAAATAATTTGTAAAACTACAGTTTATATTTTTTCTTTGTTGTTTGTTCTCTGTGGCAGGGTGCACAGGATCTTTGTGACTGACAACTTTCACAAAGTCAGGATGAGACAAAGGGACTGAAATAACATTTGGCCAAAGGAATAGTGCTCTGCTGCTCCTGATGGGCAACAGCGCACTGGTTATGTGTAAAAATGTGGTGTTCTTTTGATACATGCGTGGAGTGACTGAACTTTTTTCTTATTTTCAGATCACTTGGGAAATTCTATAAGGCTCTGTATAGAGTGCTTTTGCTGAACTGTGTTGTTTTTGGCAAATCAAACCTGATTTTAAAAGAATGCTTCAGGTTTCTTAATTTCTGTATGAGTGAAATAATTCATTGCATGTCCCCCCTCCCTCCCCACGCCGACTGTCTCCAGAGAGGTATGCAGTGGTTCTTTGATACACTGACTGCCAACCGTTGCCAACAGCATCATCTTGGCAACAATAACAATTAAACCCTCTGTATGTTATGTGTCATTTTCCCCACTCTTTGCTCTCTCTTGATGTCATCTGTGTTTTCCTTCATGTCTTTTTGCTGTTATGGGCCATGGGACCCCAAGGAGATCCTTTTAGTGGTCTGAACTGTGGAATGTTCACGTGCATGTTCCAGTCTATCCTTCAGTTGAGTAGTGTATTATTTGAGCAAAGTCCATGTGTAGCAATTCAGAACAAGGTTTGGACACCGTCAATTGCACTTCACTACCTAATTCTGGACTTAAATGTTTGTGTTCAAGGTATAGGAAGGTGTTCATCTGGTCATAGCAAGAAAAAGTAAAGAACTACTTATTTTAAAAATAACTGTTTTGGACATGAATTTCAGTTCATAAGTTTTACAAATCATCTGGCACTGAAGTAAGTCTGAAAAAGAAAGGATTAAAGCCAGGAGGTGTTAAGCAAATACACTTTTTCAATAGCAAATGGATTCTGTCACTTGTATTGAAATATACTACCTAAAGCTAGTTCCCCAGTAACTTTGAACAATTTGTGAAGGGTTCTGACTGGTTGGTTGGATATTTTTTTCACCTGCAGCTGTGAATTAGGTGGAAAAATACTGCAGCTGAACATAACATTGTTTTGTCACTAGAAAATTCACTGCTGGCATTGAATTCAGCCTGGAAAAGTAAAGAGGTCATGACACAACATCTGTTTTGTGGAGAGCATAGTTATTGCCACCAGTAATACTGCGAACACTGGAGTGGAAAAAATAACCAGAGCAGAGGTGGTATAGTGATGCCTTTTTGACCATTGGTCTATGGATTGCGTTAGCTGGATTTCCCCTGGATGTGTGTTTAGAAGGTAAGTTTGGACAAAATAGCCATGCTGCTCAAACATAAGGTGGAGCTGTTTCTTTGTGATAGAATTTCCACCTCATGATCTCCACAACTTGTTCTTTTTCTCCTTACCCTGTTTTCAGTGTTGTCAGTGATTTTACAGGCAGTATTCTGGAGGTGTGTGACAAAGATTTCTTAAACTCCTGTAATGATTTGCATTTGCTCTTAGATTTCATTTTTAGCTAATACAATCCATATGAGACGTGAAGGGATCGCACCCTGTACTTAGTTTGGTTAATCTCTATCGCCCTTTTGCTAACCTGAACTGACTTTGATTCTTGTACCGTGCTTCCTTGGGCTAGTTGTAACTGTGATCACTTCTTCCCTCTTCCTTGGAGTGGTCGCAAGGCAGTCTCTGGGGTTTTTCAGTTTTTTGACTGGACCACAATATAAATTAATTCTTTTGTGCTGATGCTTTTTACAGACAAATCATTCAGATAATTAGGAAAAGCTTGTCTGTAACTTGTATGTTTGAAGCATTGACACCATTGGACACCTGTTTGGATCCTGACCAACATTTCATGTCTTCTAAAGCCAGACAAAGATAATTCCAGCCTCAAATAGAGCTGTCATCCTGCAAAACAAGAAGTGCTGGTGACTACTTGGAGCTGTCTGGGGTTCTCTTATTTGTGTCAGTCTTAATATGCCTGTCAGAGTTCAGAAAGTGTCTGGACAACATTCTTAAACATGTTTTAGTTTTAGGTAGTCCTGTGAGGAGTAGGGAGTTGGGCTTGGTGATCCTTGTGTCCCTTCTGACTTGAGATATTCTATGAACTGTGGCACAGTGACGACATGGGGAGTCCTTCCTGCACTGATGCTTGTGAGGGGAGCGGCCCATTTTACATAGGAATAAACTTGGCCAGAAAAACAGTGGTTATTCTCTGCCCTTCCTGGTCTTTAGTGTAATTTCCATATAGTCCATACTCCCTGAAGAAGCCTACCGTGTGCATTCTCATTTTTACTCTGGCTTCTTTGGAGTGATGGTACTGTGAGTAAACAGGGCAAAAGTTCTTTTGCCACTGGAATTTGGAGACTATCATGCCTGCTGCAGAGTCAGAGTCAAGTTCACTTCTTAATATGACTAGGAGCTTACACTTTTAAAAAAAAAGGTAGCCCTGATACATTGGGTGACTTGTGAAAGGTATTAAGGGTGTTTTCCTGTGGATAGTATGCTGCTATTGTCATTTAAAAATTACATGGTCTGGGTTGTGATTAAAATCTTCAGTCTGTTTACCCAGAATTAATCCACATTAAAAATGTTTTTGACAAGAAACATGTAAAGAATACCTTCCTTTTAAAAATCTGCACATGATACAGCAAGTTAGTTCTAGTCCTGCAACCACAGAGGAGAGTCAATGGGGGAACAGGCTGTTCATTGGTTTGTGCCTAGTAGTGTCCGCTGGGATTCACAGGGATGCTGCTGTGGTTAGTTTTAACAGAGGTGATCTGTGTATCCCTCCCTAGAGAAATAATCTATATGATGCTCTGCATTTTCCTGTTCTGCTGAAACAATCTCAGAAGTGAGACTTGCTTTCCTTTTGTTGCTCACTCCCTTGTTTGTCCCTTTCCCCTCCACTGAATGCTGCTTCTCTTATTCTTTCTTTTCTTGCTGCTTTTTAAAATCGAAGTCTAGTTAAGCTTGCCAAAATGCAGTCTACTGTAGTATAGCTGGGAGCTTGTGATTAAAGAGTAGCTGAAATTCCCTAAGCAGTCTAATGCTGATGCAAGTTGTCAGGGCTTGGAGCAGCTGCTAAGACAGTTTGCTGTACCTGTCTTTTCTTTGGTAAGGATAGAAGTAGAGGTCAGCATTTTGTAGATTCTGGTTTTTCTGTTCTTTACAAGTTAGCGTGTACGGGTTTAAGTCATGTGGGACTTGAGCAGATCCAATCCCTCTTAGTGTTGAAAAAGGAATTGATAATAAATTATAAGATCATTATCAGGAAGCTTAATCTATAAAAAGAAATCTACAATAAATATCAGTTAAGTATTTTGTTTCCATTTCATGATGTCTTTTTCTGTATTTTTAATAACAATTTTAAATTGTAGTTTTAGGTGAATATTTGCTGAGGGTGGGAAGTATTGACATCCTTGGAGGCAAGGTTCAAAGTTAAGAGAAACGTTTTACAAAGACTGTATTGACACCTGTGGCTCTCTGGGCTGCTGACCCTACCACAAGCATCCCAGTGGGATGTTTCTGTGCTTTGGAGTAATGATTTGAAATATGGATGCAGTGCTCTCAGGGGAGGGTTGGAGGCTGCAGCTGCAGTCAGCCTCCCAAAATGAGCACTTTTCCCCTGTGCTACTAAAAACCCCTCTTGTGCCTGGTTTGCTTTAACTTTACAATTGCTTTCCCTGGCTCTTGACTTGCAGAGCTTCAAACTCTTACACTGCGTGCTTTAAGCCAGCTCAGACTTTTCCGTTAGCTGGCTCACCTGAGAGTCTCCATTGTTCATGCCGAAGCTGTCCTGTAAACCGAGTGTGTTGTGAGACTTAACTAGGTGATAGCCAGCAGCTCACAATGTAAAATTCATTTTCTGTGTGTAGGAGATAGTGCTGAATGATGCTTAGCCCTGAGAAAAACTCATCGCGCACACACATGAACCAAAACAAACTCTGACAACCCCTTGTGAGAAGGAAGGCTTCTTTATTCTCAGGTTTTGTGAACACAAGGTAGTAAGTAGTCATCTTCTATTAATTCTTTTAACAGTTGTCACCTCTAAGGTCACCTGGAGCCAGTGAACCAAAATCCTTTTTATGAGGTCGTTCTCATATTCAGTTCTGCAGTGGTAAAGTTAACTCACCCACTAGATCAGAAATCTACAGTGTTATTTCATTTTTTCAGCCCTGTTATGCCACATATTAGTCAGAGTTCATTTATTTCATTAGTTTACATTGTAAAGTAATTACATAACTGTTGCCACAGTAGGACTGGAATGGTGTATTACATTTACTAAAATAACTTGATAATTAATTTCAAATGATCTCTGTGCAGTAATCTCCTGCATATAATAGAATTATTCAAATGCCTATGAACATTTTACATGCGGTACTGGAGTGAGTTAGATCAATCAAAAATTAATTGCATCCAAGGCATCAGTATAGCCTTCTGGGATCAGCTGAATACCAGTATGTCACAATAAAGTCATAATAATTGATGTAGCATTGAATCGTGCCTTTGCTTCTCACTTATAATGGCAATTTTATTAGCTGAGCAGGCTAGGTGGAAAAATGGAAAGAAAAGAGAAATGAAAGTAAGTTAAATACCAGCTAGTGGCCATTAACTTTGATTTAATTCTGTGCTTACATGGTTTATCATCCTGACACTTTCTGTACACTTAGAATAGCTTGTCCTTGTTTTGCACAATTGAACTTTCACTCTTTGTATTTATGTATGTAGAGAGGAAAGGAATATGTGACTCGATATTCAGTTCAAGTTTTCAACCCAAAATATTTCTTCTGAACTTTGGTTTGATGGCTTGGGTGTTCAACATGAAAAGTATTCCTTCCAGTAAGTGGTTTCTCTTGGGCTTCTTTTCTTTCTGAAGGTGTGACTCTTGGGTGATTTATGTTACAGAAGTAGGGTGTGGATACCAAAATATTTAATAATTTCTCTTTTCCCTGGCAGTTTTCTTCTAACTCTTAAATTTTTTTTAAATTCATAAAGCAGGACTATTATTGTATCATAAAAACTGAAGAGTGGTTGAGCTGACTTTATACTTTTACTTTTTTGTATATGTTTATTAAGGAACAAAGTTGAAACTGAAGCTAAGTAGTTCCTCTACAAACTTATTTTCATAGAATGTATGAACTAGACAAGAGTCTGTTTTCCTTAGGATGTCTGTTATTTGAAGAGCCCACTTGACACTCATCAGGTGTAAAAAGATATTTATAAAAGAAGAATTTTGAACTCAGGTGAAAATTTCTTGTTTTTATGTGTTTGATACCCTTTTGTACAATATCGCTGTTTCTGTCTTGAAGTTTGCTGTGTTTCCTGGTTTTGTTTGTTCTAAAAGTCTGTGTTCTTTACCACCTTGTTTGGCTACACATCTGCACCTTTGTGTTGCTTCCCCAGGTGCAAATCTGGCTTCTTAAAGGTTTTGGACTTTGTATGTAGTGCATACCGGCTTTCCTGAGAGTGTCTTTCTCTCTCCTGCCTGTTAGGCAGATAATATGTTTTTGACTGACCTAAAATGATTTGGTCCTTGGATGAAGAAATGTGTTTCTGCTCTCCTAGACCACATCCAGGATCCCTAATGACAGTCACTTCTTTCCCAAAATGAAAGGTGGAGGAGGTGCTGAAGCTCATACGAGGATGTCATCATGATGTGCTGTATGAAGTGTGAGAAAGGGAAGCAGTCTTTCCCCAGAATGGACAAGAGGGTTCCAAGACAGCAAGAGAGCTGTTAGGAAACCATCAAAGAAATACTTTATCAGCCGGCATTTGCTCCGTAGGTTTTGCCCTCTTGACTTACCTCTACTTCCAGAGTTGCGTGCTCTTGCTCATCCTTTTTTATACTCATGCTTGTGTTTGAAACCTTGCTGCCTGTATGTGCTGCAGTTTGGACAGTTGTGTGTGTTTGTCTGAGTGGTTAGTCCTGCACTCTATAGGAAGTATATTTCCTGTTTCTTCTGAAATACAGAAATACAGTCCTTTTGCAGTCATCTTCTAGAGGGGAAGGAGAAGGCAAGCATGGATGGTAAGCTGCAGAAATGATGAAAACCACACTGGTGCCTTGGGTGAGGGAGGCGATAGTTGTTTTGCTTTACGGCAGAGGGATCTGAAACCAGATGTCGAAACCAGTTAAACGTACTCAAGTTGTAGAGCTGTTGCTAGATATTCAGGTGGGGAAAACATTCAAACCCAAGATGGAAATCTAGATCTAGAAAGAACTTTCTGAATTGTCAGGGTTCATGAGCAACGGAAGAAAGTGATTTGAGAGGCTAGAAGACACATTGGTGCCCAAGAGCTGGCAATGGAGTACTGGAGATTGATGTAGAACTAGAGGAAGTCTCTTCAATTCACATAATGTGACTTTTTCCCCTGTGAGTTTGCCTCTGTTGTAAAATGCTGTTCTATCTTGTTCCCTTTTGTGTTTCATCTGTCCAGTATTTCATTGCTTCACCCTACTGCTCAATTCTTAAAAGCTGGAGCAGACGCAAATCTGCAAAGCTGTTGTGCTTATGGAGGGGCATGAAAAGTGAATTTTCACTCTGAGCCTCAGACGAGTTGATTCAGCTTCTTAATGCTGGAAGGTTCAAGACAAATGTGAAAACGTTTGGACTCTGTTAACAAGAACTGCTCAGATCTTGATGCTGATAGATACATTTAAAACCAAAAGTAACAAGTTTTACCAGTGAAACTGTTATCTCCTAAGATGTCTTTGCCCTCCAGGAATGCTGATAAGGCAGTAAGTAGATAGGTGATTTAATTGTGTGGACTGTCTCCTGTTACAGTATGTGGGTGACTTTGCAGACAGAACTTGGCCTCTGGTCAGGGCATTTCATCATTACTGATGTGACAAAATGACAATTATCGGAAAAGTGGGTAAAGCGTCGAAGGAGACTGGGGAGAAAAAAGGCATTGAAAGTTTAAAAACCTGCACCCTTTTCAGGGCTGGATTTTTTCAGGCTGCATATACCCAGCAAGACGTGAGTTCGATTTGTGAAAACAGAGCCAAGCCAACTCCAGTGTAGCTGTAGCCCAGTGCTGGTAACTCAGGGTGCTGGCCTCATTCATGTGTGCAAACACCTGGCATGGGTGGGGCTCTTGGGAAGGTAGGCTGGGCTGAGACCACTGCAGCCTAGTAATAAAGAGTTCGTTAATTTGCTTACAGTTATCTTGATTACTTCTCAGTATGATAATACGATTTTGATTTGGCTCAGATTTTGATCACAGTTGGATGATTCAACTGAGCTGTTGTCTGTGACCATTTGTAAAAGTATGCTTTTCTACTTACTAGAAATACTTGTGAGTCCCGATGTGCTTTTTTTTCCCCATTATGTGACCTGATCTATTGCTTGGAAGTACAAACTGTTTCTTTTCCCCTAGGTTGTTTTTGTGTAAACAGTTCTCAGTCAGTTAAGAGTTTATCTGTGGACTTTCCATTTCTAAAATTACAGGTAAACCCTACTCAAATTTTGGGCTCCCCAAATTCTTCCTCTCTGTCAGGAGTATGAAGTGCAGTCAGGGATCAGGCTGGCATTGGAATTCAGTTGAATGGTGTGGCTTCTGCTCTGGTACTGGGCAGTTCTGTCCCAGGTTTCTGTGTTGCAGAAAGGCTCCTTTAATTGAGAAAATCAGGAGTTAAAGAAAAAAAAAGTAGCTTCTTACTGAAGCATTCAATTTTTATGTTTCCATAAATAGATTTGTGAATAAGACTTTCTTAATGTTTTAATCTTACCGTAAGTGAAGAAAACAGGTGTTCTTCAAGTTCAGAATACTGGGAAGTAGCTCCATGTAAGCCCATTTATCTGCTTTCTGTAATGGCGGGTTATATTACTGCACATATTGCTAAAATGGCCTAAAGCAATACAGTATAATAGCATTGTCCTGCTAACAGTTATAGCAAAGTATTTCTCATAACAAAGAGAAGTGATACTTACCTTAGATGATTTTATTTTCTTCCCTGGTGGTCCATGGCATAGCTCTCTGGATGTTTGCAGAGCTGGGTATTGTCTCTGTTATGTAAAGCTGTTCATCAGCACATGTTCAAAATGCTGTGTTAGCTGCTTGCTTGTTCTGTCAGCCTTCTATTGATTTTTCTGTAGCTTAGAAAGAAAAGGCACTTTTACTTTTTAAAGTAATTCTGCATTTTAAAAATTGTTTTGTTTTGCATAGCTGCTAATGAAGGACTTGATAGTAAAAGATAACTTTTTTCTTCCCCAGAAAATATTATCAGTGAATAATGAATGAGGCGTCTTCCTTCATCTATAATATCTTAATGCTTGTCAAAGTATTATTTAATTTGCATTTTTTAAGGTGCCTTTAAAGATGTTATGACTTTCTTGTTTTTGGTATAGATCTTATTGATGGCTTAATTCAGTCGAATAACAATTTTTGGCAACTTCAATGAGGACAGAGGCCTCTGGAGACCTATCGGGCTGGAGCCTAGAAGCTTGCAGTCGCTTCCAGTTTCACTGTTGCATGAAGTTCTCAGCTGAGACTTGGGGCTCTTGAGCAGCATCATTTTGGCAAGACATCACTATTGGACACCTGATCTTGTTTTCTCTATGTCAGATGTTCATTTATAAGTTTTCAGCTTGTGGGACAAGCAATATTTTAAAGCCTTTTGTATCTATAGCGGTCTGGATTTCCAAGCGTTGGTTGAGTGGGGGAGGAAGAGGGAACCCCGTGGCATTGCAGTCCTTTCTTCTGCCAAAAGATGGAGTGAATGATCTACTGAACAGCCTGTGCTGCTAATTGATTTTATAGGCAACTAGGAACTTTACCACGAGGAAGGAAGGTTTTCTGTTGCCTTACAGTGTTAAAGCTTCATACATCTCATAATTTGTGCTAAATATAGTGAGGCAATTTGTTTTAATGAATTGACCAAATTGGTTGGTAGCAGATGGGTTGGTGACAAATGGGTTAATTAGAAGTCTTATATAAATGAGTTTTTACTTCAATTATTTTGTCTACTTATGTGTGAAAGTTATTTTAAAACAATTTTTTCACCTCTTGCAGAAAAAAGAGAAATATCTGTGCTATTGGTCAAAGCAGTTCCCTTCTACAAATACAGGGATCCTCATCGAATCAGACTAAAAATAGTATTGGCGTGCCATCAGTACAAATGAAAAAACCCTAACATTTTCAGTAGTGCAAGGAAATTATTTTAGACAGTTGCTATGGAACACTAAATTTCTTTGGCAAATAAAACCGCATGCTACAAGTATAGCTGGGTACATACTGTCTTTTCCCGTGTGTTTTCATTTCCATTGTCCATGCTAGAATTACCTGTTAGGTTCTGGTGAGTGAGCTTCTCCTACTAATTACACTAGTGTGAAAGCGGTAGCCTGGTTTTTTTCCTCTTTGTCCCCGTGTTTGCTTCGCTTAGTATCTGCCTTTGTGCCAAGAGACTTTGTCTAATTATTTCTCTCAGGTATGCGCCAGGTGACTTGACATTATTACTAACCCCTTGAGTTAGGTGCTGCCAACCTGAACCATTAAATAAGAAGTGCTGGGAAGACTAATCAGGATTAGTTGAAGGAGGCTGAAAACACAGGGGAGAGACTGTATAATTTAGATTCATCAGGTAAATGAACTACAGACATGTATTATGGGTAAAACTGGTCCCAGAGTGGCCCTTTTTGCTTGGTAACACTATGGTGACTTTCCAAAGGTACGGCTGTTTTTACAGCAGTCTTTAGGATACGTATTGCATCTACTGTCTGGTGTCTTCCATTGCCTAGATTTTTTTTCTCCCCCCCCAGCATTCCCATTTATTAGTAGAAATCTCGCCTGTAGAGGCAGTCTCCTTTGATTGCTTACAGAATATCCGTTTTTCAGTCCGGACTTTGTAGCTCTTCAGAGAATTGATAGATGGAGGCGTACTTTTAACTCTGAACATTTCCAGTAATGCAGATTTTTCCTTTTAAGTGTCAGTAACTTGCAGCATTAGATCAGTAGTGAAATGGCAGGTGACACAAATGGGGTAGAGAGGTTAGATGACTTCCCCAGATGCACTTAAGAAGTCTGTGTCAGATTGCAGTCCAGAGCTGAGTAGAGTTTGGATTTTGGTACCTTTTTCAGGCTACAGATGATTTTAATACCAGCTTCCTTGCATTAAATTTTAAACATAACCCCTTGGTTCCCTTGTGTCCTACAAAAAAACCACAAACCAGTGTAAGCACTTAAAAGATGATATTGTGAAATACAGTGTGGGAAGGTGAAGGAATAGTGATAGCAAATTGGAAGGTTGTTTTTTCAACAAATTTTGTATATTTTTGGCACTGTGAACACTGGCAGATGTAGTTGTGTTACAAAACTTTATTCAGCTTTAAAGTGCATTATATAATGTTTTTTTACCCATTATTGTAAGGAAAAAAAAGGCAAGATATTTCAGCTAGATCACAAGTTCACATGACAAATGCTCATACTGAGAGGATGAGGAGGAAAAAAAGCTTTCATTTGATACCAGGTGATGAGTTTTTACTTAGTCCTTTGCAGTGCCCTATTTGCATAGTACTTACACTGTTCTCAAAATAAAGGACTCTCAGGCTTGCAGCAGTTAGCATTTGAAATGCTCTCACTTGCTTATTCTATATAAGGCATAACTGTCTTGGAAGAACTAACTTAAATGTTAATGAATTCAACTGCTTTATCCATTTGATATGTGTTCATTTTGGGAGAATTGAGAGGGGTGAGGGGAAGGAAGAGGGATGAAGGAGTAAAAGGGATGCTTTGTAAAATTTGAGTTGCTTCTAGAAGCAGATATTAATCTTCAAGTCTAAATACTATTTCAGAGGCAGTCCATACATATATTTTGCAGGTTTGCTCACTTCTCTATTGCTTAAAAAAGAGGGATGGTGTTTGAAAATAATCTAGAATCTGATACTGTTGAGGTGGGGAAGGCAAATTATGTTTAAATTTACAGGAAACGAAGCTAAACTCTTATTCATGAACTGGAGCACACTGTAACCTTGTGATGCTGTGAGGCTGACCTAGTGTGAGCTCTAATTGCCATTTCCTTGTGTATTTTGGATGTTGTGCTGAATGGGAAAGGTCTTCCAGTATGGAGATGACGAATGTAGTACTTGCAGTGTAAAGGTCCCAATTACTGTAAATGTTGAATATGTGCCTTTTCCCTGACATACCAAATGACCTTTGGTTCCTGCGGACCACGGGGGATGGTGTGTTGCTGTCTATTTAAACAGTAAGCAACAGATTTAATACATTGAGGTAGACCAGAGTGAGAGAAACGCTCTGTAAAATGCCATTGTTTTATTTCTGCTCTGTGCTGTGGTTACGAGCTCTGTCCGTAACTTTATCTGTGGCAGGATGCAGGCACGCTGCTGTAATACTTGCTGTGGAAACGTGCACTGCATTAGAAGCAGGTCGCCCTGTGTGGACACGACTTTACAAGTTAGCTGTGGCTGTCTCGCTGGTACAGACAAAATAGGAGTGGGCTCATTTCATTAGTTGTTTACACCCATATAATGTGCATTTCTTCACACATGCTGACACAGGGCACTGTGCAATTATATGACTGTGAGAACTCTGTGCATGTGTTGGTATAAACACCCTTACTTCAAAGCATGTAATGCTCTTAAGTAAATTGACTTGAGATCCGGGATGAGTCTGCAGTCTGAGTGCTCGAAACTTAGTTGGGTGCTCAAAGCAAAGGCATTGCCTGATCTCCTCATAGAGGAAAGTGCAAACTGAAAATTTAGTCTCTTGGTTTTAGTTTGGTTTCTGGACATCCTTTTCTTAGAGCTGCTCAGAACATACAGAGCCATCTTGTAGCTTTGGTTCTAGAGGGTGTCACTAGGGATTGTTCAATCTTTCACCGTAACATAAAGCTGCGGCTGTAAAGAAGCACTTAGTGATGTAATCACATGCAACTTGATTGTATGCTTGTTTTATCATCTGATCTTGCTCTTATTGAAATAATGGAACTTTGAATTAAAATGGATTTGAATTTTAAAAAAATTTCTATCTTAAGTAGAGCACGTATGTATAAATGTATCTTAGAGATCAAAAAGCTATATACTGTTGGTGGTGTATTTTTCAAAAGGGATATTGCAGTGTTGACAGTGCAGTTTAAATTGTGATATTCATTGGTAGTAAGGTTGAGTGAGCTCCCATGTCTGTCTTTTAAACCTAAAATATTGACAGTAATGTAATCAAAGTCCTTAGTTTTCATAGAAGGTTTCCTGAGGCTGTCCCTCAGAAACCTATTAAATCTGAAAAAGAAAACAGAGCCTCGTAGGGCTGACTTAAAGGACACGGGAAAATCCAGCTCTCCGCTGAATCTTTCTCTCATTCTTGACATGAAACTAGCATGGACTTCGTGAGCATTTCTTTCTTTCCATGTGCTTATTTTCCAGCATTTGTACAGGAGAATGTACTGGGAGACATTAGAGCTGTTGATGGCCTTACCTCCTTTCTTTTTTTCTCTCTAGGTGTGTTAGTATTTAACACCATCCACAAGGGCTCTTGCTGCCAGGGCCTCTCGTATTTAAACCTTCAGCATTCTTA
>WKFP01015173.1:898951-923533 GCA_011057875.1 Pterocles orientalis
AGAAAAAAAAAAGGGGGGGGGGGGAAATGTTTTTTGACTGTTGGTAAAGCACTCTCCCATTCCTATATTTAGATCTTGAGCTTTCAATATGCAGTGGAGGTATTTGCCAGATGAATTTAATTTGTTGTTGGCAATAGAAGACTTTCCCTGGAGGGGAGCAGTCTGTTGGTGCCGTGTGCTGAGAGCTTATGGGAGGTGGGAAGAGTCTCACCCAGGACAGGCTTCCACCTCTCTCTGGTGCAGTGGGTGCAGATGTTGGTCCTTGGGCAGAGCTACAGGCCCAGAACTGTAGCATTTATAACATTGGTTCTTGTTTCAGTATGCTCACAAATTTTATGGGACAAAAAAAAAAGCCAGTTCCCCTGCTTAAAGGTCTTGCCTTTCTGCCTTGCAAAAGCTTCCTGTAAATAATGGCTTCCCATTTAACCAGGCAGGATTGTTCAAAAAATGGTAGCAATGCTCAGTTTTTTTTCTTGGGAGAAAAAAACCCAAGCTTTTCTTAAGCTTGTGGGGACCCCAGATTCTGATGGATGGATGAAGTGATGAAAAAGTAGTTTTCTACACTTAACACCTGAAAGAAGTAAAAATGATTAATGAAAAATGGAACTTGTGTTTAAAAATACGTCTCCAGTTGAAGTTCTGTTTTTCTCCATTTAAAATTGCTGTGCCTTACCTCACCCTTTTAGAGGAGTGCACAAGGGACTTCTGGAGAAAACAGAACTAGGATGGGACTTTCAATTACCTTCATTTAATGTCTTTCTGCTGTTGAAAAATATGACAAACATTTTTCCTAGCAGAATAATTTTTTTTTATTAAATCCAATTCCTCAGTGGAAACATCTGTGTTGAAAAATTTACTGGCTTTATTAAGAATCCTGGGTATATTGGGTTGGTAACATCACACTCTAATATTGGTAATATGAGGGTACCTCCCCTTGCAGCGCACACAAATATGCAGCTTGTTTGTTCCCAGAGGCCATGCTGTCATTGAAACTTCCAGGACACACATCACTAAGGATGTCCTGTTTCTCAGTAATTCAAAGTCTGAAAATTGAGACTGGGATACTGCTTTATTTCAGCACATCTGGAGCTGTAGAGAAACCATTCCTGAAATCTCTCTCATTTTGGTAATTACTTTTTTTTTAACCATAGCACTGACAGTGCTGTAAATATCTGTAGTTTTGGTAAAGATGCTTTGGCACGTGACTCGGATTTATTAGAGCAGTTGAAGGATAGGTGCATTAGGAGTCTCCAATGACTAGCTCATTCTGGAAATCTATGCTTTGCGTGGGATTTGAACTCTTCATCTGTCAAAGTTTGGATCCAGACCTTTACAATGTGTTCCAAAGTTATTGCCATTTGAATGTGCTGTGAAATCAGTTTTACAGTCACAAACCTGGAGTGGCATCAACTGTTTCTCTTCAAAACTTCAGCAGAGATTAGAGATTACACTGTGACTGGAGGATTTCCTCAGACACAAAGATCATCTGGCCTTTGTGTGGCTGGCAGGGACACTCGTAAAATTGGCCTGTTGTGTACAAATAGGATTCTTTCTCTTTAATAGTTAAATGCTTTTTGCCAGCACTAAATGTGATTGAAACGAATGAAAATATGTTTAGTTATGAGTACTAGCAATAGAAGTAAGTTGTAGATTGGATTTTAATAGCCATTCTTTATAACGGAGGAAATTTTTTTGTGGGGGGATTTCTCAGGTGATTGATCTTTACAGAAATGTAAGATACGTCTTTGTAATGGAAATAATGTTTCTCTTGAAAGTATGATTGTCTGAATGTTGCTTGAAGACTTAGTTTGCAGCAGATATAAATGGCAGTGTGTTCTGAATCTTTAAACCAAGAATAAATGAGGCCAGTCTGCTCTCTGCAATTTCAGGATTTAGCTTCATGATGTGTGATGTTGAATACTGAACTAATTTTATTAAATGAAAGACAAGCTCATCTCATTTAACCAGTGATTGTATGGTAAGTGGATAAGAAGGTACCTTAGCAAATCTCAGTAAATGCAGAAAGGAACTGTAGAGAAACATCTGACCTTTAGGACAGTACTTTGAATCTGTATGACTGACTAGAAACAGACAAAATTATCTTTTTCAGTGTGCTTGATTCTTCCCTTTCTGGTGGATATTGAATACACGGGAAGAACAGCTGTTTTTTGATGTGGGAAGTGGTAGAGCCTGCAAGAGGAAGCTGGCCAGTCTAATTGCATTTGTCGTCGTGATTGAAGCTGGGTGAGTGGCAGTGCTGTGAGGAGAAAATACAGCTTGGCCTCAGTTTGTCTCTGGGCTGTTTTGTGTAAGATTTTGTATTTATATATACCGACATATACAAATGTATATGTTATAGTTGCATATAGTTGTATCTATGAAAGCATACAGAAGTTACTGTATAGATGTGACGTATGGATTTTTTTGGGAGGGTTCAGCTGAGAATCTGACTGTGATTCCAGGACCTGACAATAGCTCATCTGCCTTCATGCTAACCTAGTCTGATTGAAATGGTTCTTTCCAAGGGAAACTTCTTTAGCCTGTCTAGTAAAAATTGGATGGACTTTTCTTCTCTGCTGTATAAAGGTCCGTGGAAAAGATTAAGTTTGAAATATGAAAAGCAAGTAATCTTTCAGTACTAAAGCACAGTCTGTAAAACATTAATTTCTTGCTGGCTCTAGTACTAAAGCCTACTATTATACATGGGACTATTTTTAGGAAGAAAATGATTGATAATGAAATCCTGATGTCAGTATTTTTTGTGAAACCCAAGAGAAGACAATGTTTATTCTGTCACTTTCACTAGCGGTTCCTGTAGAGATTTCAGCTAAGTGTCTTGTACTGTAAAGCACTCTGAGCTCCTGGGTAGCTTTTCCCCTGTCTGCTCTTATGAGAAAAGTCCTGCAGGACTTAATGGAGAAGAAATAGTAATTTCAAAAGAACTTGGAACATTTAGATGTTCTACATCCTCTTTTGGACCTTCAGTGATTTGACAGATCTTAGGAAAGAATTGAATCCCCATGCAGAATTATAGAATGATTAAAAAACATAGCAGGAAGCAAATTATTCTCCACACAATACTGAGTGTTTGCAAATCAGATGTGTGGTGGGGCTTTGGGGGGGTTGGGGGTTTTTGTTTGTTTTTTTTTTTTTAATTAAAAAAGAAGCCTGCCAGAAGAGGCAAAGCCTGGAGATGGAAGAGTAGTAGTAGTACAGTGGCATTTCTAAAAATGATTTTAATCCATGCGTATGGCTTGAGAGACTTGGTCAGTAAATGTTTCTTTATTGACGTGTATCTGCACCAGCTAACTGGAGGTAAGTGGCTTTAGAAGAGACAGCTCTTAGTTGCCTGTTGAAAGCCAGCAGCAGTGAAGAACTTTTTCAGATAAGGGAGGCAATTAATTTGACATATCTGGTTGTGAGCTTATTTTCTTTTTCAGCACACAGTGTTCAAAGAAAAGGAAGGCTTTGCTAGAATTGCTCAAGGAGGGCTGTATGTAAGCTTCTCAAGTTTGCAGCCGAACTTCACTTTTTCAGTCCATTGGCGAGATGACTAATTCTGTACACTGCAGCTGCCCCTGAACATCAGTTTTTTTTAACCTCTTTTTTCTAATAGAACAGCTACAACCTGAGCAGGTCTCACAGAGATAGTTAATGCCATGTTTGCTTCAGAAATCTGGTGACCAGAGTTGGGAAGAAATGCTGGATACTGTCCTATGGAGTCTCCTAAACTCTTCAGGGAAAAGCTTTGCCATACAAGTAAAGTATTAGCAAGAATTCTGCCAAATTCCCAGTATGAGGGTCTTCAGAAGTTTACAGTTCATGTCCAATACATTATTTAGGCAAAAGAATACCTCACCCTCCAGACTTTCAAATAACATCCTTCTTGGAAGGTGGTTGATATAATAACAAAGTCATTTTGTCGTGACACAAGAGTTAACTGATTTCATGATGTCTGAAAATAAAACGGGTCTGAAATATCTTTGAAAAACATAAACTTTAAAATTTGATCTTTAAGAGAAAATCTGGTTTGAAACAATTTGAGCTAACTTATACTCTTAGAGTATAAGAATGGATGTGGTTTTAAGGTGGGGTTTAAAATACATGGACATCTATTTTTTTTTTAGTACAGCTTTTGCCTGGTTATAATGCATTTGGTGAAAATTTTTTTTAATTAAAAAAGCCACATGCTTATGCAGTTCTTGTTTTGGTTTTTTTTGTTTGTTTGTTTCTTTTTTTCCTCTTAGTAACACAGAACTTAGAGGCTACTTCTATACGTCTCACCTTAAATTTGTTTTTGTTTTAAATAAGTCATCACCAATGATGATTACAAGCTTGTACGCAGCTGGGGCGCACTCTAGACCTAGACTCCAATGGCCAAAGAAAAAAATGCAACCTCTTCCTTGTTAGCTGTTTGAGTATTTTTTTTTTCCTTTGTGTCTGATGGACAGATGGGCTTCAACTGGAACTGCGTGGGTGAATTTGCTTGCAACTGGTCTGGGTCAGATTTGAACAGACAAACCTTGTGCTGCAATCCTGCCTGACTCCCAAGCAAGCTGGGTAGCCCTTAGGGTGCTGTTTAGAAGTGCCGATGTTCTCTGATTTACTGCCATTGCTATTTCACTGTACAATCGTTTATATAATTTAAATTAATTTTAATACTGGATTAAGACTTTAAGATAAATTTTAAGCCTGAGGGTACCTAGTGTGTCATTGCAAGATCCTTAAATGATTTATGATGGTTGTGGATTTAATCTTAGATGGTTGATTATTTTGAGAATGCTGTGCTTTAAAATTAATATGTTAAACACATAGAAGATTTGTTTTTTATCAGCGGTAGCAATGTTAAATATGTTATGTCAATATTGGTTGCTATTAAAATGATTGTGTATATTAAGTGAAGCAGAGGGCTTTCTGGTTGGCCAAGGCAGTGAAGAAAGCTGACAGCTGAAGACAGACGAACTGCATAGGTGGTTTTTATCTTGTGAAAGAGTTGCACGTCACCTGCATAAGTCTTCCTGCTAAAGCTACTGGACAGATTCTGCTGTGCAGGGTGGATGGCAAAACATAGATCAAAGAACCCCCAAAACCCCAAAGACTCTGCAGTACCTGTGTTCCTCTCTCTCCCTTTCTCCTTTCTCCAGACACTGTGGCACATAACTGGGATGATTTTTCCTTCCTGATACTGAAGTGAAGCTGGTGACCAAGCTCATTGCAGCGTGTGCTTCTGAAGGTGGGGTAGTTCTGTGATAGCCCTGCTGACCAGGCTGGTCGTGAGCCTTCAACAGGGTGCTAGTCGCTGGGATAAGGTCATGCGAGAGGCCTGAACTGAACCTGCCTCTGGAAGTCCCAGCTTGGGCAGGGTTGTCTTTGGCACCTGGAGTCAGAAGATCAGCTTGGCAGCATGTGGGAAGTGTTCAGTGTCCACAGCCCCTGGTGCAGGTCACTGCTTGCAGGCAGTGGGATGGAGTTTGCACAGTTGTCCTGCACCGTACGTCAGCTGAGGGGGGCTTGAGGTCACAGGTGACACTAAAAGACCCTCTGTGAGAGGGAGAGGAGACATGAAGTGTCCTGTGTGACAAGTTTCAGTACTGCCCGAGAAATGATCTTCAGCAAGCAGGTGGGTTGTAGAATGGGATGTGATGTAGTGGAATGAGTGAGTTTGTGGTAGGTGTGCTGACCTGCTGGCAGGAGGAAGGACCTTGTGGCGTGAATTCATTACAAGTGCCTCTAACATTGTGTATGACCGTGGTACTTGGCTGGCTTTTGAGGTAGATTGGTTTTCTAGAAACAAGAGGCCAACAAATACAAGACTCAGTCCTGTCAAAAGTTATTTCTCTCTGGTAAAATGAGGAGCTGCAACATCAGTTGCTCTGCCTAGTCCAAATAACCAGTTCCCCCATCATTACAAGGAAGGTGGGTTCTGACTTAAACAGGTTCTGTGCAAATTAATTTTGAAGTTAATGGTGTGAATCCTCATATGCCCGATGCTGGCCTGTTGCCTGAAGAAAGCAAGCCCGGCTGGTTCTCCCTGAACCCAAGGGAACCAGTGACAAATGGCATTGAACTTCATTTCCTATTTCACTTGTGCAAAATAATCCTTATAAAAGCATCCTCAGAAGTTCTTTAAACTTTGAATGAACTTGTTGATGCCAGGGGGTGGAAATAGACTTGAGCTGGTAGTTGTGATAAATGTTATTGTCTGTTGAAAAAAGTATCTTTTGCCTCAGATGCTGTTGTGTGGTTGTAACTCATTTGATCTCTCAGCCGTTGTCTTCATAATTTGTGCCTGTTCACCAGCATTTCTTTCACTTGTTCTTTATAGGCAGTTGTGATTGTCAGTTTATACGCCAGTGCAATATAAAAACCTCAATAAAAATGCTTTTTACACAACTAATATTCTATAAACCAGTCAGTTTCTTCGGGGTAATTCCTCAGATTCTTAATGAGCTATACCGATTCTGTATTTAGATCATGGTTTTGTCACCACACTGAGATGCTTTGTTTGGTGTGTAATCAGCTTTAATAATGGAATTAATAATGAGAAGAAATCCTATGGAAGAAACTAGAAGGGACTATAGAAATGTAATTAGGATGTATAAGCATTTTTCTAAATACCTATAAACACATAAAAATCGGAATTGCTTCATAGCTCTTAGTCATAGCTGAGGAAGTAGAAGAGTCATTATTTAACCTGAAGGCTTAAAGGCTGTTCCCTTAAGTGACCTTGCTGTGCTTGCTGCTGCGGAGCTACCGAAGCATGCACAGCTGAGGACGCGTGCCTCTGCCCTGTGCTGTGCTCCGTATCTCATGGGATGCTGGGGATGGTTTGCCCAGGTAGACGTTCCTGTGGCAGCTCTGATGTCTGTGTGGTCTTCATGGGGCCTGGGTGTGTGTAAAGGTGAAGTGAACAGAAGTCTGTCTCAGATCACTCACAAAACGTACTTGAAATAATATACTTATTTTAAAATTAGTTTTTTCAAAATACTGTTTTTTCTGTTTTCAGTCTTCAATTATTTTATATTTCAGTGTAGTGTCTTAATGTTCTGTATGGTATTTTATTAATTCCTTAAGGTTAGTCTTTAACCTATAAACAGCAGTGTGTCCAGCTGAGGTTTTCTGAAATTTTTCATTTAAAGAAAGAAAAGAAGTCTTCAGCTGTTTATAGCTTTGTCAAATTTAAGCAACTCAGGCTTGAGGAAAATGTTAGCATTTTGTGTGTGCCTAGTGGTTGCTTGCTCGGTTGCTTGGTTGGGTTTTTTTCCAGGATAGAGAATAAGAAGAAAGGAAAAGTTTCATCTGAAGTATCTGGAATTTCTGGGAAGATAAAGGCAAGAAAATGTTGTTCTCTCCCTCCTTTAAAACTCCTTTATGAGGTTTGAGGTGCTCCAGTATATTTGTAATCTGAAGTGGGGATATGAAATCTGTAAAAGAAGAACTTTGCTAACTGCAGAGTTGTGTTTTTTTGGGTACTTTTGG
Source organism: Pterocles orientalis (assembly GCA_011057875.1). Classification (NCBI taxonomy): domain Eukaryota; kingdom Metazoa; phylum Chordata; class Aves; order Pterocliformes; family Pteroclidae; genus Pterocles; species Pterocles orientalis. Next base: position 906,431 of record WKFP01015173.1, read on the forward strand.
AAATCCAACCAAATGTGACCAAAAAGCCTCTGGAAACCCCAGTTTCCCCAACAAACTGTTGCAAGGATGCGATGTTGAATGCTCTGAAATGGATATTGAAGTGTTCCCTTCCGCTTGCGGTTCCTGTGCAAGTGCTGACTGTCCTCCCTGTCCATAGTGACGGACTTGTCTGCCGGCTACTGCTGCGTTCAGGGCATGCGACAGCACGCGGTGACTAGAAGGGACCCTTGTGAACTCATCAGGTAATTAAGACAACGGCTGTTCTGGAGAGCTGGATTTTATCCTTTCTGATTCCACAGAATCCCTGGCTGCCACACGCCAGTTGCTTTGCAGGTGGATGTACCTGGCAGAAGTGCTGAGTGCTGGCTGTAACCTCCTGAGGTCAATGAAAATCCAAGCGGCAAACTGAAATGCTACGTCTACAGAGTCGCACTCCTGGTTGTGACACTGGGTCTGCCAAATCAGGTGTCAGTTACGTCTGGTTTGGTTTTCATCTGTGTGAAATGGTATTGTGCTCATTCATACCAGTGTTCTGAAAGTCTTGGGAGGTTCAGATTGTGTGTTAGGAAAAAGTCTTTGCTAGGACAGCGCCACTGTGCAGGTCACCCAGAGAAGACCCTTCAGACTCCAATATCTTGTCTAAGGGCTGTGCTTTCCTGCCCGGTGATGGGAACCTGGGGTTCTGACAAGCAATCTTTTCGAGCAGCAGCCCTTTAGTTGCCCAGTCCTCAGGGCTGCTTTTACTTCCAGGACAAGGGCTAGGAAGGAAAATGAGGCAAGAGTTTACAGAAATGGATGTGGTAATTGAGGGAGAAGGGGAGTACCAGAGTTTATCATAATTTATTAATGCAGTAGGCCTAGCTTCTGTTAGCATTAGGGTTTAATAACAGCCCATTAGCTCTCTTGCATTCCTTCTATTTTTCAGGACTGAGAACGTGATATGTTTTCTCTGTGGCTGTTTCTTCAATAGAGCGCATTCCCGTTTCCAAGGCAGAAATGTAACAAAGAGGTAGGTACAAGTGAAGAGATTATTCCTCACCACTTCATTTGCTGACAAATGTAGAACAGAACGCAGTTCTATTCACAGCTACCAAGGGCAGGAAACTGGGTTGCCTGTAGGCATTCACTTCATTGTGAATTTATGGTGTGACGATAATATTTGCATTAATCCCATCAGCACAAAGCATACATAAATGCATTCAGAATTATTTTGTCTTGCTCATACAATTTACTTAAGGTCCATATGCAGAATTGTATTTTCACAGCAAGTTTTGCACGTAATATTCAATTTTTCCCCCTTTCTCCCATCAATATGTTGCATATTTTTAAGCCTATCTGGGCTCAGTGCCAGCAAGGAACTAAAGGATCTATAGCAACTGCCACATTTGCACTTTTCATTTACAAATCGGTAACTAAACTCTCATTAAATATTCTTAACCAGTCTGTTCAACATATGTTTGCTTGGGTATTAGTACTTATAAGTTGAAACAAATTAGATCAGTAGCTAAATTTGCTTCCTAATAGCCAAAGATATTTGAGAAAGAATACATTTTGGAATGCAGAAGCAGCAATTCTGCCTTTCTCCTTTATTCTTTAAAAATGGGACATTCAGCTCTGTTCAGGCAGATTAAAAAGGTGGGAATTTGAACTCCCTCCCCACATTTTGCTTCTGTGGCGAGACTGGTGTAGGAAGAGCTTTCAAATGGAGCCAGTAAACATCCACTAACTAGTCTGGCTTACAAATTAGGTTTTGTTTTGAGACACATTTTTTTTCTATTTCATTTTCCATGATTCTCTCTTTCAAACATAAAAAAGGTATTTAATGGGTTTATACTGTTATAAATCTGACTCTTGCTTGTGGAGAAGCATTTTCATCTTTGACTTCTAACAGCACTGACGCTAATTGCAGGAAGAACCACTTCACAAAAGAAAGTGTGAGATCATGGATGTTAGATTGTGTAGACCCTTGGAAAGGTTATTGTCTCTCTTAAATGGTTGTTTCATGTGCTTACAAAGATTGTTAATGATCAGCTTCTAATTAGTTTCATCGTGTTATCAAAACCATAGTGCAAATCGTATCATTATGTTTTCAGGTTTGTGCTACTTCATATGAAATTCAACAGCAGCTCATCCATAATGTATCGGAGACCCCTGTGTATCAGCGTGAGCGTGCCGCTTTCCGCGGGCGGTTCAGGCAGTTGTGGTGCATCCAGTGGTGCTCTGGCCCCACCGAGCGCCCAGCTTCTTCGGTTCTGCTCATGCCTTCTGGCCAGCTGCAATGCCTAACTCACATCGTCTTTATCTTTGTTTCATCGTCTCTAAAATGGGTTTAGTGTTTTTGTACTTTAAAAATGTTCTGCACAGATTTGATTGCTGCTTGTAAGAGCCTTTGATATGTATTTCTGTAAGTAGAGATTAGTAGCAAGTAACAGCTTGGGCTTTTTGAGAAGCTTGTAGTTTTCAGTTGTACCTTTGTCCAGCTAAGGAAGATTGACCTGTGACATACTATCTTTGTGTTTCTGGACCAAAATTCTTCAGGAAAAAGCCTTAGTTTTTGCTATGTAACCCAGGACTCTGACAAGTCTGGTATCTTTTTTTTTTCCAGTAGTCTTGCCCCATCCCTGATCTTGCTTTTGATTTTTCTAAGGTAAAACAACCTTTTACCCTAGATAGACGTGGACACAGGACTTCCTTAATTCAAAGCCAGAAGAATTGTTTGGGAAGCATATATTGGTAACAGATCCGACTGCAGAAAAATATCTCTTTGTGTTAACTAGATGACAGTGCCAGTCAGGAAGTGTAACTGAAATACAACAGACAGCATCCTCTGACACCTAAAATGAATGCAACTGCAAAGATCCCTCCTTATAAAAAAAAACCCCACCATGCTTTGGTAAATGTGGATCCTTAAGACTCTGATCCACAAGTGTGTGTTGACCAGTGGGGGGGTGGGCTTGGCCCCTAGGAAGTGTCTTCTCAAAGCCACTGGAATTTAGAAAATAGTTTTGATGGTTTTGTTTTTTTTTTTTTTCAGGGCATAAAATGAACTACAGGGAAGAGCAAATCCTTTCTTTTCAGCTTATCTTTGGAAGCAGGTTTTTCCATCTGCTGCTCTGACCCAGGCCTGCCTGGCGTGGTCAGTGTGTGACCTGCATACTGGGTGTGCATGGAACTGCATCAGCAGCTGAGCAGGCGCTGGGGAACAGCGCCACAAAGGAAAATGTTGAGAGCATGTCTGAAAACTCTGGAACTGCAGGAGAGGTTTGTTTGGTTTATAAGTATATTGGTGTTGAGAGGAGATGAGAAAGGAGAAAACAAAGATCCAGAGCAGCAGTGCAGGCATTAACTGTGCTGACAGAGATTACTCACGGTTTCTTCAGGTGAAAGGTTGATCTGAAGATTTATTTTCCTTCAGTAGGAAGTGTTATAACCAATCACTTACTGCTAAGTAAACTGAAATAGGTGAAGAATTAAGGCTTGTTTTAAAAATTGAAAAGTTTGGTTATTTAATGATTTTGTTTTTAAAAAAATACATATTTTTTACAATTCTGTGGGACTAAAAAAGTTTTTGTAAAATGCTGCTTGATTGTTTTAAGGATACATGGAAAACCTTGGGAAAGCATCTCTTCAAACTGTCTGCAGTACTCCAGTGACACTAAGCTATTTTTCACACACAGTCTAGCAGAACAGAAGTGGCTTTTATTCCGATGACAGTTTGCATATTTAGTTTGCTGCATTTTTCAATACCAGTTAAAACTTGTGAGTAAATCTGTGATGCAGTGCAAAAAAAGTTGAAGGCTAACATGTTTTGGAAGAAATAGCAACTATGTTGTTTAAAAAAATCATAAAATTTCTTTATAAATATGTTTAAATGTCAGCTGTTGACCAGCTCCAATACATTCTGGATGATATTTGTCTGAAAATCAGAATAACAAAATACATCAGTTAGCCTAGACCATTTCCATTGCTACCCGTTAGCGTAAATATTCTGTGATCTTCATCTCAACTTCGCTTGGCTTGTTTATTTTGTAGGTATTTATTACACAGCTGCAGACAGTTCACAGGATTGGCAATATTGTATTTTAGCTTGTGGTTCAGGATTATTGAACCTTTTTCTTTACATAAATCATCCAGCACTGCATTCCATGTCTAATTGCTTTCGTCTGTGAAGTTGGGCTGAAAACCTTGAGGAGTGGACGTGCATGTATCTTCAGACTTTCCCCATCTCTGACCAGGTAAAAAAATATTTCAGAAAACATTGTATGTAGTGATGAGTGAAGGTTCAGGACAGTGTTTTGTGTGCACAGTTGTGTACCTTACTGTTCTCCCAGTCATTACTTTATTTTCATCCCAAGTAGAGTCGCTTTTCCTGGATCTTTGAGTAATTCTATCACAGTGAATAATGTGCTGTTGTGATGTGTGAGAGACAAACAGCGAATCTGAACTGTTTCCTGGGTCTTCAAAACACACAGGGTTTCCAATCATCTCCGTCACCCTATGTAGTTAGAGGAGAAGAATTACTGGTCCAGGCACAGGATGAGAACCAGGGTCACCTCTCTTGTTAGTGCAACGTCCTTTCGCTAGTTAATTACAAAATGAAGTATTACGAGGGGATTACACTGTCTCTCTTCGGTTGAATTGCTGTATAAAAAGCCTACATGATTTGAGGGGAAAAAAAGGCAAGCAGTTAGTGGTTAATCTGAACCTTCCTTCTTGCTGTAGATCTGGTAAACATCTGTAGACTGTTACTGCTGTTCTGATTGAGCTGCATGCAGAGTGACTCTGTGGAAGTACCAGCTGCAAGTGCATCTGAAGTCACCTCTCAGAAAAGCGGGCAGTCTGTGAGCTGTGCTAGTAAGTGTGTGCCTGCTAACGTTGCAGTGTGGCTATGGAAGTATCCCTGATGGAAAGTACTCAGGGTTTCTGGTGGAAAAGTAGTTTTGGTTTTGGTTTGTTCTTTTTTTTTTTTTTCTTGTGGACTGGCATGGTTGCTGAAAGGAAGAATGGGGAGGAACAACTTCCATTTATTTAAACCTTGGCAATATCTGCACTACCATTAAGGAAGAGAGCTTCACCTGTAGTGTATTTCTCAGTATCCCAATGACACTGCACTGTTCATTCACCATACCAGATTGTGAATGGAAAGTTTTCAGCAAAAACATCACACACAAGTTACACATAAGCATATGTATAGTTACACCAGTAAATACTAGAAAGCTGTTGCAGCAGCTCTTGTATATGCAGCCTCACTATAAATACTGGTTGTTGCTTATTCAAGCAATTATGCTCTTTTTCTTATTCGCTCTTTAGAACAAACCATTAAAATTCATATGGTTACATGTTACAGATGCTTATTCAGTGTTGAAAGAGATGGGGCAACCAGTAACTTTCAAGTAACTGTTTTTTAAGTAGCTGTAGGAATCAAGTGGTCTGTATATCTGTGCGTACTGGTCTAAGTTCATGCGTGTATACAATTCCCAGCCACACTCTGTATCCTTGCAGTCAAAGTCGCAGGTCTCCAGTTATATTTGGAAAGTGCTTTTGTAATCTACATTTATTAATTTATCAGCTGTGCCTCCACAAGTTGACTGAGGGCTGTGACACGTGTTGGAGTGTGGTGATTAAACTGTTTCTTGAGCTGTCCCTCTCCCTTCATGTGATGTACCTCAAAATGACTGGGCATGCTGATGGCTGACTCTCAAGTTCCGTTAAATCGTTCATCTTGGAAGCTATCTAACCTGCCTGCCTGGATAAAGTGTGATGTGAGCCTTTTGGTTTATTCTCTGTATGGTCTTGAACATGGCAATACACCCAGAAAGGAATAATTTACAAAAATGTCCTGGGTGTATGCCATAAGCTATTCCACTCCACAGCAAACCACTCCTGGATGCTACTCCAGAGGAGCAGCTTACATCAAATACCGACCAAACCCAAGGAAAAGTTAGTCAAGTTTAAGACAACGGTGAGAGATGCTAGCTATGGCATTAAAATTGCTCACTTTCAGTAAGGCAGAAACACTTGAAATGGGGTTCAGCTAGGAAAAATCCAACATGAATTCATTATATGTATATATAAAATTATATACATAAATCCAACATGAATCTTTAATATATGAGGGGGGGAAAAGGTTAAAATTAGCCATTGGACCACAGCCTTACTGGATAGAGAAGCTGATAGAAGTTCTGGCAAGTATCAGAGGAATTTAAAGGCTGATCAAGCTGAAAGATTGAAGATTTACTAGAACAACTAGGAAAGAAATCCTTCTCACCTGGTTTGCAACTTGAATGATTCCGATAGTATCCTGATCAGTGTTACGCTGTTTAGGGAAAGGGATGACAGCAGACCGTGCTGTATTTGTTCCTCTTTTAAATGGGCAGAAAAGGAAAGTTGGCATCCATTCTTTCAGTTTGCAGTCTCAAGTTTAGTAATAACTTGGAAAAGTGGGAGAATGTAATTTTTAAAAATGTAGCTTCTGATAAACCATTGAATTTATCCAGTAGAATTAATTCTGGTGTGTAGCTCAGAGCACTGCAAGGAATTAAGGAATAAGCAAGCTGCATGTTTACCCTTGAATGAAAGTAAGATGGTCTTTTTGGACAATCTAGGCTGTATCTTGAACTCTAGTAAATAGCGAACATGACCCCAAAACTTCCAGAGAGAATCACAGGAGAATTTCTGGTTGCATGGACAACTTCTCTTTGTGTTACCTCTCTTAAACTCTGCAAATAGGGACATGATGGAAAAGCAGAAAACCTGGGAGCTGATCTTACGCTGAAAACAAGTCTCTTGTTAGTCTTAAAGTTAGTCAGAACAGCTCTTCTGCTGCTCTGATTTCTCGAAGGCCACCCAGAGCTCCCTGTAATCTCTTCTGTACATCTGTATGTAATTTAGTTGTGAGGAAAGCTTGAGTCTGGGAGGTGAAATCTATCCTAGTGCTGGGTAGGTACTAGGTCACCACCTCTACTCAAATTCTGCATTTCTTTGAAATGATGGAAGATGACTAGTAAGCAACCTTAAATCCTGTGTCTGGTTACTCTAAGGCAGATGTCACAGCAATGAGGTATTCTGGACTTGATACCTGGTTGAGTTGAGGAGATGTTTTGCATCCAGTGGACTCATTGACTAAGGGACAGCTGCACATATCCGTGTGGTTCGGTGATGCCTGGAGTTGTTTCTATCAGATAAAATACAGTTAGCAGTCAACCAGAAAAACAGGTGAAAATAAACACACTTAACAGGAGTTCTTTGAGATGCTTTCTGCTGTTAATTCCTCCCCTCCTAGGTTTATACAACAGTTACTCTTTAAGACAAACCCAGCAGGAATAGTTCTGAGAGGTCTTTAGCTCTAGGCAATGTTACAAAACCTGAATAGATTTGTCAACGGTGAGTGTAAACCGCTATTTTCCAAGCAGCTCTCCTGAAGGATCGTTTGTGTTCCAGTGCTGTTGTTGGCTGTGATGGCTGTGACAGTCATCTGTTGGGTTCTGTGGTGGCAGCTTGGGAGCTGGATGTGACATGCTCTTTTTGTTTTACTTATGGCAATGATAAATTGAATAATTCAGTCATAACATTTTATATTGAGGCTATCTCCAACCTTCTGCAGTTATTTACTTTGTGAAAACTACTGAGTGGCAAGAAATAACGTTTTTAATTGAAGCTGTTTTCACACTGCTCTTTACTTCAAGGTCCAACTGACTGAACCAACCCCAGATCCTGGAAAAATTGCAGAGGAGGCTACTAATAGCTGGTATTCTGAGTTCTCCTTTGGGAAGCTGTCCTGTGAGTGCTAGAGCCATTGTGGGTTTCTTTATTTCATTTGTCACTACATGTAAGAGGGATTTCACACGGTTGCAGCAGTACTGAGTGTGCCTTCCGTCCTTGGAGTAACGGGTGAGTTTTGTCCTTTTCTCTGGGTGTTCGTGTTGTAACATTACACCATCTTCATGTAAGATTTTTTAACAGCGCATATTTTGGTGTATCTGCTCTGATGGGTTTGGACATTTAAAATCTTTCTGAGAGAGCCTGAGAGAACATAGCACAGTGCACACTGCTCTTGGCAGCCTCTAGAGCTGGCAACATTGAAAGACAAAAAGAGGTTTTCATATTTTGTCTTAGTAATTACATGCTTCATAGGCCACAGGACCATATTTAATAGCTTTAAGTACACTGTGGAAATAAGGAAGAGAAATGTGGTATTGGAAGAATTCCTAGATTGAAAAAGCCTTACTCCACCTTTCAGCCTATATGTCTTTTATCTTACAGTAACATGTGCTGCAAAAAGAAATAGTTTGTCCGGACTGATGTTTTTTAGGTTCTCACAAGATCATTCCTGCAGTTCTGAGAGAGTTCTTCTGTTTACATACCCAAATGGAGTTTGTGTATTGTGGCAAAAGTAGTATTGTGGCAAAAGTAGTAAAGTATGAAGCTGACCTAATAATGTGTACAACAGTAACTCACCGATCTTCAGCTACTGCTGTGAGTGAATGTTTCCTAGTTCTCCTGTCCATCAAATATTTGAGGCAACAGATTTTTTTTGTTCTTGATAACTTGTTGAAAGTAAGGGCTTTGGCCACTTTATTTAGGAAGATGCAAGATGATGTATGCACTCTTACCCATGAGAGAATTGTGTTCAGTAGGTAGCTAAAGTGATTTCAATTAGTTAAATTAATGCAAGAGTATCTTACTGTAGACAAAGATGCCTCAGTTTCCAAGAGCTGCAGTTTTGACTGGCTGGTTTCAAATATTGTTTAAAGAGCAGTCATGCAGAAGGAATTTTAACTGTACAGGTTTCTAAACAGACTGAATTCAGTTGTTTTAATGTGCATAGCAGATTTGACACTTTGTTACTAGAGAGCATTTATTGCCTTATGAAATAAACAGTCAACCCATTTTACCTGGAAATGGGGAGCTGATAATTGGTGTATTAAAAACTGTAGTTTGTACCTGAGAAAACTGCATGAGAATGTGGTAGTGTATCTTGTGTTGTATTAATCTCTTAACTCAGTCTCTCAGAATCAAAACCTGGAAGGCATAAGGTACTGTTAGAAAGAGGTGTGGTTATAAACTCCAATTTCAAGCAGAGCGATTTAGTAACAGCTTGAGGTACCCTTTCTGCCTTAAAACATGGATAAGAGCTTTTTTTGTGATGAAACCTGGAACTGGAAGATGCTTGTATAGTTTGTGTTTCTTTAACCACTGTAGCCTGTGGTAATTTTGGAAAATATCTCAGACTTTTCCAGTTTGGGTGAATGTCACTACAGCCCCTCCTGATGGTGTACTCATGGGAGTAATAGTTTTCACTAAAGATCAGCACCTGGGTTGTGTAGATTCACAACCTGGGATTTTGTCTAGTAGTGGCTGGTAAGTCATTTGCATAGTAAAGATGGTCACAATTTTATTCTGCTGTCAGTTGTTTAGAGAAAGTGCAGAGTTGTTAGTGTGGCCTTGTTGCCTTCTCAACAACTGTATTATGCTTTAAGGAAGGTCTGAAACCTTTTGAATCTGTGTGAGTGAATTTGGAAGGTGAGATTCATGTTGCTTTGCTGTTCTGTGGAAGATAAAGAAGTACGAGGCTCCTATGTAGATAAGCACTTCATTTTGACAGACCTAATTTGGTGAGAAATGAGTCAGCATCTCCCTCTAGGTCTGTTTGTATTTACTTGGATGCTAAGTGACCACCAAACATTAGTAACACTAAAAAGACAAGGTTTGTCAAATTACTGCCTAACTGGAGCTCGGCAGCTTCCCACACTTCTCTGTTCTCCCTCGCAGCTGTAATTACAACTCCCTGCTCTTTTGTTGGCATTCTCCTAGCCCCTGTTCGCCTCCTCTCCCTTCATCAATGGGCTGCTGTATTTTTTTGTTACTGAGCTACTGGCCAATGACTACATTCCTTTTTCTTTAGTCTCCTCCTAACCATTGCCATGGATACAAACTTCGTTGAATTAAATACTGACAACAGGTTCATGAAGAATAATGACCCAGTGATGTACAAGACAAAGAATGTTAGAAGTCAAAGTGATGGTACTAATAGGTTTTATTGAATACTAAGGAGGGCTCTTGGAGGGATGCCTTTGCTCGTACATTAGTGTAGTTATGTTGCTGCGTCCAAGTTTCTCTTGCAAACTGCTGCACTCAGCATTCTCTTCTGACCTTGTCAAACTGTGTTCTGTTCTTAGTGTCCAATACAAACCTAAGTTACACATATGGAGACTGCTACTTAGCATTTTCTAAGACTTCTGTTTGCCAAGTGCGTTAGGGTGGTTAATGTAACTGATGAGGGGTATTCGTGGAGTGAGCAAGATTTTGAGCATACAGCTCCTGTAATGTAGCATTATTTTCCTGGAAAGTAATGTTAAATCCAGTTCAGCAAGAAGAAAGCCCTGTTTCTAACCTACCGGATACATTCAATATAATGTTCTGGCTTTGGTTTGCTTGGGGTGACCTGAGCCCAGTAGCTCTGGTGACACACAGTGCCTTTGTGGTGCTGCTGGATTAGGAAGGCTGTGCTGGATTTGGCTGCTGCAGTGTGTGGACAGGACACTGGCCAGGTGTCCCCTCCGCTCTACCAAGAGCTGAAGCAGCCTGTCAAGTTCTGCAAGGACGTTGCTGTAAAATGCCATCAAATATCAGCCCTGTTTAGGAATTCCTTTACAACCTGTTGGGAAGCACCTGGATTATAGTTACCTGTTCTCTGGAGAATGAATCCAAGGTTGACTGTTTCCCAAGGTGAATCTCTAAGACACATTGTTGTTTCACATCTGGGAATTTCCTTACTAATAAAGGCAAGCATCTGAAAAGGAAGTAGGAAAGATGAAGAGAAGAGAAGGTAGGTAGCTGGGCAGTGGGATGCGTCACAAGCTGCCAGTGCACTGTAATTTCTTACCCAGAACCACTCTTTAAGCACTGCTTTACTCCGGTGGTTTGGATTGCTAACAGAGCCCTGCAGTGCTGCTCACACTTAAACTAAGGACTAGTTTAAGGAAATTCAGCTCGTGAATTCTTCATGAGCATGATTTATTCACGTGCAAATATTTGCTCAATGTTGTATGGTGATGTGGACTATTGCGATACTCTCTTTAAGGGAAAAGACAGCTTTCAAGTTTTGTGATCTAAAAAAAAAACAACTCATTTGGCCTCTGTATTTTGAGTGATGCTTGAGAGCTGGGCATTGCAATGAGTCTTTATTTCCCTTGGGGCATTCAGAAGCCTGGTTAAGGATATGCAGCCATTAATCTTTCAGTCTATGGGACTGATCAGCTGATTGTCTGGCAATGTAAACATTTACATTTTGAGAATATTGAGTGCTCTTTATCAGTTACAAATCACACATTATCATCACCTAGAGATGTAACAGTGTTGTCACCCAGGCAGGCCACCCACTGCTTTGGCTTTTATAATTTCTTTGTCAGATATTTGCATAGTAGAAGACGTTATAATGGGAATCCACTTTGAAGGGAAGGAATTTCCCTGTTTGTGCAGATCTCTGGAGCCTCGGTATACTCTTTATTAGATGTGGAGTTTAAAACATCTGTGTTTAAACTGATCAACTGGCATTACTCCTGGGAGAATAAAACTATTTTCTTATTCCTGATTTTAACCTTTCGTAAGCTGGTTGAACGTACTGCTTGGAAATGGAACACGTGCAGCTTTGTCAGCCCTCCTGTTCCAGCTAGCCCAATTACAGTGAAATGTGAGGGGGGATTGCTCCAGATGACATGCTGATCCAAAATTAAACAGCTAAAGATATTGAATAGCTTCATTATAGCGGGGTCCCATATGCTTTTTGCAGCTAATAAGGGATGGTTTAAATAACAAAGTTCAGGAAATAGTGAACTTGGTCAACGTTTTGAGGCACCCAGTGTGAGGCTTCTCATGCCACAGTAAGATGTTGTATGAGAAGCACCATGGCAGGTCTTCGCAGATCACCGTGTAGAGCCCAGCTGAAACAAATGGCCCAGCCTCCAAAACCACAGCAACCGCCTTCCCCAAACGAGGGAATTATGTGCAAATTCTTTGTTCTCTGACGGTGGGAGGAGTTGCCTTATTCATAGCTTGAAGCTTTCATGCTCCCCTCAGACTTCTGTATCTCTGGGTTAACTTTCAGCTTGTGGTGTGGGTGCTTGTCCAGGACATGGGGCTTCACATTTTGCTTGTGCTGGCCTGATTCTGCGGTATGCTTAGCTGCTGCAGTTCTGCACCAGGAGCAGGACATATGGCAAGTCTAGGAGTGTTGCACAAGCGTCATAGATTACCTCTACAATAAGAAGCAAAATCTCAATCAGTTTAAGTGACTCTTGTGGTGTCACAAGAGTGCAATGTGAAGGACTAATCAGTTAAATACAATCTCTGGGATAAATTTGTCTTCTCTGAACACTCCAGAGTTAGTTTTTCCATGGATAGTTTTCTCCTTTTAAAACTAGATTTATTTGTTTCTAGCTCAGACTGCCTGAATTCCAAAGCAGATGGAAGGTAAGGTTATGATGTGTCTGGCATTTTCTATCTGTGGTACTGACCCACTTCCTTGGCTACTCATGTCATTATTCCACCCACTTCCAATTTGCAGATTCTTATGAGTAATGAATAAATATAGGCCTTCAGAGGGAGCAGAAAATGCTGATCTTCTGCATTTTCCCCACAGTGCCTCGTATTTAGCTCATGGAATAATACTGAAATTTTGGAACCAAGTTTTGTCTTGTTTGTACAGAAGAAGGGGGTTGGAATGGGGTGTAAGGTAGCCATGAAAATATTTTTTTCTATTTTTTTTTAATTATTCCTGACTTTGGGCCAAAAATTTCCAGTGTGTATTGCAAATGGCCTTTAGTGCAATATACTGCTAATTGTCTCCCTTTTCAAACAAGGATCTTTTTACTGACAGTCAAAACTCTGTCCTCAGAAATGCTGAGCTCACTTTGGTGGCAGCAGCTCAGCTCATTTGGATGTGACCTACTTGAAATTAATACTTGTCGTTAAGTACAAGTCTGCATTTAGTATCGTCGTGCATCTCCAGATGCCAGAAGATGTTTATGAGACTACAGCCCAGGGCAGGAGAGGCTGCAGCTGCACCTCGAGCTGGAGAGACTCCTGTGAGCAACTCATGCAAAAGTTTTCTGTATTGCTGAACTCTCCTACAATGTGCCTGAAGCAGGGCCTAACAGTAATTTCAGGTAATGTTTTAAAAGATGCTTAACTGGGGACCAGCTGCAGTTCCTAAGGTGTTTGCTGATTACTTATTGATGCTCAGTCTTAGTGTCTATAAACAGCCCAACTGTTCCTTGAAGCAGGTAAAGTAAAGAAACACAAGGCTTGCCAAGTTGGCTCTGTTGGGCAGCAGGTTTTAAGGGTGGATAGGCACCAAGGAGGGATATTTACAAGGACTTAAGGAAGGTTAAGTAGGCTTACCAACTTTATTAATTGTAGAGATGAAGAGACATTTATAAATTGACCAACTGATTCAGTCTGTGGAGTTAGAGAGCTGGATACCAGGCAGTGAGAAAGAAGACACAACTTTCTTGCAGATGCCTTTTAATAGCACCTCAGGGATGTGGCAGCATCCGAGCCTTGCTTCAGGCACAAGAACTGGTTATGCAAAGTTAAACTCTATATAAAGTTTCAATTTTATGTGGTCTCTAGAAAAGTCAGATGATTGCTACTGCATGTTCTTTAAGCAGGCATTCAGTGAAACTGCGTGCTGTGTCTCAAGATAGCCCACTGCTGTTTCTCCTTGCCTAGTATTTTAAAGCCTCTCTGTCCCCAAAGAAGTGCAAGGCCCAAAGGTCAGTGTGAATGAGATTCAAATGAAAGCTCTGAGGAGCACTGTCTGTCCCTTGTCTGGGTTCACTTCTAGCTGGCTGCTCTGTCCCACTGAGGAGTTATCCTTGCCTGGCTCAGGCACAAAATATCAGGGCATTTATGTAGTGCTGTAGGGAGCTGCAGAGGCTCTCCATTGGGGGACAAGAAAAAGGCTACGGAACAGAAAAGAGAATAGAAATGGCTGTGAAAATTGTGATTCTTATCAAGGCAATAGAGTCATAAAGGTTTAGGAGCAAAGCTGTTGATTTGCTCAGACAGATTTTGTTCCTACTTATTAGAGTATTTCACTGGGTGTGACACCAAGTCTTTCAAAGCCTGTGGAGCAGTTAACAAATGATCTTCCCAGCCCACTGTGCTGCTTACTTCAGTGTTGCCTCTCCCATATGAAGACATCTTTTGTCTTAGAAGCTGATCATCTGCCATGCTAAGGCTTTACAAACATGACTTTGCTTATGGTAATAGCTGTTTATTGCAACTAGTGTAGCGAAGGAAATCAGAAAAAGCTGTGGCACAATAAGCCAGCCAGCAGGTGATGAACTCATGCTTGAATTGCTCAGAGTACTTTCGTATTGAACTTTCTCTCTCGGGAAGATTTGAAAATGTCTTAAACACAAGACTCCTTATTGTGAGTTTGCATTTTTGTTAGTATCCTTGGCTACTGTTTCAAAAACATGTTCTGAAAAGGTTTCCAGGCAAAATATACTATTCTGTTGTTTGTGTGTACAGTGAATCATAATTTTTAATTTACGCATTATCATAGTTTCCCTACCTGAAAGCAGTGTGACAAATGACAATTCATACACTTTGCTCATCAGAAAGAGCATAACCCTTTAGAGGGAAAAAAATCCCTGGGTCGGATCATAAATACCACCATTCATAGCAAGCGTAGAAGGTTACAAGATAAGTGAAATTTTTTTTGTAAGACATTCCTGTTTTCTGCCTTCAGCTATTACATACTGTGGGCTTCTTTTTGTTTATGGTGCTCACTAATTCTAAATTTCTCTTGCCTGCTTTGGCACAGTTTTCTTGATGAGGCTCAGTTAACCTGTTAGGTTAGGATGAGGCTTTGCTGGGTTCCTTGGATGTTGTCGGTGGAAACCAAACTTTAACTTGTGACTATACAAACTGCTGCTCACTAAGTGTATGTGCATGCCTTTAACTTTAAATCTGTCTTCTACGGGATGCTTTGCGTTGGCTTTCTTGTTCGTGGCTTTGTGTTTAGGCACCGAACATACTGCATTAGCAAAATAGCGAGAACTGTGCTTGCTGGTCACATCATGCTCTGATTTGAAGTGTTTGGTGAAACAGCTAAACCTAACACTATTGCACTGTGTGGATCACAAATCCTCACAGGCTGTATTCACGAGAGAAGCCGAGCTTTTCTGTCATTTTCTCTAATGTCTGTATATATGCTTCCCACTGTTGACACAAAGAACTGTAATTAGGAAAAGCTGAAAATCAGATTGCAAATATGCCAAATTTATTCCTGTGTATTGTGGTCATACGAGTTACACCAGGGATGGATTTGGCTGAGACTTTTTATTGTTATAAGTAGCTGCTGGACATCAGAATTTGACCAGAAGTATCATCTTCTGTTGTCAGCAATCTGCTTCTGTTTTCAAAAGTTTATCCGAAGTTTGGTCTTCCCTTCTGACTGCATTACAGCTACTGTGCTCTTGCCTGTGAAGAAAGGGCAGTTTCTTCACTTCTGTCATTATTCCTGTTTACATGCTTAGTTTTATTGTGGTCCCTGTCTACCCATCACAAAAATACAGTTAAATGTACAATATAAAAGACAACATTTAATTTTCCTGTTCTAAAAATCACTGCAAGTCTGGAAAACTCAATTTTGTTAAAGAACTTATTCACTCAGACTTTGTCATCCGAGTAATTTGTGGGTGACACAAACTGACTGAGAAAGGTCTCTGCTACCACAGTGACCGTACATCAGGAATAGGAGTTACTCATACACTGTTTCTTATGAGGAAGTCTGTGGAATGATTCTTACAGCTCGGATATGAATATTAGATTTGGCCTGCTGTGCAGCGCAAGTCAAGAGCTCTAACCCTGATGTAGGAGAGCTGTTCCTCTGCATCTCGCACTCTGGCCTCTTGCCAGTTGATTCAATCTGCAACCTGTTAGCTTTGATGGATGGGTCTGCTGAGGGTGAAGGCTGACCTTGGAATAAGTGCACCAAGACTGAAGATGTTGTGATGTAAGGTTTGTGCCTTAGCTACACTTATCGAATTTGTGCAACTTTATGTGGCTGGCTGGCTGATCTTCGCTGCAGACCAACCTGTTTGTGCTAATGCTCCAGACAACAGTGAAATTCTCTGGAAAATTGATACGAGAAATAACCTCTCTGGACTAAAAGGCTCTGTTTCTTTTTATGATCAGCTAAGCTAGTGTGAAAGCAATTTTATATGAAGGTGATGAGCTCAGTAGCTTTCAGCTTCCAAAGAAAGGGAAGAGAGGAGAGAAACCTGAAGAACAGTTGAGAAACCAGCAGAGAAATACAAGTAGGTTGTAATACAGCCTCTCAAATGCACAGTGATGAACGCGTAATGGAAAGGGCTTGTTCCTTGCCACACAATTAATTATGTTGCTTTCTTGACAGCGGAGAATTCCCTTGCCCGCCATGTCAAGAAATGCCCCATTCAAGAAAATAATTAAAGAAGATCTTTTAACAGTGGAGATTTAGTGTCTGGATTGTATCTCATAATATTTTTGACAGCACTCGGCAATCAATTCAGCGAGTCCATGTCTCAAGGGGCTATTCTTTTGTTAATAAACTTAGGTTGCATTCCAGCTGCTACAGAACTGAGGGGTATTTTACACAGATAAATGTCTTTTCCATGTTTTAATGTGTATGATTTGTGTGTATCTTTGCTTCAAAATCAATTATTTGTCACATGGGAAGTATTTTGCTACCAGCAGGTGTTGCAGCTGGTTTGGCTTTGTGTTCTCTGATTGGCATCTGTGTGACCTTCTGTCTGGTAAGAATGGAAAAAAAATATTTGAGGTTTCTTTTTAAGCATGTATAAGAACACTTGGCTATATTTCTTCATCTGAGAAACAGAACTTTAGACTGATAAATGAGAAAATATTGCAATAAAGGCCCTTCCATTGAGCGGCATGGGCTCATATGCTACTACTGTTTCTTTAATTTTTGAAATATTTGCAGCAGCTCTTATTTTGTTAGTTTAGGAAAGCTAGAAAGGAAGCATTGGGAGTTGCTTAGGAAGTTACTGATTTTTTCTTTTTTTTTTTTTTTTTTTTTTCTGTTGCAGC
>WKFP01015173.1:924281-941165 GCA_011057875.1 Pterocles orientalis
GTCTTTTGTTTTTTTTTTTTTGTTTGTTTTTTTTGTTTTTTTTTGTTTTTTTTTTTTTTTTTTTTTTTTTTTTTTTTTTTTTTTTTCCCCCAGACTTAACACAGCATCAATTTTTTTGAGTATTGTAAGGAAAATCTGCAAGGTTTTGTTGGAAAAGTGTTGCTTATTCCCTGTGTGGGAGCATGGGGAATAAGTTAGTAACTTTTCTCGCTGACATCTGTGCTGTCCCTGGAAATAGTAAGCAGAATTTGGCTGCTTCCGTATCAGCTAACTGAGTTTGGTGAAATAAAGCATTTAGCTCTACTGATGCCAGTGGTACTAGGTGGGACACACATTCTGTTGAGTTTTGCAAAATATATTGAGTTTGTCAGTTTCTCATACAATAGGGAACACAGGATTGGTTCCTGACTCAGCTTGCACATTGCCTGTGTTATTTAGCTTTTCAGCCTGTTTAGTTTGAACAGTTAACTATACACAGCGCTGCCGTTGCTGTTATGATTTAAGCAGATTTCCTGATCCTGAGATCTTCTGTTTGTCACCCTTCATAGCTCTCATTTTAGCAAGCCTCGTAAAAGTTGTGTGCTAACCTTTTGTGATTTCCGCTATAAATATCACTCATCTTTGAGGTTTTCCTGTCAGCTGGGTTAAATGGCATTCCACCGTCATCACTCACTTGGCATGCAGTCCTGATTTGCCTCCTTACTGTTGAAATGATTTATGAAGTCTTGAAATAGTTTTTATCTTATATTTGATTAGTTGTTGCTTAGGTCTCTTTCTGTGGTGGTAATGTTCTTTGTATCTTCTGGCTCAGTTTTTTAAAGATCTGAATGAGTATATGATGTAGTGACGTAAGGCAGTAGCTGCGTAACTGATAAAAGAAAGCCATTATGAACTAAAATGCAATCTTTGAGACCTTGTTATCTGCACTTTCTGATCCTGACTTTTTCACGTGGAAGTGCACAGCATCAGTGCCTTACTCAGGTTATTGTAGTTACTATAATTTTGTTGTGCTCCACAGATACTGTTTGTTTAAATCTTACTATGATCTCCCTAAAAATGCAGCTATTCACATGAGGTCAAAGGCTTCAAGGTAAAGCTGCAGCATTGAACTTGAGGTTGGCAGGGACTTTGCTAGACTGTTAATCATCCATACCATTTCCCAGGAACAGATTCACAGGAAAAAAACAAGCCAACTATGCAGTGGGCCATATGCAGACATGAGGGGCTGTTTCCTTTACACCCCGAAGTTAGATCAGGGCTAGTTTACATTGATGATAGAAAGTTACCATTTTAACTAGTTTCTCACCAGTTTGAAGTAAATCGATGTTCTCGTGGTCTGGGTGGTGCTGACAAGGGGGATCCTGCCCATTTTCAGTTTCATGTTTCTGCTGAGAACTGAAAACTCCAGACTTCAGTGAGGCATGACCAGGACTAAATTTAAAAAAATTATCCCATAAATCTGGAACGATTTTCACTCTGGATAATCAACTATGTGAAGCAGATTGCTGCTGGGTTTTATTTTGGAAGCTTAGAAAAGTGTCTGACATTTACTCAGTTGTAAGACTGGGTATAAATTAAAACAAAAATCCCAGCACCTTGGGAGAGAAGATAAGTCCTTCTAGACCTCTTTCAATTTTTTTTTCTAGAGGTGAATTTTCGTATTAGCTGTTTTTTCTCTAGTTTCTTCTTCTTCAGATGCTGGTTAGATGCAGACTTTAATGTGTGTTTAATTCTTTGCTAACCAGAAGTTGGTTGCAATAAAATACTATAGCTGTTCTTTGGCTTTTGCTGACCTTCTCCAGTATTTCAGCGTGGATGTGTGAGACTGCTGGGAGGTTTCAAACATTTGCAATAGCCCTGGACACAAACTGCAAAATGTGAGTCCCTGTTTAAAGTCTCTCTCCCCTGTCAGCTCCCAAATGTAATAATGATGGAATTTGGGAAAGTAGCAGGAGCTGCTATCTGGTATGTATGTGCAAGAGATAAAGTGCATGTGCAATAATAAAACACTCTTCAAAATCTGATCTTTGGTCTGTTAATATGCTGAACATGACTTTTTTTTACAGCGGTGATTTATAGTCCAGCATAACCATGCAGAATCACTTCATTATATTTGAATAATGAAAAGAGTGCCATCAAAATGGCATGTCTCAGGGGAGCTTTCGGAGGCAATACTTTAAACAAATGACTTTTTAGATAAATTTATTATGAAGTGTGATGAAAGCCATTTTTCTTGGCAGTCACATCTTGCAAAATCAATGAGGTTTGTTGTGCTGTGGTGTTGAGGTGCATTTTTTGTTGGTTTGTTGCTGATTTTTTGTTTGTGGGGTTTTTTTTATCTGTTACATAAGTAAAGGCGAAGTCCATATAAACAGTGGTTGATGTTTTGCTGGTGCCAAGGAAAGCAGATGCAATCTTGTAATGGTCTGCTATAACCCCATCCTGCTAAATATTTGTGGACCAAATTTACAACCCAGTCCCACATTTGGTGGGAAACTTATTAGTTGCTTTAAAAATTGTTCTTACAGGTATCTATGAACACTTTTTTTTAAAGCAAAAGTGTGTTTTGATGCAATTGAAAGAAAACAGCATTTGCTTAAGACCTGTTCTGTCAAAGGAGTACCCAGTTTTTGTACTGGCAGTTTGCTAAATTGTTATGAAAATTTTACAAGACCACCAAGAAATCACCAATCTGACTATTTTTATAATATTATAAACCTTTCTATTCCCTGGCATGGTTAGCATCCTCCAACCTCTTGTTCCAGTATCTAAGACTAGATTATTAATAAGACATAAACTGTTTTTTCTTGAATCTGTACATTCATTTTGTAATCAAAGATGTTCTAAAAGCAAATATTTTCCCTCTGGAGAAGTACGTATTGAATGAAGATATCTGAAGCTCTTTTTTTGAGATCTGCATTTGGAGCTGTGTATTTTCACTTTTCACTTTTATAAGTTATTTGAAAATATTTGTGTGTCTTGAGGTGACTCCTCCTTAACCCTTTTTTAATGGAATAGCAATGCGAGAGTAGGATGTGCTTTAAAAGAGGCTGAATTTTTTAAAAAGTGGAAATACGTGTCTATACAATTGATAGTTGTGTACTGCAGCGTCTTAAATCAATAACAATATGTCGTTAATGAACACATAGAAAATTTATCATCAGATTTTTTTTTTTGAGCTGCAAAATATTGTGTTAAGGAAGTTTTTGTGCTCGAATACAGAAACACTTGTCTGAAATGCTGTAGCAAATACTGTGACAGTAAAAGCATCTTGATTGCGACTCAGACCTGGATTCTTTTCCTGAAACAACTACTGCTTCTCCTTGAGTCACTAATTTTCCTTGTCTTGAAAATAAGAGAATATATTTTCTGCTTCTGGTGGAGAGCGTTGAGATCAACAATTGAAAAGTGCTGTGCAATCATTATGTATCACACATGATGGATTATGATCTCTAGGGATAGAAAAAGGGAGGTACAAAAGGTGCTGGGAGAATGAACTGATTTCTAGAGCTGTACCTGACCTCTTCTCTTACCAGTGATAATTTGCAACTCAGAATTTGGTAGTTGTTAGAGTGTCCAGCTGAGAACAGGAGCATGGCAGAGCCGTCACTGGTGTTGCCAGTGAGCTCCTGCTGGTTAGGAGACAGGAGGACACCTGTGTCTGTGCTATTCAATGCTGCTTCATCCTCCTCACCCAGACAGATTTCACCATCCCATGTGTGAAATGAGCCTGCAAGCAAATACTGCATGATCAGAGAGAAAAAGTTAGTGACCTTCTTTACTGGCAACATTATTTGCAAATTGAGGAATTGCAGCTTAAAGATCTTCCTCTTTAAGGAACAAATCTTATGTAAAATTTAAACTCACTAACAACTTCTGTCGGGAAGTTCAGTAACAAGATGCAGTGAGGTCTGACTTACTGAACCATAAGTAAAACAGAAGTTCTGTTTGTCCCTGTGTTTGAATGCTCTGTATATTGTTGCATTTACTTAAGATATGCAGTCATGAGGAATGAGTAAATGTAGCGGGTTTTCTTTTTTTCAAATTCCAGTTTTTCCTTTCCTACAGTAAACCCAAAGCTGGCCACACTTAATCCCCCCTAATGGGCTGATTGATTCAGCAGTTGCCAAGTGTGCGACCTGACTTCTGGTTCTCTGAGTCACTGAATGAGGTATTGAGATGATGCTTTTATTTTTGTTTCATTTGGTGAATGCATTTTAATCAGGGTTGTGAAAGATGTGAACTGGTGGTTTTTGGGAGGGAGTGTGCCCTTCACCTCGGGCAGGTACAGCACCGAACTTTGTGCAGGGGGGAGATGTGCTGAGGCTGTGCAAACACGTCGTGTCCCGGGTGAGCACGTGTGCTGCGTAAGATGAATCTGCCCTTCACTTCTGTGCTGGATTTTCTATTGAACTAATTCATCATTTGATTTTTGGCATCTCAGTAATTACTGCTGGCAAAACCTAGTCATTTTAATGGTCGCGATAGACTGCAAGCACATTTAACTTTGATGGAAACTTTGAATGACTTTGCTTCAGCCACTTGCTTGTTCGTCGTGGGTGTTTTTGCAATCAAATGAGGACTGGTGAGGAAGCCTTGGGTGATAGCTGTTAGCTCCCAGTGACTTGATTGTCTCTAGCAGGCAAGGGTGTGGTTTCAAGAGGCTATTAATTCCTCGAGTAGCTGATCTTTATCAGGCCAAACACATGCAAAGGGACATGCACAGTTGATTTCTGCTGGATCTGATTTCCTCTGGATTCTGATGACCCTTCAAAAGCTGCTGCAGTGAACTGAAATGCCTTGAAATGGAAACCTTTCCTCCCAGCCACACCAAAATGTGTATCAGTCATTTTTCTTCCGTCTCTAAAACTGTTCTTGTTGCCCAAAGTCTCTCTTCCTGTTGTGTTTGCTTCTTACAGAAGGCCACTTAGAATGGGTGAGACAGCATGGGTAGAAATACACCGCAGCTCTGACGTACATTTTCATCACCTATCTGGAACATCTTTTGCCTGGAAAAGCAGCGGTCAGCTCTGACGGGATCTTTGTAGGCACAAGGCAGAACTTGAGGGAACTGGCTTTCTTTAGTGCTTCCTGTAGCACTTGTAAGCTTTTCTTCTGTTTTTGCAATTTTGGTGACAATTTGTTGCTTTTCTGAGCTTTAATAGCCAACAATGAAAAATCTCTCTTTTGTTAAGGCAGATTGTTTTTAATTTTTTTTTTCCCTGGAATAACAAAGTGTTTCTGAGGAGACTGCAGTTGCTGTCCATTCAGATAAAGCATATTGCATGGAAGACTTGGTTTAAAAAAAACCAAACAAACAACTTCTGAGTTAATACGATTTTTTCTACAGGTTTGGATGCTGAGGACAGGGTTTAAAAGAACAGCTGAAAGACTGATCATGCTAATGAGTGCCTTCCAAAATATCAAGAATACGCCTTATGGAGAAATAATTTGGCTAATCTAAATTCTTCTTTCTTGGTTTCTTCCTGCTCAGATTTGTTTGTGAACATTTAGATTGAGAGTTAATACCGCTAGCCAAATTCATAGAAGTAAAGTAATGGGTTTATTTAAACCATTTGTGAACAGTTGTCAGTACTTGACATGAGCTGTATCAGTTTATATGGACTTTGGCTGTTCTCTGTAGCTCAGGTTAGATAACAAATTGGTAAAGTTTCTGCTGTGGATACTTCTGTACTTTTAGAGATGTCTGAGATTATCCTAATTGTTAAATTTCACTATTTCTGTTAACCACCCTACTAACAAAATCATTGCTGAGCACAAACCATTTAAATTTATTACACTTGTCTGAGCCAGCTTGAAGGGGTGTCTTTTCAGGTGTTTGCTCAGCCCCATCATTCCTGCTCCTGAGCATCTCTGCCACCACAGCCCAGGTGTGATTGACCAAGGGACTAAATATGTATGTGGAACTCAGATTAATGAGAGCTGCCAGTCTTCAGGCAGTTCAGGATCAGACACCAAGTGTTTCCGTATCACCAGAAGAATAAAGTCAGAGAAATTCTCACAGTAGCTACTGCAAATAGTTCAGAGAGAGACTGATGCCTGAGAGTTAATTTTTAAGGCATCCAACAGCTATCAGCATCAAATCATTAATAATGTCTTTTGGAGTGTTTGAGGCCATATACATTCTACAGATTCTCTGGCTTTGTGAATAGCTGGGGTCGTAGTTTAATAATATTGGATATGAGGAGAATGCAGACTGCAGGTTGGGTTGAAACGCAGGATGGAATTTGGAGAGAGAAATCTGAGCCTTTTTATTCTATTTAAATATAAAAACTCTGTCCATACTTCTGTGGTCTACAGCATAAGCTAAAGGGAGTCTTTTGTCTGATTTCTTTGTTAAGGCTTCACTTTAAAGAGTTTTCTCAGTGCTTGGGCGCTTTGGGAGATACCTTCCATGGGACTGGATGAGGCAGAGCGCCAAAGCCACCCATTTTCTGTCTGTGAGTGTGCAGTTATGTACCTGGCCACTTGTTTTCTTGTTCCTAAAGGCTTGTGGGTAAACAAAAAAGCAAAGAAAATAACCCAACCCCTCCCACCTGTAAAGATGATTGGGGGTTGTGATAGCTGCTAAGCAATACAAACACCTGACTTTTAGTTGGGAGGCTCTGTCAAAAACTTATTTTTTTTGAAGCAGAGCCCCTACTCAGTATTTCATCTGGCCTTATTACTGCTATGACATGTGGCAAGGTTACATGAGATAGTTTGGAAAATGTACTCTGTTTTTTAATATGAAGTAAATAGAATGTGCTCTGAATGGTAACAAGCCTAAATTCAATTTTAACCACTGACAATCAGCCACCCACGACAGTTACTCTGTAAATCGGTCCTAGCCGTGCCTATTGATTCACTGCGTTGTGGGGATGTACAGAGCAGTGCTGTGGTGTGCTTAGGGACTTCCGAGGGGCATTTATTTTTTAACCAGACCCAGGTACTGCATGTAGATCTTTTTTTTTTTTTTTTCAAAGAGACAACATTGGAACTTTGCGAGATGAAAGATAAGAAATATTAAGGTGAGGTTCAGGAATATATGAATTGACCAAAAGCTGCAATTCATGGAATCCTAATGTCAGACAAACCGCATCAGGCACAGGCTGAGATAATTTACTGTATGGCATTTTCCTGTTGCATGGGTGGGACTTTGAATTCCTGCTCTGGTTGTGACTCCATAAGATTGTTTGTTGCTATGAATTACTAAAAGTATAAGGATTATTAAGCATGCACAGCATCCGTATGTGGGAGTGAAAATGAGCTATTAAAAAGGCTGAAAATATGAATGTCTGAAATTAGAATTAGTCAGGATTTTTTGGTTAGATTTGCATCTCCCACTTAGAGAGCTGTTAAATATTCTCATAACTTACCTTTTTTTTCTTTAGTTGTCTTTAAATTATGTCTGTTTCAATGTAATTTTTCTAAGCCGTCATTATTCATTAATCATTATGTCAGGGATTAATATATTTTAGGTATTGGAGTGTTTGAATTGGTTTCATGCTTGTTTCCTTTTTAGCTGCCTGTCAGTTCAGGTGACTGGCAATGCTGCAGGTTTGTGGTTTTTAACTTCTCAACACAGCAGTTCAGGTAAGTGATCAGAAGATGATGTGTATTCAGCAATTTGAAGATAAATGTCACTTTTAGTTTCTTCACTTGGACAGCAAAAAAAATATCAGTAACTTTGTAAATTGAGGCTCAAGTGTCTTAGGTTGGTATTTGTCCTTATTTAAAGGAATTAACACTAAACAAATATTTCAGAAACTTATTCTAGGAAACTCACGGAAATGTGTCTTGTTCAATAATGTATTTTCTTGTGGTTTTTTGTGGGTGTTTTTGTTTTTTTTCCTTTATAAGAAATGTGTGTGTAAGAAGCTAAAAACCCCAGTATTCAGCACTCTGCAGTAGATCTAACAGAATGGAATTATGTGAAGAGATGCCATGGTAACTGAAGGCACCAAGACAGTCAGTGTCACGCTGGCTAATGGTGACTGCTATATTTAGGGTTTGGTTTACCACAGGGTGAATAGCAAATGGAAAGTTTGTTTAGTGGTCTCATTTCCTACCACCTACAATCCAGAAGTAAATGAGGTGACACAAAATATGGTATTGCACCACCTTTGCCACTGCTCAGACACAGAGAAGCAGCTGCTGCTAACCAGAATTGTTCTTTGGAGCACTTTTCCTCTCTTGCTACACCTTGTAGGATCCCTGCAGCAGCTCCCCCATTTGTGCTATCCAGTTAATAATGCCTGTTTTAATGAAATGTAGCACCTGCAACACATAGAGGAGCCTGTGCTTTGTGACCTACCAGCTGGGAAAATATCAGGAAAGCCTTTTCCATAGGAAACTCTGCTATCTGAATCTCTAAAGCAGGAGTGGAGTGCCATGGGAGGACACACCATGCTATGAAGGCTAGTCAGTGCCATAGATCCTGTTATCAATAATTTCTACAAAAACTGGTAGGTTTCTCTTCATACCTCTACAAGAAGGTTTAAAATGCCAGAATAGGAAGTGAAGTCTCATTACCAGGGTTTCATCTTGCTCACTTTAAGACAGTTTATATGTATACTGACCCAATACTAGAAGTTAAAGTGCAGGTCCTTGCCAAGATGTGCAGGGGGGCGTTACAAGCCAGTGCTCATTACCTCGCTCATTAAAGATTCAGCCACTAGTAGTTGGACTTTATTGTTAACACGAGACAGTGCTGCTTTCAAAAGGAAATAATCACTCTCAGAGCAGGGTTTGAAACACTTTATGAATGAGATGCGCAAACCTGGGCTTATGAAGTTGCTAAGAGGCACGACTTGGGTAGGAGTAGCTTAAGTGAGCTCGGCTTAGAACCGCCTTCTGTCACTCTCTCCTGCAGATAGGAAGACATAAAGAAGCACAATGAGGAGAAACAGATATATTGGAAGGGAAGGGAAGATTAAATCAATAATAGCGGAAAATCTTTAACAATGTGATTATTTAGGTAAAGAGCTGGTCTCAAAAGACCCATTTCTTGATGCATGAAAAATTGATGGGAGAAAGCAGTAGCAAATAGTTTTCTAGGAGCAGTGTTGTATTAGCAGGAGGATGGCTAAGATATTTACAAAGCATTTAATTAGGTTATGTGTGAGAGCGTTATGAAGTGAGTGAATATGTGGATTGTTTCATCTCCTTTTGGATCATCTGGATTTTATAAATAAAGAAGAAAAAATCCAGCTGAAACAAAACAGTGATTAGGTAGGAAGAATTCATAGTCTGTACAAAATATTCTGGATTAGAATATTGATATTAAATCTCATTATTAATGCTTGTTTTCTACACTGAGTGTATTTCTAATGCTAAAATACAACACAGCAAATTCATTTCTAGGACGACTTTGTATAAGTCCACAAAGCAAGAAGAGACTTGTCACACCACTGTGAGCCTGAAATACCTCAAGTGAAGGTATAGCTTGGCTTTGAAAGAAACATGAAGGATCGATTTGATCCATGTTACAGGGAAAATATGGAAAGCTAGATGAGATAAGTTTGACATAAATTCAAAATGTATGTTCTAGTATCTATTTTTCTTTGACTTTGTTGTGTCCTACATTCTAGAAAACTTGTTGACTAAATTATCTGTTTAAATTTATACTGCAAATTCAGGCTGGCATTTGGGTTCCCTACAATTATTCATTTGTAAGGCTGTGAATGTGTATTAATGGCTCTCGGCTTTACAACAAGCATTTCTGAAAGCACTGCACATGACTAATTTATTTTTCTGCTTATTCAAAAGCAACAAATTGTCAAGAAGCCAAATCTACATTGAATTAAAACCCCTTTTCTTTCACAAGAAGAGGTGATACTTGGCTGTTTTATAAAAAAGTCACATTTCAACTGAGCATTAATTTGTCACTGAAATTGCAAAGTGAAGGAATCATAGATACAAGGTGATGGTAAATGAAATATAAAATTTCTCCCATGGCACATTGTATAGAAACCTTACATTTGCACAGTATGGCTGATAACAGGGCAAAATAAAAACCGACTTAAGTTTGCAGCAGAATACCTTGTCAAAAGAACCCGAAGTCTAGTTAATCTTGGAGACATATGAAGCTGTATCTAATAGCTGCTTTGTTTCGTTTTGTTTTATTTGGTTTCTGTCCAAGTTAACATAAAGCAGAGTTGATCTGGTTACATCTATGGACTTGGGTTTGTTCCGACATTGTACTATATGTCGCTTCTTTAAAGGTTCAATTTAACTTAGTGTTTTACAGTGTTTACAGCCTTTTGTCAATTCTTCAGTCTTCATATAAAAATGAAAACTTTGTGATAATGGTTTCACATTGAATTTGCAGATCCTAATAATAAATATCTTTGTTTGGTGTTGCCTGAAGCTGCCATTTAGATCATACCACTAGTGAACTGGTTTCTGTACAGTAGAACCATATGATTAAATTTCACTGAATTTAAAACTGCAAGGAGCTAGTAAGTGTCTGCACCACTGCAGCCTGTGGTTTTCACTACAGTTCTCTATAGCACAAGTGCATTTATCATTTTATATAGTGTGAGAAGTAGAAGGTTTCTTAGATACAGTGCAGCTGTTGAATAAAAAGATATGAAAAGGATCATTTAGATTCATAATTTTAGTGAAACAAACGCAAACTATCCTGCTGCTGATTTTAGGGGAGTGTGTTATAGGCTGTTTTACATAGTGTCACTTGCTACACTAGGAACTGTGGCCATGGAAGTCCCGAATTAAGCAACAGAGAACAAGTCTCTGTATATGGCATTTCGGGTTCAGATAGCTGCAGAAAATAGTGGAGAAGCTGTACCCAAGAGCATCGATTCTGCTTGTGTGCCTGTGCAGCAACTTACTTCATAGCAACATTGGTATAGAAAGTCTCTGGAACATCCTGTGTAGTACACAAACCAAAAGAGTTTTTTTGTTTTCTCTTAACTAGGCTAGAAGAATATATATCCCTTTACTTGATATGCAATAACTGCTGGGTTAAATGCTCTGTTGCTTTAGGTAATATGTATAGGTCATTGAACTTCTGTGTAATATTTGAACACAGAACAAACAGACCTTTCACTCTTGGAATGCTGAAGAAATTTACAGCCTTGGGGCTGTGGCTGCCATCCCCCAGCGTGCTTGGCATGGTGAACTGAGGTGAGGGCATGCACAGCTTTGCAAGATGCGTTTGGCATCCTGGAGGAAGCATCAGTAACATCCCATGAATCACTGCAATGTGGAGCGTTGCCTGGTTCCTGCTTCGCAGGAAATCAGACATAGGTATGGGCCTGGTAAGAGCTTTTAATGCCTCCTGAGATGAAAAGCTTCTGTTCATGCTACAGAAAAATCTTCTCTTGACAGCAGCTGTTAGTAACGGGCATAATTTCTCTGCAGTACCTCAAAGCATATGATAATTAGAAAAATTGTTACAGCATTCAAGAAAAAAGGGCTACTGG
Organism: Pterocles orientalis; assembly: GCA_011057875.1. Classification (NCBI taxonomy): domain Eukaryota; kingdom Metazoa; phylum Chordata; class Aves; order Pterocliformes; family Pteroclidae; genus Pterocles; species Pterocles orientalis. Next base: position 935,729 of record WKFP01015173.1, read on the forward strand.
TACAAATAGAGAGAGTTGGAGATGTGTTACAGTATGAATTCCCTTTCTTCACCTGCTCAAGTGTGACAAGCAAATGTATTTTAAATAATATAAACTGTGGCAGCACTGGATGTCAGTGTTTAAAAACATGTTAATAGTCTTTCAGACATGATCTGTTTTTGTAGTTTTACATCTCTGGCTGGCAGCCAAATACCAGGACTGCTCGCTCACTGTTCCCTCTGCCCCTGCCTGGGGATGGGGGAGAGAATTAAAAGGGTAAAGGGAAAAGAGACTCGTGGGTTGAGACAGAACAATTTAATAATTAAACTACAATAATATTGAAAATGATGATGATAATAGTAATATATACAAATGAGGGATGCACAGTAAAACTGCTCACCACCAATGACCAAGGCTGAGCCTGTTCCTGGCCAATGATCATGGAGCAGGGAGAGTCCTGAAATGACAATCCCAGAACTGAGATAGGAGCCTGAGCGTCCGAGAGACCGAGACAACCCTGAGAGAGGGGCAACCCTCTGTTGAGGGAGACAATCTGGAGCAAGAGAGAGAACTTCTGGACAGGACATCACCTATATACTGGGTATGACGTACATGATATAGAATAGACCATGGCCAATTTGGGTCTCAGTCCTAAATCTGAGATCAAATCGTAGGCCAGTATTTGGGGCTGTGCTTCCTCCCAGCTTCTCCTGCCCCTGCAGACACTGGCACAGCAGAGAAGCTGAAAAGTCCTTGACAGTGCAAGTCCTTGACAGTCCTGGCAGCAGCTATAAGCGTCAGGATGTGATCAGCCTTCTCAGCACAAATCCAAAACACAGGCTCTCACTAGCTACTGTGAAGAAAGTTAACTCTGTCCCAGATGAAACCAGGCCACCTATTGAACAAGAATTAATAATAATAAAAAAATTTGGAGTTAACTATTTTTAGACATTGCATAAAGTGACCAGATCAGGCAAGAATACCTCATTAGAAGATAAGGTAGGTTTTCTTTTACTTTTGAATGAGCTTTTTACTTCTTTCTCTATTTTACCTTTTGTTATGTATTATTGTTGCCTTCATGAACATGCGAGGTGCAATGAAATCTCTCAGTACCATCAGAATGAAGGAAGTGCACAGCAGTGTGTGCACAATGCAGCTATCACCAGCCGCTACATCCATCACAGTTTCTCTTCAGTGCTGTAACTGAACAGAAGTTCTCCCGTCACTCCCCAGTGCTGCTAAGAAAGTTAATAGTATTTTACCTTGTAGCTGACAGATTAGCCTCCTGTATCTAGTTCAATAATGCAAGTGTCCTGTACAGTTAGATTGCAGTAGTATTCTGCAGTATGTGGAAAACCATTATGAATATTCTTTGGTATTTATAACATTAGTCACAAGTTGATTTGATACTAGGAGGAAGGTAGTCACAATGCTTGACAGTAACAGAAGCTACAAAAACCACATCTATACATGTTAAAATCTATTCCATATTGTTACAAAAGCATTTTGTTTCATGAGGCTGACATTCAGAAATGCGTACAAAGTACGAGAGACAACATATGGTAACATCTTGTGACCCACAGCTCTTGCAGAAGGTGAAATGTTTAGTAGATTTCAACAGCAGTGGGTCAGAATACACAAATCAGGCAATTAATCAAGCTAATTTCATTTGTTCTTTGAGCTTAGCTCTCTGTGGACACTGGTAAGGGACTGGCTTTTATTGCTGCGTGCCCTTGGCAGCAAGAGCACCATCTACTTGGAAGAAAGTCTACTGCAATTCTTCCTTCATTTTTGTCTCTTTGCCTTGTCTTAGACATTATCGCCATCTGTCTTGACTAGATGGATCAGTCGAGTGTAGCCTTGGGTGCTATTGTTTGGTTTATGTTTCCCTTACCGAGGGCTTGTGTAGACAGTCATGGCTGTTAATGGAGTGGACTGGAGTTTTAAACCTGCTGCATGTCCTTTTCAGCTCACTGTAAGGTAATATGTTTGACCGAATCCACATTGTCCTGGTAGATGAAAATAGCTGCCAAAAACTCAATCACAAAACTAATTTGGGGAAAAATAATAGGATGTTACTGAAAGTTTCCAGGAAGCTAATTTCTGAAGGAAGCACTCTAGAGTTCTCAGTGTGTATAAATACTTATAGCATTTCAAAAAAGAAACAACTTCCAAACTTGATATTTATAAACCTACTTAGATAAGTCTGTATTTTCCTAGGTTCTAGGAAGTAAAAATAGCTTTGGCATATTACATTGAAGAGCAACGTTCCTGTGTTTTCTCTATAGCAGCAGCTTGCTGGTGTTGCTTTGGGTTGGGCTCGGAACATAAGTGGCTGCAGCTTCTCACTGCGGCAGAGGTCCCCTCTTCAGTGTACAAGGTCATAAGGGAAGCGGTAAAACTACAGCAAGCGAGAGAGTGATGTCCTGGGACCTCAGAGAAATTCAGAGGAAATTCAAGGCATCTGGTCTTACTTAACGTAAGCCTGCCCTTTGGACAGTGTGCCTGTCCTGCGCAGGTGGATCCATTGAGTACGTCCCATACACTGTAGAATCAGCATTAGGGGCGAGAATACACTGCTGGAGATGGGCCAAGTTCTAGTTCCAAATGTTTATGCATCTTCTCAGCTTTCATGGTTTTTCTGATGATTGCTTCCGTCTCTACAAAATTTGACGAATAATTGCAGTTTGAAGGGCATGCTTAATGGAGGTCCATAAAAATGATTCACAGGCAACTGTAAACTGAACTATTACACTAAAGGATAAAAAGCTTCCTTAATGAGCTGTACGAGACAGTTATGGATGTATTTATGAAAACATTCCCAAGTACATGCAACCAGGGGAATTCAAAGATAAATATTTAAAGATCAGATGACATGTAGCAAAACTCCAGTTTCTCTGTAAGGCAGTAAATTTTTAAAAGTATATGTTTATGTGATTTGTAACAAGAATCAAAAGTTGTATTAAAACCAGATGTTTTTCTCTGTATTTGTGTTTAGTTCTGTTCAAATGAAGAGGTGAAGCATGGAGAAAATGGACAGAGGCGGTTCAAAACATTAGTAAGGTAAACCAACATTTTTTTTCTATTGAAATAATTTATTAGAATCGTGTCACAGAACTGTATTTAAGAGGGTGAAATCTAACAACAGCTCATTTTGATTAACTTTCTTTCCATCCTTTGTTGTACGCAATTAGCTTATTCAAGTGTGATCTTTAAGTGTTCACGTTATGATTCATAACCATGTTCTTCACACCCCAGAGAGAGAAAAATTGGTCTATTGTTATGAATCTGATTAATCTATGGATCAATGCCTGCCCTTTTAATGTTTATTGTACACACACACTTTTGGTTTGGATAAATGATTATCTCGTTGTGTTACTTGCTCTTTATAGGCATGCTGAGTTATTCTCTGAACAAACCTGTAGAAGCTTTTTAAGTATTCAGGGCTGACGCTTGATTTGGCATTACCTTGTCAGTTGAGATTATTTTTACTCTGGAATGATTTAATAATCGATAAATTTTAAACCATATAATTTTCCTTAGGATTACAGCTGCTGTGTCATGCGACAACTCCTACCACAAAGAATGAAGATCTGGCTCATGCTATGAAGTCAGCTTTAGAGCTTGTATTAGATGTAGAAATTTCTTAGGTTTATTGCACCACAAGGGCTATAGATGGAGACTGGTGGATATATTTCCTTGAAAAGGTAGAGAAGGGGTGAATGAGAAAAACAGGTAGCAAATTAGCCAGTCTGTGCAAAACATGGAGAACAGACTTATGTGTGGCTCATGGGTAAAGCTATTTATTGCCAGTGCTAAAGATTAACAGCAGAAGAGTTTCAGTCGTGGGGTTCTCTTCTCCAGTGTCAAGAAGCTTGAAGTGAAGCTGAATTTCAACCTAGGTGATGAAGCTTGCCACATTTTCCCTCATATAAAACATGGAGTATATAATTTGGCTAAAAACATTCCTTAGTTTCACAGGTGTCAAGGAACCATTTACCAGCCTCCACTATGACTTGTGAATCCTTGGGAGGGTAGCAATTGGATTTTAAATTTTTTCTAACTTTCTGCAGGATACTAGGATTTGTTTTTCTTTTTTCTTTGACAGTATTTGATTGCTTTGAATTTCGCCTTTTTTTGACTGATCCTCCTATTCCACTTGCTCCATTAGGATGCAGTAGTTCTAGTCCACAAGAGTCACTGTGATAACAGCCTTAGAATGAAAGGTGATTAAGGATTGTTTCAGTGGAAAACTAGTGTTGGTTGGTTCATTTCTATGTGGGAATGTAAGGGAAAGAGAGTAAACGAGGAATACCGAACAATGTGACAGTTGTGGAAGCAGGAGTACGCTTGTGTTCTGTATATATTCTCAAGCCTTAGGTAAATTTTCAGGCTGGCTCTGTATATTGCGTATCTGACTCTTAGTACAGAACAGCCTGTGTTGATTATATTTTTATTTTCTCTTACACCAAATTGTCAATGGTTGAGAGAAAAACTCATTGATTTTTTTTTTTTCAAGCAGATCTCATGAAGATAGTATAATAATTTGCAAAAACAGTATTTTTGTACCAACAGTCGCATTATCTCCCTTGGAAGCAAATCAGGTTATGCAGTAACTTAATTTCAGTGGGTAAACACTTGTGGCCATTGTGAAAGCATTTCTGCACTCAAGGTCTGCATTTGATTTCTTGATCCATATGCACAGTTAAAAATTTGAGGATTTTGATTTAAATACAGTTTATGTATTACGCACTTCAACTTTGACAGCCTTTACAGCTCAATCTCTTCTCTCCACTGAGATGCCTTTTGACACAAGCTAATGGAGGTTCTTTTGTTTCCATCAGAAGAACTGAAGGGTGTGTGCAGGGTAGTTCACAGCGACAAGTCCATATATAAGAAAGGAAGAAGTCCTGAATGATTCTCTGAGGTTGTCAAACTGTGTCACACCCTGTGTATTCACTGCTTTGCCTGTTGCCCTTTGGAAGATTGTTACTGTCAGTGCATGAAGGGTCCTGCTCCTCGGATACCAAGATAGTTGTTAGACCCTCTTCTGTAATGGTTTCAGAAAATATAGTGGGTAACATAATTTTGTACATTTTTTTTTTTTTTAGCAGTTCCATTGTAACTCAAAGACTACCTTGTCAAGAAGAATGTATGTTGCCTGCAGCTACTCAAAATGTTATAAGGACAATTGCAGTAGTCCTTCTGAGATAAACCTTGTTTCCCTTCTGCAGGCTGGAACGATGCGATGTTCGCATGGTGTCATGGGTTAAGCAGAGCAGAGTTAATTTTTTTTCCTTTTCCCTTCTCTTCATAAATAGCTAGCAAGAAACTATGTTTTGGATTCCTGCTCAGGAGGGAATTGATAAGAGAAGAACGTTTATAGTTATTGCTAGGATGTTGCTATTTGTTCTCAAGGACATACATTCAGCCTTTTGGGGGGGAAGAGACAGTCTGG
>WKFP01015173.1:946180-1049335 GCA_011057875.1 Pterocles orientalis
CCCTCTTGATGGCATCCCTTCCCTCCAGTGTGGCAACTGCATCACACAGCTCGGTGTTGTTGGCAAACTTGCTGCAGGTGCACTCAGTCCCACTGTCCATGTCTCTGACAAAGATGTTAAACAACACTGGTCCCAGTACTGACCCCTGCAGAACAGCACTCATCACTGGTCTCTGCTTGGACATTGAGCCATTGACCACAACTCTTTGTGTGCAACCATCCAGCCAATTCCTTATCCAACGAGTGGTCCTTCCGTCAAATCAACATCTCTCCAACTCAGAGGCAAGGATATCATGCAGGACAGTGTCAAATGACTGTATTTAACCTCATTTTCCCTGGTGCAGTACTTAAAAACAATTAACTCCACTCTCATTACCTTTACATGGACAGTGAAACATGGGATGGAGTCTGGTTTTCTCTGCAAGGCTAAATGAAGTTAGCCATCTTAACTTAGATCATTCAGTGACCTAAGACTGTTATTCATGATCGGAGGCTGACTAAAGTTTCTTTACTATGTTGTCCTCTTCTGTATGTCTTGTCTTCCAGACTAAAATCAGTATGTGGAGGGAAATTTTCCAACAGCCGCATACGCTGTTGATGCTGTAATGCCTGCCTGTTTTACTTTTTACACACAAACAGAAAGCTGGCAAATGAAACTGAATTTGTTAGATCATCTGATATTCAAATGGAGGATGATTGAAGCAAAACAGTTGCAGAAATGTAACTCAGTAGAACTTGCTTCTCCCAGAGCAGTGATTTTTGTCTTTTGCATTGGATTACAAAACAACTGTTTTTAGACTAGCTTGCCTTCTAAAGGAGGAAACGGCTATCAATAACATCTTTTATTTTTAAAAAGCTGCCATTATTTACTCCTAATTTGTATTTATAAGTTCTTCTATTGGCTTTCTTCGTGTATTCTGCATTGTAGATATTTACTCATTTTTTGGTTTGGTTGCTGTTTAATTTGGGCTTGCAATGGTGATCTTCAATGTTGAGACTTTCAATTGTGATATTGTACTCTGGGTAGGTAATGTCACCTATCGAGGTTGCCTGAGAGTTCCCACTGTAAATCTTGTTTTCTAGTATTTATCTGCAGTAGTTTGCTGTACAGGCTTCTTGTTGGCTCTCACCTGCTAATACTTAGAGAGACCTCAGTTAAGTGTTTTGGGTTACAAGTGAGTTGGGAGTTGAAGCTTTCCTTGTCATTACTTGCAGACCTTCTTATTCTTCTCTGAAATTCCCATTTTTTTTTTTTTTTTTGGTCTGCAGCATGTAGAAATGACCATGGGAATACTTCTTCAACTGTTTAAACCTTTCAGGGACTCTTGATGAACTTTTCGCTGCTGGACAGAAGGCATTTGAGTGATTGTTTGTAGCAGAGTGCCTTCTCCAGAGTCTGTCAGCACAGTTTTGGAAAGCAACTAGATAGCATCATGCATTAATAATTTAACAACCCTTTCCACTCAGGGCTATTTCTTCACATCCTGAACAGCCTGGCAATACTAAGAAAGTATCTGACAGTTCAATCCAGTTGTGTAATAGAAGTTTTTCTAGTTACATTTCACCCTTTGACTGTTTTTTACACAAAAGCAATTGCAGTAGCTAGCAATTGCAGGGAGCCTCAGAAGAGAACGGAATTAATAAATGAAGGCGATTGACTCTGGAAGTGAGTTTTTCTTCGAGGCAAGAGCCATTTCAGAGCAGTGTGAAGGCCGGCTGGCATGTATGGAAGGAAGGGTACTGCTGTGGCTGGTGTACTGGGATCTGGAGGAAAACCCTGCTGTGGGGACTGGATCCTCGTTCTGTGGAGCATGCAAGGAACACAGAGCCTGAGTCATTTACTCACAAGTCAGACTGCAATATTTTTTATCTCTAAGTACTATGGGAAATCCTTTATCGTACATATTAATTGTCTTTACCAGTCATTGGTGTACAATAAAGACAGCATGATAAAAAAGATTTATCTGCCAGAAAAATACATTAGACCCTCAGACAGACAACGGGGTTAATTTTCACTCTGGCACAAGCATAAATCCTGAAGAGGCACTTTATAAATTCAGAAATACCTGAACATGCAAGCTTAATATTTGCTTTTTAGAAGTATCCTTCTGACAGGGGCTTGGATGGTCAAATGAAAAGTGAACACAGGGCTTCAGTAAGAGCAGCTAGATAATTCATGTCATTAAGATTTCTTTCTTTTCACTTACCACATCTGTAACTGACAGTTATTTCCTATTTTGCACTTCTGCTTTAAAAATGGCTTTTAAAACAGCAAGTGTCTGTTCCATAGGGACCTTTTTCTCTGTTTATTCTTGCCACTTGAATGTATAAAATAGTCTAATGTAAATGACAGGTTTGGACTTTGCCCTGAATACACAGCAGTGTAAGCAATTTTACTTTAGTTCCTGTAGCCGCCACATTTATTGTAGCTCTTTAGTTTCTCCACACTAGTTTCCCTGGATTTTACTTTTTGGTAGCAGTATTTCTGTGTCTGTGGAAGAACACTGGTGAGTTTGCCCAAATCAGTTGTTTCTTAGTGCAAGGAGGAAAGAAAAAATATCTGATTTTAACAAATTGCAGCCAAAGTTTTTATAAATTACTGTTGAAAAAATGTCACGTGGAGGAGTTACTGCAATTAACTGAGGCCCTGATCCTGTAAAATTTTTCTGTGGGTACATTGCTTTATAGAGATACCATTTACATTAATGGAACTTCTTTGGTTGTGTGAATTTAAGCATAACACGGAGTTTTGGAGAATCAGGATCAACGTTTTTAGGTGCTGAACTGTGATATGTTAATTCATTAGACACGTTAATATCAGTAGAGGGGATTTTATATCCATGTTCTTAATCCTGCACTGGACATGCTTTATGGGTGCACACAAGTACACTTCCCTAGAGACCCGCAGGAGTTTCAGATGCTCAGAAGACGTGATGCCAGGGTCAGGGTGTGCCTGCAGTGTATCCCTCTCTGGAGGTCATGTAGTTCAGTGTGCATCTCATGTGGTGTGGAGATATCTGATGATGAGCATGTCTGAATACTCATCTCATGTACAACTCGATTCCAGTGAGAAAAGTACAATGACTTGAAAATCAGTTGTGTCTAAAAAAAAGTCTATCACCTGCTTATAGGGGAAAGCAAATCCTCAGCTGCGGCTGAATCACAGCAGCCGCGGTGTTGAAGCTGCTGACTAATACATGACACAACTGCTGCCAAGACTGTTCTGCTTATTTACAGAGGTCGGGAATGACTCAAAGCAGCACATGTTCCACATTAGTGCCCAGAGGCAATTGCTATTTACATCGTGACAATGTCAATTATCACCTACAACATTTCTGCAAGGAGTAAAATGACACTGAGGAAGATGCAATTATTTGGTCATTTGCTTCCTTAGTCCTCTGATAATGTCAGCGTCTGACTGCTTCTCTAGCGATGCTTTTAAGACTGATTTCTTGCAACTATACCGTGTTGAAAGCAACAGCTCCTGCCTGCGTGTGCATGTGTCTACATGGGGAAAAGTTCTGTGTAAAGAAAAGTTCCCACTGTCCTTTCCAACCAAAACCATTCTATGATTCACTCTGACCTTTCACATCAAGCAATGCTGTAGTTCTGCTGGATATGCTAAATAGATAACTGCGGTGGAACGGCCAAACCAAGGCTTGACAGAAAGAAGGGGTGAGTGCATAGGGGAGGAAGTTTTTGCACCTGCAATTATTTTTCTTCTGCAGTGTTATATTTAAATAGTTAAATGGGCCCTGGCTGCCAGTTTCGATGCTTCTGCAGCATTTGCCGATGACCGCTGCTCTGCAGCTGTAGGCCAGCCGTTGCCTGTGCTGTTCTGATGGAAGAGGAGGGAGAAGTGTCAAGGTGACTCAGTGTGGTGTCAGCTGGGAGACACCCAGGGGTCGTTTGCTTTCCAGGGAACAGCGGAGATCAGGGGTGACAATACTGAGTTCAGTCCATAGGTCTCTAGGACAGCTTCAGTGTCAAGAGCTGGGTAAAAAAAAACAAACTGTAAACGGGCTTATATAGTGCTCCCCCTGGGTTTTCTTTCACTGGCTGTGACACTGTTTTATGTACAAATGCTTGTTCCTTTGAAGCTGGCCCTTATATCAGCCCTGTTCCTCAGCACGGTCCCTCTGAATTTCCACAACTGCTGCTAATTGGTGCTGCTTTGGCACCGCTTGCAGGAGCAGGGAGGCAGTGTGCGCAGCCAGGCCATTCCTCCAGGCTGCACTCGGGGAGTGCTGGCAGGGGCTCTGCCTGCTGTGGTTTGTTCTGCCCAGAAAGACTTTCTCTCCAGCAGGACAGTAATCTGGCACAGCTTTATGACTAAATTTGTTTTAGAGAGACAAAAAGCTGACAGCTTTATTTCTTGATTAGTTTCTTATTTAGAGCACGTACTAATGATGTATTTAACAGGAAATCTGGAGCAGGACTCGGTTCATTGTATATTTGTTTCCGTACCACAGGTGAAGATTTTTTTTTTTTCCCCCCAAGTGCATCCCATCTTGCCTCTAGGGAGATGCTAGTATAAGTTTTTCTGTGATTTTTCCATTTGGAAAAAATGATGTTGAAGCATAACTTTCCTCTCTTTCGGTAGTAGATTGTCAACTTAGGAAAATCTGAAAGAATCCGGTGATGAAGGTGATACATTTTCCTTGATCGTTTTCAGAATAGCAAATTTGGGGAATTAGTTCCAAGACAAATTTATTGCCTACATTTATATTGTTGCATAGTCAAAGACAGTGGAAATCACAATGAATTCCCCTGAAGAGACTTTTAATGTCCTAGAAATGTTTTTGTTCTTTTGAATTGTAACAAACCTGCAACATGTAAAAATTGCAGACTGTCCTGTAAAATTGCAGGATTTTGTTATAAATCTTACTAGTAACAGGGATGAATTTTATGAAGATGTTTGGTTTTTCACACAATTAAGATACATATTTTGGTTTCTTTTTTTGACCCCTTGGCTTTCCTTTCCAGAGTTAAGGCAGATATAAAGCAAATAGGAGGGATTCATGCACTAATCTTAAACAGGAATTTTATTCTGGACTTGATGGGATAAACTATGTGTTCATGGGCTGTGATCAGCCAAATTGTGCTGCTTGTTGGAAAAGTGAATGTTTATGCAGTGCTCTCCAGGGCAAAAATCGCTAAACTCACTGACAGCCTTAAATGAACTTATTTTTGGAATTCTGCTCCACAAAAAACCTACTGTCAATCACATGACCCGTTTATGCAACAAAATGTTGCTTGTTGATAGTCACATTTGTAAGTTGCAAGGGAAGTTTTTATCCTCATCAATGATTAGGGCCAAAACCCCTAATTATTACATGTTATAACATCAAGTGATGCATTCCTGCAGCTATTGCTCCCTTTCAACACACACAATTGGCTGCAGAAGCAATCACAGTTCTTGTAACAGAAACTAACAACATGATCGGAGAACCTTGGTGAAAGAGATCCGAGAGAGCGTTCTATAGCTAACCCCTTACTGATCTCAGGAAGGTTTTTGATGTTGAGCTAATGCTGAATCCACTTTCAGCCGCGGTAGTAGAAGAATTGCACGTTGTTATTGTTATTATTTTAAAGCCAAAATGGACGAGCAAGACCTACAATTTACTCCCTGCTATCAGCACGTGCAATGAGATTACCTTCCCTTTCATCTTGGGATAAGCTAGAACTCAGCTCACTTTGTTGTCTGATTTACCCAGACAATTAATTTACATTAAACAGTCACAAAACCTGGTCTATGAGGAAGTCAGTGTTCAAGAGTGAATATTGCTAGTATAAGGAGTTACAATGCCTAGTTTAATAATTATCAGATGTATGTGTTAGTGCTATAGGAGAAGCCCACGTATACAATACAGGATTGTTCTTTTAAAAGGAAGAAGCTCAACTATTTCATTTGGATTTTTAAGTGGGTGAGCCAGAGCACAGATGTTTGATGGAACAGAGATGGTTTATTAACTAAATTGCACAGGAACACATTCTCTAGCCTTGTTCTTCAAAGCACTGCCAAATGCTAATCAGAGGAATTGACTCTTCAGATACTGTAATTGGAGTGCTGGGTTACTGATCTGCTATGAAAGAAGAAATTATGACAAATGTGTGTGTAATCCTGGAACTGTTAGAAAGTTCTCTACTCTGTGTCAACTTTTATACAAGTTATGTAGTCCTTTTCCCTGTGAAGTTCAGGCCATGTCACGGGTAAATCTTTGGTTTCATTGGCCAGCAAAACTTCTGGGTTAGTTCCTGTGTTGTAGGACTAGGGAAAATAAGGTTTCATTCATCTAGTAGCCTAATAAAGACTTTTCTCTACATTATCTGCAACAGCCTGCCTTCTTCCTGCTCCGAAAAGTGCTGCAGAAGCCAGGTTGCAGGTCTGTGTTGTAGTTTTTGTTCTTACATGTTATCTCCTGTTAACTTCCTGAATGAGGATGACAGACTGAATTTTCAGAAAACTTCTCTACGGAAGAAAAATATGCTCACATGCTTGTGACAGATCTGTTGTTCAGAAATTGTGTTAGTTTGTTTGAATAATGGGCGTAAATTACTTGACCCACCTGGCCAGAATGAGCTAGTAACGGAAAAAAGAGTGCTCTGTGTTACATGCAAAATTCAACTTGGTTTAGGATGAATACTGTGTGCAACTTATTATGGTCTAGCTGTAAATGAGAAATATAAGAAATGTAAAAAAGAAATATGAGAAAGATTGCAAATTTTTATGTTAGCATTTACACCAGCATTAAAAGGTTCAATCAAGTCCAAGAATCCTGTTTGCTTCTTGTGTTCAGAGAGAAAATAAATTTAAACTATACACAGAAGATCATGAGCCATACTGTATGGTTATGGCACATGACTATAAACACGATTTTTTTCTTAGAATTTTTCAGTTCTTAAGACAGGAAATTTTCTCACTGTTTATAAATGAGATCTTGGCTACAGACTAAGACATATTTAGTGCAGTTTAATTATCAGGCCTTAGGAAAAGTTAAACTAAGGGAACAGGTATAATCTGTTACTTTTAATTTAAAAATGCTTTGTGACTTTGATTTTGCAGACAAAAAATCACTGAAGTTGGATTTCCGCACTCGAGGTTGAGTAAGAGTTAACAAAATGATTCTGTGGAAAAGCTGAGATTTAAGATGCCTCTGTAGGGGAACGTGTACTGTGTGCTTAGCCCTGTGAGCCTCAAAGTTGTTCTTATAAATATAAGTGAGGGGGAAAGAACCTGAGAGAGTTTGTGTGATCTGTACCTCCATGACAAGAATCACAGATACCCATACTGTGCCCCTTATGGTGCAGGGCTTCAGAGTGGAGGTTCTTTTTTTCCCTTGCTACCTTCAGCACTCTTTTTGTCATTCTGGACACTGGGAGCTCTTCATCCCTCAAGCTTGAATAGCCTTTTGAAGTGTTTATTTTCAGAGCCTTCAGACAAAGTCGGTATTTATTTTCTGTATTGTTTTGTAGGACTTTGTTCCATATCATAATTTGAATTTTTAGAAAGTTTTTATTCTGATTTTTTAGTGTTTCTATTCTATATGGACTTGGTAGTGATAGGTTAACAGTTGGACTCAATGACAGTAAGAGTCTTTTCCAACTTAAATGATTCTGTGATTCTATTGAAACAGGTGTATGTGACCTGGATAATTTTATTTGTGTCCCTAATATCAGTGGGGATGTCTGAGCCTGAAATACTGACAATCCCATTGAATTTACATGGATTTAGAAGAATAAGAAGGGAAACAGCCAGTTACTGTGTGGTATGTCAGATGCTTTAGTATTTGGGATGTGTTTTGTTGGTATCTGGAAGTAACTCTTCCAATCCCACCTAAAGGAGCCAGATGTATGAATCATACCGACCATGGCACGTGCCATAGAAATACAGGACAGCTCCAGGGAGCTCCTAATGGAGCTGGGATGGTAACAAGCTTCATCTTATGAAAACTGTGGCAATTTTTTCAATAGTATTTGTGAGCTACTTGGGTACTTGCTGAAAGCCATGGAGCCCCTGGAAAGCCCCTGCAAAGATGGTTTCTCTTGGCACTGTCATTATATTTGATGTTTGTAAACTATATCACTGAGTCATGAGAAATAGTCACAGATTGTCGGTCATTGTGGTCTTAAACCAGACTGGAACTGGGTATTAGTGATGCGAGACCTCGTCTGCTGCACACAGGTGGCTTTTATTACTTCCTAATCCATGGAAAACTTTTAAGGGTATAGATGATCTAGTCACCTAATATGAGACCTGGCTATTTATGCATTGAATTGTTTACCTAAGTTAGGCATTTTTTGACTGCGAGTTCTGCCTGGTTGATTTATGAAGATACTGAATGGTTACTTCTAGGCGTGTTTTCCTTTTTATACCACTGTCTATTTCCAGAAGCAATGGCATTAAGACAGTACTGAAAACTATTAGAACTGCACAGTTGGAGCATCATTTTATAAAGTATTGTTTCAGCACCTATAAATTCTAGATAAATTTGTAAACCTTCACATATGTGCTTGAGGCAAGATCAGTTCAACAGTGAAGTAAATTTTTTCTTTTGTCTGTTTTTTCCCAGAAATGGCAATGAAGCTATACCTTCTTCATTTTTTTTTTTTTAATTTCAGGAGGAAAATGTACTAGAAATTAAACTAGTGTGGAGCACAAAGGAAATATTTTGAATCTGTTAGATGTTTGTGACAAATCGTACTGAGCTTTATTGGTGCTAGGCAAGATCTTGGAGATACCTTTCAAAGGATGTTGAGTTTCTGAAAGAAATTGGAGCAGAGACATGCTGATATTGATCAGTAAGAGGGAGTAAATAATAGGTATTATCTGCACAGGGGAAAATTATTTGAGTGTAACATAGTAAGATAATACAGAGAAATTAAATGGTAAAAAGATTTTGGTTTAATAGCAAAAAATGTCTGCTGAAAATTTGCCTATTAATTTAATTTCACTGCAAGTTCCATGTGAAACTTTAAGTCTCAGTGGGTCATTTGTCAAATCTTCAGTTAATGTTTTGTTAAAAGTAATTTAAACTTGAGGAGAATGTAAGTAAAATTTGGAAGTGCACATTATCTCCCCCCAGCTTCACACTGTCTTGGCCCTTCCAGCTAACTTTGGCTGCTGCTCATTGCGTATTGAGCAGCTGTTAGTGTAATCGCATTCACTCCACATCGCTATAGAACATAATCAAGTCTGGGCTAGCCAGGCAGGCCTAGCAAACAAGAGGAGTTAAAGAAATAAAACCCAAACAAACAAATAAAAAAAAGAGAAAAAGGGCATTGCCAACATACTGCATCCTGAGCTGGGACTAATGAAGTTAACTGTCACTTTTCCTTGGCAATTGTCTCATCTGTGCTGTCCAGAAGACCACGAGGAAGGTTGAAAGTTCAGCCTAGGAGCTGTTTGACGCTGCTTCTCTTGGAGTTTATCAAAAAGAAAATATGAATTTTAGAGCATTTAAAAAATAAAGATAAGTCTAGTACTTAAAAATATGTAAGAATATTCAATAGCCCTAGTTGAGAGTGGCTCAGAATGTGAGAGACAATGGTGATGGAGCTGAGAAGACCTGCAGGTGTCTTGTTTTAAGAGCACATCTGGGAGAAGTGTGCATGTTCAAGGCTGCACCTGTCCTGCCCTTGTTATTGTATGCTAAGTTAATGGACATTTAAGAGGAAGAAATTGTTTTTTAACACTATTTAAATACTTGGGCTGGTATTTTCTAAGACTTAGGTGTAGGCATAGCTTTGATTTTTAAAGAACACTGCACATATTCTAATGAAGATATTTAATTTTCTGACCAGGCGGGTGAATTGTAAGCTATTTCAAGAAGGATAAACCACGTCAAAGGTCACAAATGGTCTTTGATACTTTTGCGCATAAATCATACTTTGTATATATTTATCCCATTAGAGACAAGCTTTATTGGCATGATGAGAGACTATTGTACATGAGTTCGGTGGTAATGCATTAGCTTAAATGTATTTGGCCTGATTAACATCAGCTGAACTTTATTACGTGTGTGATTAGGACTGAAATATGCTGCTTTGTCTAGTTTCACCAGTGTGACTGGGAATGTCTTGCCCAGTATGGGTTATCCTGGTGCATGGCAGAGTCTTCAAGAAAACTGTTGTGCCCACTTAGTGTCCATGAACAGAAAATCTGTTTTAGCAGATCTGGAGAAGTAGCTAGCAGTAGTGCTGTGACAATTTCAATTAAAGGTCTGAGAATGGTAATTATGTTTACATACCAGCAGTCTGATTAAATGTAAACTAATTATGTGAAAAGCTTAAACTGTGACCTGAATTACTCTTGCTGAATCACAGCTGAATTTCAGCAGAGTTTTACACAAGCTTTCTTTTTTATGGATGTGGGATATTACCAATATTACAGGGACAATCTGACCTTCCTTTCCCTACTTTTTCCATCCAGCTTCAAGAATAACGTGTAGCTATTTTTGGACTTAACTCTTCAAAACCCTGTTTATAAAGCAAGAGGTATCCAGTTCCACTGGTACAAGAAACCGGGGAATATGTGATCATTGTGCAGATAATTTTGAAGCAAACATGAGTTCAGAAGGATTTGCTACGCTGGCTTTAGAGGAACTCAAGCAGGTGGGATGTGGGCAGTGCCAGCGGCCCAGCTCTCCTTGGTAAACCCTCCCAGTGTTACAAAAAGGAGGGATGATTCTCATGGCCTGTTATGCAAGCTGGTCAGCTGAGAAACAGAGTTTGTGACCCTCTCAAAGCCGCATGAAGGCAACAGTTGACAGAGGCTCTAATACATTTTAAGGACCAAGTGAACAACCGGGTACTGCAACCCTAGAGGATGTCTGCAGAAAAGAGATAAAAATCTGTTTATCATGATCTACAGTCTACCCTGTGCTAGAGTTCAACTAGTGATCTAGAACAAAAGCCTTGAAGAGCTACCCAGTGTATATGGCATTATGATCTGACACTGATATAAGCTGCAATTCTGACCTGCTAACACACAGCAAAACCACAGAATCGAAGAATAGTTCAAGTCAGAAAGGACCTCAGGGGATACAGATAGCTGGTCATCCTCTCTGTGCAAAGCAGGACTAAATTAATTGTGAGATTAGCCTGCTCAACCCCTGAAAGTCCTGCAAACCATACCCCCTCTGTACACGGCTGTAGTTCCAATGTTTCCACTAGGGGACAAAGCCCTCTGGGTTTGAATGGAAAAATACCTGCATCAAAGTGTTGTCTGGTTCACATATCCTTTTGATACAATATAAATCAGTCTCAGAGCCTGAACCACAAGCCTGATTGTAGCAGCCCATGAGCCTTTCGTGGGATTTCAATGTCAAGATCAAAATACACTGAAAAACTGAGCTGTTTATCCAACAGTGAACATCACCACAGAAATTCAGCTTCACAAATTTATATCTTTTCTTTTAACACAAAATGTGAACAAACGTGGCCACAAAGGAACAATTAAATTCAATTAGAACTGACTAATGTTATGGTACTGTGAAAAGATTCAGTCTTCTCAACTTGAATAAGTGATTGCTCTTATGGTTAGAAGATTACAATGCCTCCAGTTTTAAAAATGTAACATTCTAAATTGATCTGTGACTAAGTGTCAGAATATGTCTGACTTTTTCTGTTCCTAGTCCAAAAGGAGCAGAGCCTTAATTACCTGCAGTGGTTTTGTTTCTGATCTCCAAAAGACTTCTACAAGAGTTGCTCTGACTGGCTGCTTGCTTCCATGTGCTGTAGATTACAGACAATTACCATAGCAGAAACAAATCACAGCAAATTATCTTATTTTCTATTTTCTTCTTTCACAGTAATTTATTTCTGGCTTTATTTGTTGCCTACATGAAAGAAAAGACTGGCAGAAACATTCTGCAGAGACTAAATGCAGCCACATTGTGGTTTCATTTTGTAGCTTATTCCCAATATTATGAGTATTTAAAAATCAGTTAAAATACCTTGGTATATTTTCAAGTGCTTCATTCATTGTTTAAGCCCAAACCTTCTGAATTAGTTCTCTTGTCTCTACTTTTCTCATCAGAATTACTGGGAATTTCTGGACTGCTGGAACAGTGTTTGGTGCTGGGGGAGGGGGAAGAAGTATTTACTTGGTGTTTTAATGCATAAAAGATAGCTGGGTTTTGCAAAAATAAAAGTTAAAGTAAACTGACCTTAATACTCTTGAAACAAGTCTATATAAATATTGGAAATGTGGATTACTGCAGTGATACTTATAGGGCATAATCTGTGAATTATAGAAATTGATGGGCTTTAAAATAATTCGGTAGCAAAGTCCTCAATTTCTAGTATTGCTGGCAAGCAGTTTATATTGTTTCATAGAAGCATGTCTGTTTGTTTTTATGTACTCACTGTTTTTTTGTAAGGGATAATTTAACACTGTTGGAGGTAATTGAGGTTCAGGAATAGCATATGTAGAATTCTGGTCATGCGGTGCATCTTGTGGTTTCTGCTGTGTTAAAGAATTGGCACACACATATACTCTTTGCAGCCTGAGCTGATTTGATGCTCACACCAAGGCCTTCCAAACCTTATGCTTAACCTTGCAAAAAAAGCCACTTTTTTTTTCCCTCCCTGAAGTAGGGCAGTGCAGCAGTCAGCCCAGGGAGCCTTTCAATGCACCTCTTCTTGTGATGATAGAAGAACTGGGACGCACAAGTAGCCCCCTGTTCTCCAGTAAGTACCGATGCCTTTGTCAACAGGCATTTTACAGGTTTAGAAATAATGAATGCCATCTTTGGAAGATCCTAGAGATCAGTGAGAATTGTTACATTTTTCTTGGGTATCTCTCTGCTATTCAGGCAAATAAGTACAAGGTGCTAAAGTGCTTCAGCTGGAGATGAAAAAGTGCTATTTCATCTTTAAAATCCAGAATTGCTCTGGACCGTCTTTGAATCTTAATTAAGTTTTCTCCATATTTTTTTTTCTGATGTGATTACATTTTTGTCCTTATAGTTCACACTTCAGCTCTGGAAACTTAACTTTCATGCTGACTTTTAACATCTCCAGGATTAGAAGTAATCTATACTCTACAGTTTTAATTTTCTGATGATTTGTGTGATTTGATTAAACGGGTGTTTAACTATGTACAGTTCCTGGGGATTTGGGTAAAATTAAACTTTTCCAATTAATAAGGATTTTGCAACCTTTTAAATAATTTTGAAGTTTGTTTTAAACAGCCAAGGAGATGAATCTAAGCAGCAGTTCTTCAGAAGAAAACATCAACAATTTTTCTAATTGTATGCTGAAAAAAAAATAGACTAGATTTTTTTTTAAAACTAGTGGAATAGATTTTAATCATCAGAACTCAGGAAACTTCTCCATTGCACTTAGTATTAATGTGGTAAATATGTGTATGTTACACAACAGATTTAAGCCTTGTCAATCTTTAATAAATCAGAACTTTGTTTCATGTTGCCAAATATTCTGGTCTCCTTTTCACTCATGCTTATCAAGAGATTGCTTTGGTATATAATCAGTACTGACAATCTCAGAAGCAGCCTTTTAAATTATTTATGGCTTTGATGACCCTCCCTGTGTTAAACCTTGACCCACTGGAAAGGATTGGAGACTTACCTGAGGGGAAAAAAAAATAAATTTTCAGAAAAACAAGCAAAAAAAAGTATTAATTCTTGTTGACACTGGAGAAATCAGTAAATTGTATGACTTTACTAACTTAATGCTTTGGCCTTGTTAGTTCACACCTGGTTTTCTTTTATCCTATTGTTGCTTTTGTGTCAGTTTTTTACTTCACCTCAGTGAAGAGCCAAGCATTTTCCTTTGAGAGCCTGTTTGCATGGGTTGGGGAATGGTCTTGTTCCTTTGTCTTTTAACCATGGTGCTGTTGAAGTCACAAATACGGAAGTTTTCTGTAGCAGTGCTATTTTTATTAGGAATGGGACTAAAAACGTCTTAGTGTTGGCACAGTCTGTTACTGTTTCCTGCTTTGGATCAAGTTCTCAAGTTTGTGTTGTCACTGATAATTCCTTGTTTTGATAAAGTATGTGAACCCTCTCTGAATGCTGTCTGTCAATGAAGGTGCTGTGTGTCACTGCACAGTTACATTTCAGTCCATTCTGATTTCTGAGGCACAAAGCATAAGCTTCTCTGGGGAAACATATATAATATAAATTAGTTTGCCAAATGGGTGTTGCTTCAGTCTCTGGCTGTGGTCTGAATAAGGCAGGTAGCTGAACTGTCTGCTCTTCAGACATCGCACTGCTGTTTCTAGTGGGGCTTACTGGAGTGGGAATAAGAATCTCTTCTTCAAGTATTATGTTGCTTTGAGATTTTTCTGAACCAAGCTGAAGCAAATTTGACACACTAAACTTAAATTGTTTTTCCAGTTTCAGAGTTTAGCCTGGGAGACAGCAGTTTGTTCAGAAGTTCCTAGACCCATTAATAGACCTCCTCTTTTATCTGACTTCAAGTGAAAGCAGTTTTGCTTTAGTTCAATGCATTTGAAATGGTGTGACACCATATGCAATGCTAAGCTTTGAAAAGTCACAGAGCTGGATGTCATCAACCTAGAAATGACAAATCACATCATGCTGATTAACAGCATTACCTGGAGGAAAGATAGTGGTGCGACGTTGCAGTAGATCTGGTCAAGAATCTTAAGGGATCCTATAAATAATGTCTGTATAGGACAGAAGACAAATCTTTTTGATGCAGACAAACATCTGCTTGTTAAATTAAGACTTTGGTCTAGTAAAGTAGTGCCAGTCTAGCCCGTGTCACATTGCAAAGGACACATTGGGATGTTATGCCCTACAATCAACACTATGAACTGCAGCGCTCTGATAACCAGTGCTAAAATGGTACCAGATTGACTACATTAATAAATCATTAAAGAGCTCTGATGAGCTGTGTGTATGCTGCAACATGACTGATATGCCAAATGACTTCCCAGTAGAGATGACCTGTCACTAAAGAATGGTTTGAGTAAGCCACATTGCCTTTCCTGTATCCTTAGTAGCCAATGCACAGAGCAAAGATACTTAAAGGCCTGGTCTAATAATGTGGGTGGTGTTAATATGTATTTGAATATGGCCATTAGATTATCTGAGGCTGATTTTGCATCTTCATGATGTTTAATTCCAGGAGAGCACATTTCCTGAGAACTATGTAATCACAACAGCCAATTCTAAGGAATTATTTGGAATACTGGCAGGCTTAATGTAATACATGTCACCTTGAGATCTGGACTGAGAACCTTCCTACACAGCAGCATGAGATGATTTGAAATGGCCATAATCATTAAAAAAAAAAAAAGAGAAAAATAAGGATTATGTAATATTAAAAAAAAAGAAAAAAGACAAGTGAACAGAATGTTTTTTCGCTCACTGCTGGTTCAGTTGTGAGAGATGAGATTACCTGTGCTATTGTTTTCAGTGGTTGTATGACTGGTCAGGTAATATATAGAGGAAATACCTAAAGTAGGAGAGCTAGTGACAAGTGGTTGCAAGAGGAGTCATCTCTAGCAACTAAATGAGTAAGAATTATGCTGAAGTTGTTTACCGTTTTCAGACAGAGGTAGGTGTGTGTATATTTGATGAACTTGTTGCAATGGTATTATTCACAGCTAACCAAGTGCTACCAAATGTTTACATTTATTTGCTATCCTCTCTGTATACAAGTAATGGTGCAGGTCTAACATTTTTATGAGCTCTCTCTGGAGCTGACCAATACAACAGAGCAGACAAGGAATAATTATTGTAGACATACTCCGAACAGTACATTGAGCATGTTATTACTATGAGATGCCTAAAAATAGCATGCCGGGACTTGCCTGGAGAGCTCTTGTCTGTACTGAAGAAGAATGGATATGCCACTTAGAGCCTATTATTTAATGAGAAAGGCAATGTTGACACAAACTAAATTGCTTTAAAGCAAGGTCAGTCATTTTTCATAAAGAGAAAGCCTTGTGTTTCTACCAGTCAACAGTTCCCACCAGTGACTTGATTAGGCTGACACAGATACGGGGATGGAAGAAATTATTCTACTGTATTTAAATACAGATATGCTTCTGGTTTTCACTTTAGTTGAGCTGAACAAATATTAGCTTTGAATGACCTGAAACTGAAACATTTCAATAAATCAAATATTTTTTGTGGGTTGAATGAAGAACTATATCCAGCCACGAGTAAATTGAAATTTCAACTGCCTGTAGTAAAAGCAAAAAGCTTGACTCATATAATGGAAAAAGCTGAAGTCAAGCTCTAATTTGGAAGGCAGTTCAGCTTGAAACTATTTTTGTTTTATTTATTGTGAAAGAATCTTTTCCTAGAGAGAAATCCTTCAGCCCTATATTTCAAAAGAAGTGCCTGTGTTCACGGAGAAGAGCAGAACCTACATTGCTTATTCAGTTCTCCCCAGTCACAAAATCCTGTTCTTGGTGGAGATGAAAGCTAACTCTTTCTGTTCTTGAGAGAGAAGTTTTATTTCAGAACAGAGTGTCTCCTCACATAACAAATCACTAGCTCCCTTCATTTCAACTTCCAGAATTTGTCCAGACTGGAGTCTAGCTAGAACTTGAAGTGGAGAAATAAATTTTAAACTAATTTGAGGTGTAATAAGCACTCCTCCTCCTCTGACCTTGCTGCTTGCGGGGCTGTTTCTTGCTCTTTTCCCCTCACCCTCGCTGCCACGCACCGTTTTCCACTTCCTTACATACCTGTTCCCAGAGGCTCCCCCGGTGCTGCTGAGGGGCTCAGCTGTGCTCTGTGGTGGGGCTGCTGCAGAACCAGCTGGAACTGGCCAGAACCGGCTGTGGCCAGTGCGGGGCAGCCCCAGGCTCTCTTCTCAGAGGAGTCTCCAGGGCTCTCCTCACAGAGACCCTGACAGCCCGCTGCCAGTCCCTGGGCAGGATTTTTTCAGTCTCTGCTGAAAAAATAAACTTTGAAGAAATTGTGTGAAGGAAAAAGAGTTATGTCACTTGAGCCGTGAGAAAGGATTTCCAGGGGTTGTGTGAAAGAAGATGAACAGAATCAGGAGGAGAAAGCTAAAGTAGAGCCTTGCTCTACATTATTAGTTTTCCTGGGAGAGCCTGTACTAAATTAGAATTAAATTATTTGACCCCCAAAAGCTGCTATTAAAGAGAACGTAGAGGAGAGCCATCCCAGGAAAATATTCAGTCTGTTACAGGAATGAGGAGAGGGGAGAACGGAGAGGAAGGACAGAGGCTATGTAAATTATACACACTTCGGACATTAGGCTTCAACACCATCTCCCCCAGTGTCACCCCTCAGGAACACTGGTGAAGTGAGCAGGGAGGTGTGCAGGCTGCAAACTACATTT
This sequence comes from Pterocles orientalis, assembly GCA_011057875.1. NCBI lineage: Eukaryota > Metazoa > Chordata > Aves > Pterocliformes > Pteroclidae > Pterocles > Pterocles orientalis. The sequence goes on from WKFP01015173.1 coordinate 963,496, forward strand.
TAAGGTATATGGAAATTATGTTCACCTAGGAAAAAAAACGAATACTTGCTGAATTTTGTGTTGATCAGTTGAGTTCCTCTCACAGCCCACTCAAGTGTCTCTTCTCTGTGGCTTCATTAGTTTCTCATGAACCTTGGTCTTGTACTTTTTTATTTGCTTCATTTTGTTTTAGCAGACTATAATTTATGAAGGAAATCTGGCAAATATAATGGGATCCAATGCAGACCAACTTGGGCTGTTCATCAGATCAGATGGATGACGCCTGCTTCAACTTTTCTGTGTGCCGAAGGTGAGGCCCTGCAACATCATTTTATCTGTCAGTGTTAAACACTTACGTTTCTGGACTTTTTCAGCAAAAGTGTCTGGCTAGTTGGGGATAATGGACAAAGCGTTTGCAGTAATCACCTGTTCTCTTTATTCCTTGGTGCACAAGAAATCCACCAGCACAGTGCATCTTCTCAGCAGGATTTGGACCCTGACAGCCTGACACCAGCACCTGGGAGCCCCATCACTGAAAGATTTTCCTGAAGTATCCAAAAAGATTCAATGGGGAGCTTGTGGTCTGAACATTTCCAGACTGGAAAAGTAGAAGAAATCAGAAAAGCAGTCATGGTAAGAAATATTACTTCCTCCACCTCTATTGTTGTTGCCTTAGATTTTTTTACATGAATTGTGTTCTTTTGTTTTCTATTGCTGGATGCACTGAATGTCAACTGTTCTAGGTTTTTGGGCAAGTCTCTTAATCTGTGGCAAGCAATAACCCTCCTTTTTTCCCCATATGACAATTATCATTCGAAAGTCCTTTGCAATGAGGAAACAAGAGAAAATTTTGTTTTTTCTACTTTTTTTAAATTAGCTTGAAGTATTATCCCGGAGAAGAAATAGTTGCTGTAATTTGTGTAGAACTAATGAAAGAGGAGCTCTGATGAAACATATTAATGTTTACCATAGTCTGCCTACAGAAGCAATTTTCTTCATTAATTCTTTTCTTCTTTAAATTCAAATTAATCTGGGCATAGTAAATATTAAATGCTCACCACTTAGAAGGAATAGGATTTGTCACAGAGCAGTGGCACTGTGGCATTTGTAGAGAGTTTTCCATCACTAAGGGATAATCAGTTTAATGATGGTGTGAACAGATTGCTAACTGCTGTGGTGGGCTTTCTGTGCTGGAGGGAAGAGGTTAGTCTGGCAATGTCAGCAGGTACCTGGCAAGAAAGCGCGTTTAGTTTCTATACCAAATGTCATGACATTTTTGTTTTGTCTTCATTTTTCTTGTGGTCTTTTGTTCTGAGCAGCAGTTTGATTGCAAAATGCCATTGTGTATCACATCGAAGCTGTTTGTTGTATGCTGTACTGCACTCTGGGCAGCCTGAAAGGCGCTCTGCCCACTCAAGGCTTAAACACAGGGTGGTGTTATTGCATTCATACAGTTAAAGACGCACGCTAGAGGCTCTCAACTGCTTGCTTTGTTCTGTGTCTCCTGCTGTATATGGAGTATCTGTATACGGCAAACTGGGCACATTTTATTTTCAAGAAATCTGTGTATGAAACTGGTGCAATTAAAATTGTTAAACATAATTAACAGTTCTGTAGCATCTTTGTCTGATGCTGTGAAACTAGCAGCTGGTCTCATTTTAGACCACTAGATTCAATAAGCCTCAGATAAATAAACTCCTTGGTTGACCTGTGAGATGGGAAAGTGTACAGACGGGTGCAGAGTACACTTTGCCACTTCCTGAGGTGAAGACAGAGACTCTAAATAAAACCAAAGTCCCCAGATGGCTTGCTGAATGCCCTGGATGTGTTCTCAGTGGCTTGCCACCACAGCAGAAATTAGGGTACTTGTAAAGTGCAGGAGGGTTTCGTGGTACCAGGGATTACTTATACCAAATACCCTGGTTTAAAATGTGTGATGGAGGAGACTTATATTTAAAAACATCTTTCTAAAAAAAAACCCATGTGGCTTCTTAGATCTACTCTTAAAAATAAAAATCTGCAGAAATTGCAGCTGGCAAGTGGGTTTGGGAACTTGCTGTTAAACATCGTGAATGTCATAGTGTTAAATAATCAAAACCTGGTATTTGAAGTGGTGATTTCCATTGTATTTTCCTATTATTTGAATTGCCAGCATTTTTATAGGGTCTGTTAGACCTTCAAAACTAAAGGCACCTTAGTGAATCAGAGATTATTAAAGGGCTGTTGCATCCTGACACACTCTGGTGTCTTTGCACTACTAAGTAGTAAAGTACCACTCAGCAGTTTTCCAGTTTCCTAAGTGAATCTCCTGCAATAATTGTGGAGAAGGCAAGGAAAGAAAAAGAAGAAAGTGCAGGTGAATTCCAAGTCACAAGAGCAGAAAATACAGATCCAGTTCTGAGCATGTTGGAGGCTGTTTTTAGTAAAGGTCATACCTCATCATGGTGCACTTTCTTCCAAACCTTCAACTCTTCAACTCTTTACTGCTGGCCTGTGTCCTGAACCTGAGTACCAATGTGACAGGACTGATTCACAGAAAGGACATGAGCAGCAGGTTCACAGCTTGATGTTTTCGGGCACGTATAAGATAGTTTTTAATATTTCTCTTATTGAATGTGGATAGATATTGTACTGCTGGAATCACGTAAAGCTCAGTGAGACTTCAGATCTGATGTTGCTTTCCTCCCTCCCTACAACAGGGGAGCTGTTAGACAGTCCCGGTGGCAGAGGTATTAAAAAAGGTCCAAGCACTTGACTAGGGAAACTATAAGGTGTCATCAGGAGAACTGGAAGGATAATGGGGCATTTAACTGAATGCACTTTCTTTTCTTTTCAATTTATGGTATGCAGGACACTTATTAGAATATGCAATTAACCTTGAGTTTCTAAAATTGTGATGTATTTCTTTCCTTGGAATACAGTTCCAAATGAACTGCTCACATAACTTCAGAAATGTCCTTGAGATAGGTAATATATATTAATTTAACAGGTGATTTTATGTACAGGTGGAGAACCATATAGATATCCAGACTTAGTTATAAATATTAGATTTAATCTTGGTAAGGACACTTCAAATAAAAGTGAAATATAGGTAAGCATCAATTCCCAGGTCACCTAATTAAGTGGCATCCTTGCTTTGTGTTGTTTTATTGTGCTAAACAAGGAATGTGTATACTAATTAAGATGACTAATAGTTATGTTCAATCTAATTATAGCACTGTCAGGAGGCACTATAATAGTTAAGGGTCTGTCAATGTTTTTACTACAAAACCTTGGTCTCAGTGGCGTACAGCTTAGCTATAATACTGTACTCGGTGCCTTACAATGTGGTGGTAGAATTCACACTGCATTGATTTGAATTATACTCGTTTACTTGAAATGCATCTTTTTCAGAGTGCTTGAGAGGAGGTTCAAAGTAAAAATATTGTTTATTGGGTTTGAAGCACATGAAAGCAAACCTCAAAAATTTACTTGTTCCATTTGCATAAGTATCAGCATTTGGTTGTTTTTGTGAGTGGAATGTCCTACGTTAACAAACTGAATGGGAAATCTACCAGGAGCAAGATCTGGGCAGAGCTTTAGGTTCGGTATTTTTGTCAGAGATGGTTCAAACTGGCATAGATTGGAGGATTTACTCTCCATTTTATATGCACAGAAGGCAATGCCTTTGTCTTCACTCAGGCAGAAAGGGCAGCAAGGACTGCAAAACATACCTGGGGCTCACAGAGGCCCTGCTGCTCCCCTGGGTGTAGGTGTTGGGTACAGGATGGAATGTTTTGAAACTGAATTCATCAACAGACCAGTAGCTATTATGTCATAACCTGTCCTGAATGGAGAAGCTCATTAGGATTAACTTTTTACCATGACCTTTTTTTGATGTGGTCTTTTGAGGACTCTAAAAATTGAGAAGATGAAAACACATTTGGTAAAGAATAGTAAATATGGATCCACAACAATGCATTTATAAAGAAAAAGCTATTATCTTTTAAAGACTGTGTTATGTCTTATGAGAAGTCTGTTTAAAACTATTATTACACAAATTCCAGAAAAATTATTTCCGTTATAGATGCTATATGAATGGAGAACAGCAGAAATATACCATGACTTCTCAGAAATGAATATGGGAGAGATGAGTTTCTTTTGGGGGATTGTGTGAATTTTGATACGGTGAAAATGCAGGACAGGTTGGACAAATATCACTCTTAAATAATCTAAAACTGTTACTTGGTGCATCTGTGGCAGACCTGTGTTTTCTCTCTAACAAGAATGATATTTTTGACCTGAATTTTCAGGGTAGTCATACCACTGTGTTGGGTGTCAGAAATGATGACTGTCAGGTGTGCCTTGGTGTGTTTCAGTACTTATCATGCTGGAAAAATACCTGCAAGATAACATCACTCCAAAGGAACAGTGTCTGTAAATACCACGGGACTCATTAAGAGCCATGTCTTGGCAATTAGCAGTTTCCAAGTGGCAATGGTGAGCGACGATATTTCACAGGATGAAACATCCATAGGATAATTCATGAACTGCCAGAGTAAGAGAGAGACAGCAGGGCTCAGGTCTTTTCCTCTAGGCTGGGATTCACAGCTCAGCATGGTCAGAAGATTAGTAGAAGGATTTGATTTTTTGTTACCAAAATACTCACCTGGAGCATCACCATGGCAGAATCTGACCTGCCATGAAGGGAACCAACTTAGTTTATTTTGTGCTTCTTGCCTCTCTGTGCTTGGCTGAGGCCAGGCATTTCAGCATCTCTGGCTGCTGCTCAGCTCAAGGGGATTTTTTAAATCATCCTCTGTTTTATAGCTTCCTCCTTTTCCAAATGGAAGCTCCCACAAACTCAGCAAAAGCAGCTCATCAGCCTCAGCTGCTTCCTTGTCCCAGGTGTGGTGGTACCCAGTTATTAACTGAAGTACAGGACAGCAGACATTACTGGTGCTCAGAGGTTACAGTAAGGCCTTTGCACCGTCATCCGAAGAGACCCTTTTCTTTCACCCTCTCAGAGATCAGAGTTAATATTTACACGAAGTTAACAATGTGTGTTTAATAGTAATCTTTTGCATGCTGCTTGCTTGCTAGAAAATGTCACCCTTGTTAGATGTTAGGTGTTTCATTCAAGAGACCATTGAGAGAGATAACAAAGAACAAAATAATGCAAGATAAGCAAAAGCCTCTTAAAATGAGCTTGGAAACTTACTACTGGCCTCTTTCCCTTACAGAGCTTTTTGTGCTGCACAAAGGGGGAAAAAAAAACCATATATAGTCTTAGGACATGGTGTGCTGCCTGAAACATGAAATCTGCAGCATGTTCTGAATATTTGTTGTGTTAACCAGCAGTGCTTTTGGAACAATGGAGTATGGGAATAGACATATTACAGTATGGTTTTAGCTGACTTTGTTTAGAATGATATTTAATAGTAGTTTTCAGCAGTCTTTGTTCCTGTTCTCTTTTGCATTTATATGCATTTGTTCTGAAAGTAGTCAAGAATCCCCCAAATATAAGCTGTGCACAGTCAAGGAAAACTTTTGAAATCAGTAGCTGTAGCTGATGTTGAAGTCAAAATATGAATGACTACACAAGCAACAGCTTATTTGAGATGTATATAAACTGTCTGCCTATATATGTGTGTAAACATATTTTGTATGTGTGTATCTGCGATTTACATCCTGGTACACTTGTTATCTGGTAAATTAATGGTTTATGTAATTTTTTTACTCACAGGGTTCAAATTCACTTGGATTTATGGCACTTTGTTATACTCAAAGGTTTCTTCTGGATGTGATTTTGAGTAAAACACGCTTGCTGTTCACCAAAACCACAGCAAAATAAGTGTGATCAAACAGCTGAGGGACTGTGCAAGAGGGCTGGGCACTGGGTTCTACCACTCTTGTCAAGGCCTTGGGTCTGTGCAAGCTCTTCACTGACCTTGAGGCATGTCCCGTGTTTTAAACTGGTCCCCAAAAGTAGTGTGACTTTCAGGCATGATGGCCAAGGGTCATTTGTAGAATCTCCCAGCATTTTACGGCATTTCTTTAGCAACTCAGTGTCCTGATTCGGGAAGGGACTGATGCTTACCTGTTAGCCTGTAAATACAACTGTCCAGAGTCAGGGGGAGCTTTCCCTGGGCCTGTTACTATGTGGCTGTGGCCAGCAGCCCCACGCGGTGCGCTATGCCATAGTCTGTGCTGGGGAGGGTACAAAGATCAGTGCCACACACTCAAGCAGAGTTGGGCTCTTTCCTCCTAGAGCATCTTCTAAATGCCTTTCTCCCTCTTCACCAAGAGACAGAGACCTTTAGAGGGGACATTCCTTGTAGCTGTGCATAAATCAAAATAACCAACAGTGTATTTCATACAGTATTTTATTTATTCCCTAACAGTCTTCAGCTTAGAATATGGAGGTGTGAACATCTTCTTTGGTATGCACTTCTTGCTCTTGTCACGATATTCCTGAATGTGGATGTCTCTTTGGGCAGCATATATTCTGATTTTAACATGCCTGTGTCTGGCTCAGGTTGGTCTCTGCATTGGAGTTAAGTGGCTTTTCTATGATGTGAAAAGCCTTGCTCTGGTGTGTCTCAGAAGAAAGATTCAGTCATTGGAAATCCTACTTGGATCTTTCAAAAAGCTTATTCTAGTGGTTTCAAATGAGAGGCTTAGGCGTTTGAGAGGTAGGTGTTTTCGCAGCCTGTCTCGGTGTCGATCACTTCACTCCTGAATTTCATTTGACATGCCTCACAATTAAGTATAATACAGCTGTGAGAATGTAGGTCAGCAGTCTCTTTATTCTAAGTATGATTTGTTTTCGAGGGAAAGAAAAGCAAGCAACTTTAAAGGAACTGAGAGAACAAAGAGCAGAAAAATTACTTCAAAACAAACTTTTAATGAAGCTTTCTACTACACACTTAAAGCACAGGTATAATGTTTCCTGGGGTATTATTAACATAGCTGAATTACCTTTATGTGCTGCCACTTCATCCTGAGACTCTCCTGATTATCATGGCTGTGCTGTATGCCACTGCTCAGCATACTAAACGTCTGCTGGAAAAACAGATTCCAAGACTGAGTTAGGGACCCAGAGGCTGCAGAGTTGTGCTTTTTTAAAGAAGGTGTCTCTGCAGACTTCATAGGCCAGCTTGTATAGTAATTCCACTTCAACTGCACACCCACCTGTGTGACCTGTCTTTAGTGTCCCTTTAAAATCTTCACAATGTGGCACAGCTGTCCCAAGACTCATCTGCAGTGTGACACAAGCAGAAGGGTTTCCCCTCTGTCTCCTGGAGTGTGTGAGTGTGAAATCAACATTGGATTCCTCCGGGGAGCTGCTTGTCACACACACACCTGAATCAGCAGAATGATTATTGGCCTGGCTTATGAGGTGTTGAATTTAAAATTCAGTTTCTCACTTTCCCTAAGGCCAGCATTACCCTGGAGGCATGCAACTGATTATTTTTCCCTTACAGCAGCACAAGCCAACGCAGAATGTCCATAATGGAAGACATGAAAATGCTAAGCATTAGTATTTAGCATGTAGAAGTCCATATTAAGGCCCCATTAAGCAAGATAGGACACAGAACAAAAGCACATTCCAGTGAAAAACTCTGTACTTTGCTTGTGAGAAACAGAAGATGAGTGTACCAAACAGATGAGGGGGCTGGAGGTAGCAATGATACAACAGTTACTACAATAAACAGCAGCCACAGCACACCAGCTGCCTAACATCATAGCAGAAACAATTTTGTGTAGCTTTAGAGCAACTTTCAACTTTTGCTTCACCAAAAAGCCATATTTGTCATCTTAAACATGACTTGGTCAGTTTTTTCATTTGAGGTACATCAAGGTTCTTATTGTAGAAATTAACCTGAATATGTATTTCCCTGGTGCCTGGCTTGATGCTAGAACAAAGATTAGAGATGAGTAAGCACTTTGAGAAGAAAGAAAACTAGTGTATAATTTAATTTCATTCTTATGTGGGGCTTACACTCCTGCCTTCCCCACTCCCCCCCCCAATAAACTGTATTAAAGCAAGGTGAGAAATTCATGTGCAACTGATAGAAAATAGCATTCAGACAGCTGATTACTAGATTGATTGCAACTGGGATGGATTGGCACTGAGATGGATTAATTGATTTTTCCTGTGTTTGGCAGAAGCAAGGTCTGTCATAACTGTTCTTAGCACTTCACAAATGTTAACTAATCATTTGCTCTCTTGCTGTCAGGTAGGAATTTTGCTTTGTGTATGGAGGAAAAAACCTAGCAGCCAAGGATGAGTTACTTGCCTCAGGTGAAGCACCCTGCCAAAAGTGGAAGCAGGTTATCACTGTCTTAGGGCATGGCTGCCAGGAGGAGCCCTGTGTCTTGGTGGGCCTGGGAGTTTTTATTTCATCTTGTCTTTCTGGGATACAGAGGTCAGATTAGACTGAGGTGTCTGCAGAGCTGAACATGTATGTTTCTGTACATGCTGTCCCCTCTGACATAGGAGTGAAGCCTACAGCTACTGTCCTAATTAACAGCAATCATTGATAAGATATTATAAAACTGAAAACACAGCGAGATTTAACTAGCCTTTTCAGTTTTGGGCAGACATACAACTCATATGGAAACCAGATGTTTCTCCCACATGTAATATTATTTTTTGTGTTCTCTTCTAACTGTGAAAACAAGGTTAAAATATATGGCCTTACAAAAGCCTTACAGCACTGAAGATGAGTTGTCCTGGACAGCAGAGTTCACCTTCTTCATTGAATAGGGCCAATGCCAATTATCAGCAAGATCAAATACGGTATGTCCACTAACAGCCTCATCCTTCTGCCTTGCTTTACACTATCTCTTCCTTTTTGGGCTGAGGTACTAATAAAGAAATGACAAGGTAGAAATCAATGTTAAATATAAAAAGTGTTTATTATCCATGTGAAACCTAATACTGCATTTCCTGCAGTGGCAGCAGTTGATTGATGAGGCTGACGTATGAACATTCTCTTGTTTTGACAAGTTTGATAGAGCCTTTGACTTGATTTTTTTTTTTTTCCCCTGATGGATAATAAGGAAACAGGTGTGGCAGGCTTAATATATAAAGAAATTTTTTTTGTGTAGTTATTGTCTGCTGAGAAATCCTGATTTTAGGAAATAAGAATTTTTGAGATCAAATAGCAAGCTTTCTCTCCAGCTCCCCTTGAGATAACTTTGCATATTTCCACTTCTGCAGCGTTGTTTCCTATCCTTCCATGTCAATGGCATGTATCCTTCTGCCAGCCAGTATGCAGCAGTAAAATCAATTGATGTAATCCCTGAATCTTCTTACTAGTATTAACTGAGGACACTCCCTCATTCCTTTGTGCTCCATCACATTACCTTCTTTTATAGCCTGTCTCTCCAAGGTAAAGTTGTAGGCTAGTGGGCTGCATTTGGGATTAGTTGTATCAGTAAAAATTAAATGGTGAGCACTTGGTTTCACGTGGTACTTGCTGTTCCTGGAGATCTCTACAGACAAAGCGTTTTGGCACCTTTGCATGTTACAAGGGGAAAAAAAAATAGACCAGTTAAACCTTTGTTTAAAACAAGGGATAAAATGGGAGAAAATCACAGAACTAGTTCTTAAACTGAAGATTTATATCTTCTTAAAACCTTCAAATATTAGAAGCACAAGGCCCAGTCCTGCTGAAGCAGAACCACACGCAGTGCTTAAGGTGGAGTGTCAGTGCTACTTTCATTAAGTGTTAGATGTGCTGCCGGGTTGGGGGGATTGATTCACCCCCAAAATGAAATGACAGTTTACAAACCAGAAAGTTAACGTGGTCATTAAAATGCTGAAAGAAAGTATCTGACATTAGCTAATTCGTATTTTCTTCCCTTATCTATGACTGATCAGAGGCAAAATTTGTTGGTGTAGTTCTGCATCGCTTGTACATACATCTTACGGTGAGGGGTAGGGGATGAATTGGGAGCTCTGCTGATGGGCTTGCAGGTGATGGGCACAAAGATGATGGCTCATTTCCTCTGTGAGATTGGAGGGAGGTAGGGGCCAGACATTGTGGAAGGGATCAAGGATGCTGGCTGAGCAGGCATGGGGAAGGGCAATAGGGAGCAGCCGAGTCTGGAGATGTGGACAGAGCTACTTCTCATTACCGTGCTGTGTTTTTATTGCTAGAAGAGCTAAGTCTCTATGAAAGAAAAGCTCAGATTTCTTGTATTTTCTGTGGCTATGGAAATGTCTGCTTTGGGATCTCATTCACTTCTTTTTAGGCAATGAGCGAGACACTAGAAGCCAGGGTTGTCATTCAAAGGAAAATGTCTTGTGACTGGGACTTTTGGCTACTGGATCGATATCTTTTGCTGTAACAAATTTTGCTGTAAACATTTTATAGGGACATCAAGCTGCATAGCTGGGAAAATGAAAATCACCCTTCCTAACCCATGACAAGCTGCTTTGAAATGACTGGTCTCACAAGACTTAGCAATACAAAGCATGTTGGGGTTCAACAGTGTCTTTAGAAAATATCTGTATTTCTGAAGTGTCGTGTTGGCAGCATTGCTGTAATGGCTTGAAGGATTTCTGTCTTTCTTTGGTGGTAAAACTAAGCACAGCTGCATCCTACATAAGCAGCACAATGAAGGCATGTATTCAGGCTTGCTCTGCTTGTCTTTGGAGCTGGGTTATTTCAGGGTTTATGACAGGTGCTATAAAATGAGGGGGAACCCTGAGGTTGAACTAACCTAGTTCATAATAGCATAGTGAGTTAGAGATTTCTACAAAGATCTGAAACTCCACAATTGGAATTCTGTCTGGTTTGGTTTGAACAGCTATAAATAAGACTAATGCAGAGCAAGTGTCTTTACTGTTTTTTTAAATATTTTTTTTACTGATTAAAAAAAAAAATCAAAATAACTTGGTAACATCAGCTGTATCATTAACTTTTATCATTTGCTTCTAAAAGAAGCAACACATTTTGCCCTGAGATAAATCAATTATTTTATGATGTGTGAACTGTGCCAATGATAGAGTATCTGTCATGTCTGTGAATTCATGAAGCAAATGTAGATTTTGTTTGTCAATAATAACTCCTTTGGGCTCTAAAAATATGTGTTCTTCAAGTCTTTGCAGCCCAGCATATCTGGCAGGATGCTTTCTGCCGCAGCATCCGAGTCCAGAAATCTCAGTGCTGGCGTAGCGATCACTGATACTCACTCTTGCTTAAAAACAAAAAAGGAATAAATAGTACAAGTGAAACAGGAATGATCATTTCTATGTTACTTCACCAAGAGCAAGACAGAGATGTCTGGGCTGTGAGCTTGAGTCAGTAGCTAGAGGTGGACACCACACACCTACAGCAGGGGAGTCCTGGGCAGCTGGTGGAGATAATCCAGCCTGTGAAGAAACAAACAGCTAAGCGGGGCTGGATAATGAGGGTTTTGGAGAATGTGTTACAAAGATGAGTCACTTAAAGTGGTCCATGTGTCCACTAGAAGCACTAGCCCCAGCTTGGACTCTAATCACATACTGGGTCAGGATTTTAAATCTCCTGAGTTTTGGTGAGAGGTATTGGCTTCTGTGATTTATTACAATTATCTGGGAGCTAAAACTTACCCACAGAATTCAAACTCAAATGTTAATTTCTAGAAAGTCCAAAAATTAAGTGGTACAGCCTGGCTTTCAGACTGGGGAGGCAACTCCAGGTGATGAGTCATAACATTTTTTTTTTTTAATTTAAGTAATGAGTACACTTCATGTTAGCAACTTGCGGTTTTCTCAAGAGTTAATTTTTCTGTCCTCATTTTCCCTTGAGTTTATTCCAAGTTATCTTAATCACATGCTATAAAGTAATTAAAAAATATAGGTCTTTAGATCCTTCCCTCCAAATGGCTCAGAAGGGAGTATGTGGGTCAGGGGAACATTGGCACTGGAGTCTCATCAGACTGTGACAAGATAAATTATTCCACCATTTGCGAGAGCAGAATATAATGAGGTTTGACATAGTGAAAACTGAAGCTCATTCTGTGACTGAAATTTTACATACAAGGATGGTTTTGAAACATCCCCAAGAGGTGTTTTTGCAGCTGTTTAATACAACAAGTTTTCTTTATAGATGCTTAAACAATCAGGCTTGCAGGAGCGTGTGATAAAGCTGTGGCACAATGAAGGTGTCAGGGAAGCAGGAAATTGATCCGAAACTATCTTTTTGTCCTGCAAATGCTCAGGGACTAAAAGGAAAAAAAAAAAGCCAAACCAACACAGTGGTTTAGTTGGAATAACCCAGAGCCCCTCAGCTGAGTAGAGGGGATTTGGATTAACAGCCTGGCTGAGTGTGTTTGAGGGTGGAGGCTTGGGGCAGAAACACTCCTCTCTAACAGAAGTGCCTTTCTCAAGATGATCTGTCAAAACTGGTAAATAGGGGTGAAACTGGCAGGTCAGCAATAATTTCTGCCTGTAACAGAAGTCCAGGATCTAACTGAAAACGTTTCAGTTCACTGCTGAGAAATGTTTGCTAAAAAGAGGAGCACTAACGATTTCAGCACACGCGTAAGTGGAGGGAGTGTTTCATTACCTGTTAGTTCTGCCCGTTTTTGTGATCTGTAGATTTGGCTTCTGCTGATGGGAAATGTTTCTGAAAACGGAGAGCAGATGCTAACGTGTAGTTAGTAAAACACCTCAAAACCATGTCTGAATTTATAGACATCAACTGCTAGCTGGATCGGGGTGCTGCAGCTCCAAAAGGAGGTCAGGCAGCAGCTGAATTCAGGCTGTCAGAGGGTTATCCTGTACAGCCTGTCACAAGAGGGCCCTGCAGCTGCACAGCACTGGCATGGGGCTGGGCACAAAGAGGGCTGCCGCACTCATCCTGATCCTCGTAGGGGAAGGTCTGGTTGGCAAATACGTAACTAAGTGGCATGCTATCTCCCTCCCCAAAGCAGAATATCACACTTGCAAGAAATGCAAGTGTTCTGGAGCTCTGGTAGCTGTGGATTTTGTGTTGGGCCATGCCAGGATGACAGGATAATAAATTCAACTCCTTGAACTGAGACATGCCCCATGTGCAAAACTGTATTACTCAGACTGTACTTACGGTGAGAAAGATCATGAACTTGATGCTCATGGAGTATCTGGGGATTTTTGAAAGGAAAAAAACCAGTCCACTGTAACACTAGCAATGTGGATAATATTTTTCTGTTCTGCAGTTTTGAGTATTATCCTAATTAATTTTCCGTTGTGGTGGGAATACAATCCAGGAGCTGGATTAAGAGATCCTTCCTGCACTGGGTATCCTTTAGCAGATGAGTCAGTGGGCAGTGCTGAGACCCTGCAGTGCCAGGTGCTGGGAACTGTCTCATGAAGCAAAGAGTGCTTTGCCTGTGACTCTGAGATTCTTGTACCATCAGTTTGTGCCAGTCTTATATCTTCCCAGGGCCACAGAGATGAAGCAGAGGAAGAAGCAGCAGCAATCAGCCCTACTGGCTCCAAATTAGGGGATGTTACTTGTACTCCTTTGCCACCCCCCACATGGCAACTGAAGGATGTTTTCAGGATGCTGAAATGATGACACCCAGGCTCAGTTGCAGCTTGTCTAGGAACTCCCTCCAAAACATCCTTCCTATGTAGCATGAAGACAGATCCTCAGCGGTGCTCTCCTTACTCTATTTGCCATTACTACTTAACTGTGGTACTCTCTAAACAACTGCTCAGTGCTTACAGTGAGAGTCTCTTAAGTGCTGTCTTTACATTACATTAAAAAAAAAAATTTCCTTCCCCTCTGCAACCCAGGTACCCACCTGTGAGGATATGGTTTGAGCTGGGAAGCTCTTCGCTGTCCTACTCCTCTACTCTTCACAGTGATATTTACATAAAAAAGTCTAAGAAATAACACCTACATGATGCTTTGAACTTGCCTGCCAGGAAAACTCCTTCCAATCATCTATTAAAAAAAAAAATTTCTACATCTTCAGCAGTTCCCAAAATGTTAATTCAGATTTGTACATCCGTAAGGCTCTGGGTTAGCAGCTTCCCTGGGCAGTGGATTTGCAATTGGACTGTAAAGCCATTGCCAATATGGCTCTCAACTGGAGAAAAGACTGGTCAAACAGCTGACTTACAGCTGTTCCAAAAAAAAAAAAAGTGGGGTAGAAGGGGAGAAGAAAGTGCATCCAGCCAGTATGGCTGCTTCTGTGCTGCAGATTTGTAGTTCCCTGGGAAGCAGCAGTATGGCTGGTCAAACTGTAATTAAAGCTAAAATGCAGTGTTTTGTTCAAATAAATTAAATGCTTCAGAAAAGAGACTTTTGCCAAACTCTCCTGTGCAGATACTGTTTTTTCCAAATTGAGTTTTAGTTAATTAGCACTTTTTTTAGATAGCCAAGCTTTCTTCTTATGTGGGATGCTGAACAAGAGTTGTTGGCCTCTGAGGAGCATAGGTTGATGATTATGTTATCTGATCCAGAACATTTATTGTGTTAAGGCTGTTGCAAATTTCCATTTTCCATATAAACGAAGTGGAAGCTGTTCCTCTGCCTGAGTGACTGGCCTGTGATACCACATTGCTTTGTCTTACGGCAGAGAAGTAATTCAGTTGGTTGGCTATTGGGTAAATGAACAGTACAGTAAAGTAGCTTGAGCAACAGAGGTGACAAAGAACAATCTAAATGGCGTGGTGAATCATAATACCAGGCATTCTCAACATTTGCTGGTCTCAGTGGAGAAGCCCCCAGCTTTTTCTGTGACATTAGATATTTTTAAAAAATCTAATATTTCAATAAGTGCCAAAACAAAAGAAAGAAGAAAAAGTCCAATTAAAATCTCCAATAAAATGACTGTAAATGTTTAATAATACCAGAATGCTTGCCATACTCTTCTGATTAGGACTCTGTGCTAGTTGCCCCCACACAAGCATGAAGACAAACTGTGTTTGGGATTGGAGCTTGCAGGATGAAGGAGGTCCGGACATCACGAGGGTAGGGGACAGTTACAGAGCAAGTTGTGCTTGGGAGGAGAGACAGCTCTGACAATGGGCTCTGGGAAGCCTGGGACTGGGAAGAAAGTCAGATTTTAGGGGTTTTGTTGTTAAATATAACTGAGTAACACAACCATTGCCTTCATCATTTTTTCTTGCAGAAATGAGGCGTGCTGAACTGCTTCCAGGTAGCAGATGGCAAGGATCCCACTTTCCTGTTGGCTAGTGACTAGAAAGCAGCTTTTCCTTTGTGTAGTAGGATCTATTGTGGGAATTCTCACACAGAAAAAAAGACACTGAAATTAAAAGACTAGTAAACAATTTCCGTAATTGTTGGAGGGGGGGGGGGAGGGTTGGATCCTGCCTCAGTGAAGCCCATCTCTGCTTAGAAAAACTCTCGTATCTACTTCCACGCTTGCTGATTTGGAGCTGTAAATTCAAATGGCCTTTTCATAACTTTCTGGGGTTTTTTAAATTTTGCTATTGACAAGAGAGTCTTTTTTTCATAGACATACTTCAAAGTAAAAAAAGGAATGTATCAGTATTTCCTGTCTGTTATCAAGACAGTCATTTCCAGGTGATGGTCCTTCCACTATTTATTAATGATTAAGTAACCCATTTTCTTGAATCAGCCAAGTTTGAGCCAAGAAGAGAAATAAAAATAGTAGCTGTCAAACTTTCTGCTTGTCTTAACAAAGTGTTTGAAATCATTATCTGAGCCACAATGAAGTAAATGCTGCTGATTGTGTTGTGCTTTGCATACTTGACTTTCACTGTCCAAGGCAAATGAGAGGATTTCCCGGTAAAAAGTATGGTTGCCCACCAGTCAGGCTTTGCTTGACAGTCAGTTTGTCTAGGAGGTGTTTGCAGTTTGGGGTTTGTAGTTCTCTTAACTGTGCTTCAGCCATGTCAAGCCTGTGATGCTGACTGGTAACTGATGGTATAGCAAAGGTAATAGCCAAAGCAACTGGAAGAATTTTAGGCGTGATGGCAAAGTGCTTGTGATTTTAAATGGCAAAATGTGTAAAGTGTCTATGGCTCTATAAAGACGCTGAAAGAATAAATAAAATAAATTGGACCATCTGGCACTCACAAGTTTCTATGTAGTCTTAGCCAGCAGTTCATAGGAAATTAAAACACGATAATGTTGCCTCTCTCAATGGTTGTTAGGAGTGATCATTGTGAAACGCGTGTAAACACTGAACTGGAATTTCTGGAAACAGCAGTGTATGCAAAATTGGCAGAAAATCACAGTGCTCTGGGGATAAGAATAACTGCAAGGAGAGCACCAGTGAGCCTGGAAAGACTTGGATCTGCAGGACAAGTAATAGCTAATGCAGAATTGCTGGCTCCCTGCGCCAGGAAGCTGACAGGCTGAAGTGCTGCTGGAGAGTGGCACTGCACTAAGCCATCTCATTTCTTGCAGTCTGTGGGTTTTGATGGAGCTGAGTGACATGAAGCTCTGTTTCCAAATTGCTAATTGCCATCCTGTACTCATCCTTCAGAAAGGCCTGTTGTCAGAAGGTTGTAAAGGGTGCTTTGAGTAACAGACTGGTGATTGTATTAGTAAACTCTTATTGTTTCGTAAGTGATGATGAGTAAATCAGGGAGAGAGATTGTATGAACAGGCATCTTACTTAGCAATGTTGACCACTGGGTTTAGTTGATTTGAAAATACAATGTGCTTTTCCTTCCAGTCTCATTTTTAAAATTCTTAGCCTGTGCACAATAGATCTTAAATATTTTCTGACATATTTGAACCTTTTCATAACATCAACTTTTTTTTTAAATCAAAAATGTCAGTTTTAGAATTGAAGAGGAAAGCATAGTAATTGGAAACCTTTATTAAGCTCTAGTGCTTAATGTATTAATTTCCTTGTTCCAGTGCATGGAACTTATGAAAAGTTGTAAAGAAAGCTCAAAAGGGTGCTGAATATATATATATATTTTATATATATAATATATATATATGTCAGCTACTTGTGAAGTTAATGAGACTAAACAGAAATTGTGGAAGAAATGGACACTCCTGAGCTTCTAGTCTGTGGGTAGTAGATTGTGGTAAAAAGCAACGCTTGTTTGAAGCTGAGCAGCAACTTTAGATATAATGTATACCTCAAAATATATCAGCATATTGATACTGGTTTTACCTTTATGTGGGCCTAGTTGACATGGAATATAAAACAAAAAGTTCAGCTATCATTTTAAAGTGGACAGCCATAAAGAGCTCAAGTATCATGGTCAAGGAAAGAGTCTGAGACAGAACAACTTGAGCTCCCTTGGTAGGAATTAGAGGCAAAATTCACTGCATGCCAACACGAACCAGTGGGATGGATTGGTTTTGCCCTTATAGTGGAGTTGTGGCACATGCTAGCACATTAGTAGCGTGTCTAAAGAAAGAGATTTAATTTCTTTCCTTTCTTTATCCTTTTAAATACCATAGTCATGGCTGAGGCTTGTAAAAGGGCCATATTCCCACCCTGCATCCTTTCTGTGCTTTGTGACAGTGAGAACCTTTCCTCCCAGGCCTTAACTGTGCAGGATCCAGAAGTGCTTCTCAGCACCAATACATTGTTACTGTATTTCTAAGTATTTCAGGCTGCAGTTCTAGAGAAAACTCTTTAAAGTATGATGAAAGCAATACAAGTCAAGCTGATGCTTGCAGCTGGAATCCCTGACATAAGGCCATGAGCATATGCAGAAGTGAGGAGAGCCAAGCTTTCATCCTGCATTTCCTTCTTTTGGGAGCAGAAGTAGTTGATATCCGGTGGTTTTAATAAAACTACTCTTTGGATAGTACTCTTTTCATCTAGCTTTTGCTGCCTAAAAATTGTCAGGTCTTAGCCAGTAGCTAGCATTCAGTAGCCAGCTGAGAAAGACAGGAATCTCTAGAGAACACTTCGTCCCACCTTGTTAGAAAACCACCATTAAATGAGCTGAGAGGAGTCCCATTCATCATCTTATTTTCTGAAGAATTAAGCTGTTGATATTGCTATATTTGACTTAGTAAACAGGCTTGTTTGTAGGTAACATTTGAGTGAAAACATTTCATTTAACTTGATAAAAGTAGAAAAAAATTATTTTTTTGGAAGGACTTAAAACCTCAGCTTTTGTACACCAACTTAATTGAAAGGATCATTTTGCTCTGCTCCAAATAAAAATAAGGTTTCAATTGCTTCTCGTAAGGCAGGCTCTGCTGAAACTGCATGCGAAAAATTCCCATCTTCAGAAGCTGATGGAGACCCTTTTGAATTTCCAAATGAATTGGGCTTGATCGTTTTTGTGCCTTTTTGTTTGTTTCTGCAGTCAGGCTAGTGAGAATTATTGCCAGGGCAATGTGCTGTTGAAAAAGTAGTCAGAGCCAAGGGATCTGAAAGAGATATGTTTTACTCAGCATCAGGCTTCTGCCGGCTTGGTTGCAGGTAACATGGGACTTTGGACAATGCTGCTGACAGTAGTCAACAAAACATTACATTTTAAGGCCAAAGTGTAGAGTGCTACAGTTCCGGAAAAGGATCTTGAATATTTATTTTTATAGGCACAAATACCAGTTGAGGTTTTGTTTTCTACAGCTAATTAAATGACTAAATTTGGGTGGATTTTCCTGGAGATGGCAGAAAATGTTTTTGTGCTAGTGCTGCTAGCTGCCAAAGCTTTGAGTTGCATTCTCAATTGCAGGGTGGGTAGAGCCAAGCGAGGCAAAGGGTGAAAGCTTTTTATTGTGGGCAAAGCAGTGTACTGTTTTTTTCATTTTAATTTAGAAACAGCTGTATTGCTTTAGCTGAAATTAAAAAAAAAAAAAGATAAAAAGTTGCTTGGGGTACATGCCCAGCATGTAAACTTTCAGCCTAAAGCTTGGCAACAGCATAAATAACTGACAAAGAGACTTATACTGGAAAGTGTTGGGCAACTTGGATAATGACGACTCTGATCCTTCAGATACATTTAAATGGAAACATCCAATATCCATTGTTTCACTAGGTTTCTTGCTTGCAGCTGGCATACTTTCTTTTATATAGAAAGAAGTACTGAAGCATTTTGCTTGCGGAAAAAATAAATTTCTCTATAGTGAGAATTGTGCAACTTGGCAAAAGTTGGCCAGAAATTCTAAAGCAACTAATTCTTTGGTTTCTTTATCTCAAAGGCAACTTTTTTTTTTTCTTGAGCCATCGTGGACTTTTTTTCCCTTTCCATACAGGTCCCATAACTTGTATATGACAGCAGATCATTTGTAGCTACCAGAAGGTGCTGGTAACTTTAGTGGCTGTGTCAGATTTTGCTTTCGGTGACTGCAGCCAAAACCCAAGTGCTAAAATTGGCCCTTCAATTTCAGTGGCAAAAATGATATGCTACATGTGAAACCACCAGAGATATGGCCCCAGAGCAGTGAAGGATTCAACCATTTTTTCCATTGTAATCTAGCTGTGCAGTGCTGAAAAGCCACGATGCTGTCAGCCTGTTGGTACTGCTCTGACACAAAGCTATGGTTCCCTGTGTCTCCTCTTGCTGCCTTCACACAATCTTCTGTATGGTGTGGTGCTTTGGCAATGCAGCAGGTTTGATGCTCAAGCTAATGGCCTTTGTCTGGAGTCCAATGCCTGGTATTAGTCTGAATGGCAGTAATCTGACTGATTGAAGTGGAGCTGCTGCCAGTCTTTGTGATATAGGTGAGATCAGAATTTTAAAGAGGCAGATAACTGATCAAAATGAGGCTGTTGAGGACCTTCAGCTCTGAATCGCCCTTTCGTACATTTGACTGTGCTCCAGGTAGCTGTCCCTTCAAAGCTGGCTGCTGAGAATCTTTTTTTTTTTTGCCATTCTTTAGAAAAGTGTGAGGTTGATAGTATGAGGGAAGGGTTAGCTTTTATATCTGAGAGGTGAGGAAAGTAAAGAAGAAGTTGGCCTATGCTTAATTGGTAATTGTCTTTAATGGACAGCTTGTTGCTGATATTTTTTTAAAGTGTTTTTAAAAAATACAGGTATGCTATTGAAAACTAGGGCTCTTTCTAATTACTAAGATTGCATGGTCAGGTTTCTCATATTTAGTTGTAGCTTCTTGCTTTTTCCTGCTTCATTTACAAAGAGAAGCTGAACACAGCAAAATGTGAGAGCAAAATACTAATTAAATGTTTGGATGAGGCAGATTTCAAAACCTAGCTCGCTGCGTGAACAAAAGCAACTGGGTTTTTGATTTAGCAATGTCTGATGCAGGGGATGTTCTTACTCCAAATTCAGTCACCATGGAAACAAAACTTCTCTTTAAGTATGCTGTATCTTTGACAGAGCAAGAGGCTTCTTTTTGGCAGACATTTTTTCCATCTTCTTTGTAGATGATGAATACTTCTGGAATGAACCACTTTCTTCTATCTCCTCTGAAATGCATTAAGTTATTACTGTGCAACGTACAGTGTTCCCCCTTGAAACAAAGGCAGCACGTTTCAATAGGATTCTGAAATCTCAGGAAATTTAAAATGTCTCTTTTCACTCAAAAACATCTGAAAACCAGAAAGTTCGCATGGTGTGTTGGTAAGAATTTCTATAAAAAGGTGCTCTGACTCTCAGAGGTAGCACAAGTATCAAGTGATGTGGAAATTGCTATGGTAACTACTTTTATTGTATTCTTAAGCAAAAAGTCATGTAAAGCCTGTGCAGACATTAGCGAGTAAGTGAAAACTTGCCTAAGACAGAGCCCACATAACCACTCTCCATGTTGTCTCTCTTATTCCTGGAGTGGGTGCTGTGGGTGCCTGGTGCATGGTGCTGTGCACACTGAGTGGTGACCCAACTGCTCTTGAGTGGCTCTTGATGCTCCTGCTGAAAAGGCTGATCGTGAACCACAGACTGAATAGTCATGAAGAAAGCGAATGTGTGATGCTAAGCACTACACAGCTGATAATAATTAAACATATCAGACCCTGCCTTTTCCCTCTTCGGAGTTATGAACCACTGGTCTGTCTCTGATGTGAAGAGAATGTCTTAATTTTTCAGTCTGAAGAACCACTGATAAATACAGCTATGTTCTTCCAGCAGTAGCTGTGATGCCTGTAAGGGTGACATTGACAGACAGTACTGGGACTGTCTGTCTCTCAAGGGGTTCCCACCACTTGGGGTCAGTCAGCTTTGAATGGGAAGAGCATGGAAAAAAAAAAACCCACAACCGAAAACCATTGAGAAGGAGAAGTACCTACCTTAAAGTATTCTTTCATTACATGGGGCTTTCACTGCAGTGGTTTTCGTTCAACTCTGTGTCACTGCTCTGTGGAGAGGAACATCTCAAATGTTCAAGACATCAAAATATTGGTGCCTTTGCTAGGATTTGTTTTACTATTTCTGAGGTTTGTTAATGGTCACGGGCAGACTCATGAAGACTTGAGAGCTGTCTGTAGTAAATTAGTAGTAAAAAGGCTGAAGGAAGTCATGGCAGATTTTAATTGCTTTGTGATGATCAGTAGAATCAGCATTTCTGGACTTCATTATATTAAATACTACGTGAAAGTTATAAAGAACCAGCTTGTGCTCCAAAGCTTTGTAAGCAAAACACAGGTTACACATCCCAGAGTGCATGGGAGGAGGATTGGTGCTGGTTGCTGAATGTGCATTTGGTTTCTCAGGTGGTTTTGTGGTGGTGGTAACACAGGAAACAGACCTGGTAAATTCCAGGGGGTCCTTTGTAGCAAGATCTGGACCGATGTGTCAGCTTTCAAGTGTCACTTGTTTGAAGAATACAGTCAGGAATTTTTTTATATACGGTTAGTACACTGTTTAAAAATGGTAAAAGGCTTACTTTGAACATACTTGTAAGCACCACATTTGCATGTTTTACCTTGTCCAGAAAATTACTCATGCCTGTTACTTACTTAAAGCTCTGTGAACAACCTCTGTTAACAAGCTACAACTACACACTTTTAATGTGTGACATTTTGGCTTTTTGTAGCAGATATTTTTAGACAATACTGTATGCTAGAGAGGACTTGATGTTTCGTAAAGGATTATAGGTTTTAGTTCACTGCGCTCATCACCCACTGTGCATGTTTGATATCAGCCTTGTAGCAAGATGCTTGAGGGCTTCAGGTTTAGGCTGGAAGGTCAGTACCTGTTGAGGTTCAAGATGATACCAGTTGTGACAAGGTCTTACTCTGAACAAAAATCTCCAGGGCTGCCCTAGCAGAGACCATTAGGAAGAAGCAGATGTGTATCAGTACTGTTTGGATCACTGCAGGTATAAATCCTATTACACAGCCAAAAGGGTGTCTTCGGACCTATTTCCACCACAGTCACATAATGAAGCGTCAGGGTAGTTTCAGAAATTTTGTTTATTGAGAACTCTTGTGTCTCTAAAATTATATCACCTAAAGCTTTGACATACAAACCACAAATTTATTGTACTTACTGTATAATATTTCCCATGTGTTCCCTGAGACAGAAATTACTCGTTGTCAGTTAAAGTGTTGTGCTCCTATTGGAGGTTCTTTCTACTCATGTTTTGCTTTGTGGAAGAGTTTTGCCTACTAGCAACTTCACAATACAAAGAAAGTTCAAGGTTGGATGATGTCCGCAAGAGGTCTGTGCCACATTGTTATTTGGCTTTACCAAATAATGCATTTTCCAAAGAAAGCTTTCTGTGTTACAAAGAAATTGGGAATAATCTGTGTACTTTTAGATAAAGAAGGGTGTTGCTGTGTTGGGTGGATGGACTAGTCCAGAACAGCCTGTTATTCCTGGAGAAAAAAGAGGTGTGACAGCTCTGAAGAAAATACTTCAGAGCTGTGAGAACAGTCAGTAGATGAATGGATATAATTGCCAGTCTGGCAGAATTAAGGAAATGGGCTCAAAAGTATTTAGTTTATGAAGAAGATCCTACCTAGAAATGCAGGTGATGTAAGCAGAAATGAGGAGCAGTGCTTGGGAATATCATTAGAGAAACCTGACAAATAGGAGGGGCTTTCAGAAGCTGAACTGTGTCAGGTAAGGAAGAAGAAGGGGCTGAGGAAAAACAGAGCAAGTATGCCTTTTGTGCATTTGTTTGGATGTTTTACTGTTTTCTACAACTAACTGAAAACCTGGTGCTCAGTGAGGTGGCTGGTCTTGGGGAGGGTGGTGTCCAAAGGCTCCCTATCAGAGTGACTGAAAGAAGCTGCAGCTGCTGCAGTGGTGCTGGAGGTGTCTGGGAAGGATGAGCAGGTAGCTGAAATCCAGATGTTTGTGATTATTCAAAGGGCCTAAAGCACAGGGATCCCAGGGTCCAAAACCTATTACTTAAAGGGGTCATCTGAAAGAAACTAGGAGATAAGTGAAATGCCGCTCGCCAATAACCGCTGTGTATAGTATATGTAGGTCTGAACTAAGCGTTCCCTGTGCGTTTGATTTCCAGCCTGACGTTCCTATTACTGAATGCTTTTAGTTACCTTCGCAGTGGTGGGACTGACAGTACTAAACACTGGGGAAGCACCCAGCACCCTCTAGGATCTTTACCCTGTAAATGGCTTTAAATTGCAACGGAATTTGTGAGCAATTCTTACATTTCAGTGTGCTACATTGGCTTAGGATAGCTGCACAGTCCCTTTGATATGCTCCCTGCAAAATTTTGGTACTTATTTGGCTTGTGTTTCTTTAGGAAACTGAGTTGGTTAAAAGGAGAGGTCAAAGACTTAGAAATCCTGCATTTTTTCTTTTGGCTCCTTCCACAAGTGCTTTTTAGGTATATCAGCAGTCGCAGTAGGTTTGGAGGCTTTTCTCTCTCTATAACTGAGCTACTTGGACTTAGAGCATTAAATCCGAAGTAAAAACTGTTGTGTTTGCGAGCTTGCAGTAATGAGCAGAAATTGAAAAATGTAGAGTAACTGTGAGAAGTGTCAGAGCACATAATGCTGTGACCTTGAAAGAGAGTGGAAAGGCTCATGGCACTAAATATTCATAGAAAGCATCACCCAGAGACAGAGTTGGGGAGTGCTGCAATGGAAAAAAACATGACATTGCTGTATTTGGCCAAGTCGTCTATGAAATGCCATAATGGTGTAGCTTGTATCATTGAGCCCTGCTTTTACAGGGTATTTTAATTTAATTTTTCCAGGTAGCTAGAGATGTCTTCAAGATGTTTGACTTGATTTGTTTGAAAAATGGGTCTGTCTGAATGTCTGTCCCTTGTTACAGTCGATAATCAAATATGTAAAGATGCTAAAATCAAATTAGAAACAGACAGACTTCAGCTCAGCCTTCTTGGCTACAGGCAGGAAGAACAGGGCTATATGCCTTAAATCTGAAAGCCAAAGGGGCTTCTTAGAAAGTTACTGGTAGAATAATGTAAGAAAAATGGCCTGTGCTCAGCAGTGTAGCTAATTGTTGTATTGGTAAGAAATGCTTATTGGGAAATGTTACAGTGGAAGATTTTGTACTGCAGGACAAAAATGGCTGTTGAGGACAGATGCGAAGGCACTGTGACTTCCAAGGCACTGTGACTTTTCTAAATTACTGTGCAATCATAGCAAATAAAGCTACCTTACAATCAGTATTTGGTGCACTCACTCCCTGAATTAAGCAAGCCGGCATGCATCCCTGGCCACGCGTTGTCCTCTTCAGTGAGAGAAGGGATGTCATGATGGTCAGCTCACTCTCACCGGTCTGCCAGAGGATTGTATCGTTTGTATGCAACTATTTACTTGTGTTCCTCACTAGTCTGTGGTTGTCATTTCTTCTTACCAGTCAGTCATCAGCCTCATGTTTCATGGGTGAAGGGTTATACATGAAATAAAGTGTAAGCATTTTTTTCTGATGTGCATGGCGGGGAGTTAGTATTTGCAATATACTTGCACAACACTGTGTTTGGCAATGTGAGGTAATAGGGTGCCACGTGGAATTAATTTCCTGAAACAGTGGAAGCACCTACTTTCTCCAGAGTGTTTTTACCACTATTGCAACAATAAACCACTTTGTACAGCAGTTGCCATTTGCTGCAGCTGGTAATTCTCTATTCAACAGGGAAGCATGGGCCTGGTACCAAGTGGGTGTGCTCAGATGTGCAGCCACAGGCTTCGGGATCAAAAAAGATAAAGAAACATTCAGGAGTTGCCTGAATGAGTTTAGATGGTGCTGCCTGATGTACTGTACAGGGCACAGAAAACCAGAATTAAAAAAGCAGAGGGAGCCTACAGTCTTGCTTGCATCAAAGTTAGTGATTTGGGCATGTTTGTGGGAGTGAGAACAAGGAAAGGTGGAAGGAAATAGCATGGTGGGATTTAGGATGCTGGGAACGCTTTGTATGAAAGCCAGTGTGAGTCCACACAACAGAACACAGTTCCTTGCTACTAGAAAAGATGAAATCACTTCAGATTGGAGTAGCAATGTTCAAATCTTTTCCTAACTTGAATCATGTGATACTTTGAGATTAAAAAACATTAATTCAGCTTCTCAGATCCTGAGGTAAGCTGCAGAGACTGTAGGTCTCTCCCCTTCCACGTTTAAATCCTGAAGTGCAGATGAACAAGCGGCAAAGAAAAAGTGTCTGTTGGTTCAGTAGCTGCTTGCTGTTCTCCTGAGTCAGAGTTACACCAACTCATCAGCACGGTAGAAAGGAAACCTATGGACTGAAGTAGTCATCTCTTCTGTAAGCTTTTAGATCAAAGCCTGTGCCCTCTTGTGAGCTTTGAGTCCATGGTGAACATAAGCAGGCTTCAGTGGGCCCCTTTAGGGACTTCCAGATTGAGGAAGAACATCAACTTTTCCCTGATTTCCAGAAGGAATTCAAAGTCTTTTCTGGCCTGAAGTGTTGCTAGAGGCTGTTGAACATGTACAGTTTGTTACTTGACCTTGGGCGCTTGTTATTTATGTGAAAAGGGTACAGCTTGTCACTGGGTTTCAAGGGTACAACTGCCTGGCTTCCAAAAATGGATGGTGTGGTCAGTCCTGTGATGGTCAGTGTTCAGAACGTGTCTGTTGGTGGTTGCCGGGGTCCTCTCCAGCCTCTCTGCAGAAAGAACACCACCAGTTCTCTCTGTCTAGTAAAAGTATATGTTCAGTTAATTCAGGCACTGTTTGGAGGCTTTAACATGTTTGGACGAAGCCACTGATGAGAAGTAGGGCTGAAATTGTGCTCTGTCAGATCCTCCCATTGCAGGTCTGGGTGTGTTAGACTCGTTGCTTCCTTTGCTGAAGGCCAGTCTGAACAAGCAGGGAAGGCCACTCTCCTGGGTAAGTTTGGCCCAAAGTTTTTAATGCCTCCGGCTTTTCTCTAATCGCCAAGCCGAGAAACTAACTGAACTTTCAGCCTCTTAATATGAGTGGAGAACATCCTGAAAATAATTGCTGCAAACAAAATTAATCACATGCTACCGGCAAAAGACCCCTGAAGGATTGCCTTCTAAGTGCTTGGAGTTAGATAAGAAATAAGCTCTCTTTAGTGATGCGTGTGCTTTCTAAATAAACTCCTTTTAAACAGACTTGCTGCTTAAATCTGTTTATTTACTGTAGCACATTGTGCAGATTATGTTTTAAGGAGCTCAGCAACCAACATCAGAGCTTTTACATAAGTGAGATCTGGGGAAAAATGGGAGTGAGATTTCAAATATCCCATTAATCTTTTCACTTTAGGTCTGAGCCAGCTTCAAGTTCCACCGAACTCCTGCCAAGTGCGACTGAGTTTCAGTCCAAATAAAGGAGACTTGGCAGGTCTGAGCTGCAAGGCTTTGTTTCAGCAGCATTTCAAGGAGAGGAGAGATTACATTTTGGTTGAGACTCTGCTGAAGCAGTGCTGTTCTTCGTGACAGCCGTGTGCCAGTTGGCCCCAGCTGCGTGTGCTGAAGACACACTTCTGGTTTTTGCATTTCTTTGCTTCTGTTTTTAATCTGCATGTACAGAGGTAGCTGTTAAAATGCTTGCACATGGGAAGCCTTGAGTTAGATGTGACTTAATCCCATGCACATGTGCCATTCAGCCTGTGCTGGTCACTGTGATTTAAGACTTCACACTAAGTCTTTACTTCAGTGACAGCTGCATGATTTTGCTCCTTTTGGATCAAGTTCTCCTGCTCCCATCCCCTACAGTGAACCTGGGTTCCTTATATTGGTCTTCTGTAATGTGAAGGTTAAAAGGGAATAACTAGAAACACGTGCTGCGAGCGTGCTGCTGGCAGAGCTGTGGCCATGAGGCGTATTGTGAGAAGAAGCCAAGGAGAGGTCTCTCTGTAAGGGGGGGATGTGGCTGGTCTGCAAACACGCAGCCTACCTGTGAAAATAAAAGGCATTTTTGGTTTTGCCTCTCATTTCTGGGGCTGCGGATGGAAAAAGCTGTTCCTCTGAGGTTGGTTGAGATTCAAGCCTCCCTGCTTAGTGGAGAGGCAAGCAGGACCTGTCTGGAGGGACAAGTTCTTGAGTTTCTGCTGAGGGAAAGGGAGCTCCCTCAATCCGATGTGTTAGTAGCTCAGGATCTGTGCATGCAGTAACCCTGAAAATTCTTCCTGCAGTCTGTCTGCTTTGTGTCTTGCATGATCAGCTATTTGTGAAGTCTCCCCAAATACCTGTTCCTTGAATTTTCCTTGAAATAAGGGATAGTATGACAACAGCAGTGAGGAAGCCATGGCTTCTCTTGTCTCCTGCACGCATAAATCAGGGTATCTGCTGCACAGCATGAGCGCTGGCTAATCTTGCCAGGATTTCACGTATTAGTCTGGAAGTATTTGGCTGTGATCTGAGTGATGGCATCCACCTAAGAGTGCTCGTTTGCTGCAAAGCATTTACTGCTTCTGCAGGGTTTGGGGTGACGTGTATCTAGATCTCTTGCAGAATCCAATGATGAAGCATGGAAACTTCTGGAGTTTCACCAGTCCTTGTTCTTCCTCCCCTGTGTCCTGCCCTTCCTCCTCCAGTGAACGTTTTCACTGTGGATGTAGGCACTGCTAGTAAAAAAAGTGATCAAACAGTTAACTAGAAGACATCTGTATTTTTGGCAGACAATTTTTCATTAACATTTTGAAGCCTTCTACTGACTGGAAACCAGGCTTCAGTGCCTCCACTTTGCCTTGACTCTACAGCTGTAGAGTCTCTGCTGCTCTCAGCCTGGCTGCTAACTTTGCTAGGCTAAAGCATCATAAAAAGCTAGATAGTTTGGTGCCTGCAGGCCTTTTTCTCTCAGTAGCCTCTGCTTGATTTTAAGATGATTCAAACTTCTTCAATATACAGAAAAATCATGTAGCTGGACAAAACTTTTTCCAGGAAAGTTTTTGTATACTTCTCCAGCCCAGTGACTTGCGCCTCTTTGTGGGAATGTAGCCCTAGGTTCCTACTGTTTGTACCTCTGTGCCTGGTAATGCTCCTGGATGTCTCTGGACACCGTTTTCTCCCTGTTTTTCCTCTCCTAAAACTTGGTGGAGAGGAGTTGCTGTATTTGGGTTTTCCTGCATCCTGGGTGTGCATAGAGTGAATGTGACAACAGATTGTGGAGACAGGGCGGTACATTCTCCCACCCAGAGATTTCCCACTTTTTATGAATCTCTGGAGTGTCTAAGGCCCATTTCTGGCATTCCTCCTTTTTCCTTTCTGCTGACCTTAGCATTCCTCTCACAGACTCAGTAATTCCCTGAGCTCAAGCAAGACGACATCTCTGGTACCCATGGTACATATAGAAATCTGAAGCGCACAGCTTTTACACACCTACAAAATTAGGCATTAGCCTCTTTGCATCCCTGTGAAGAGCCAACACTGAAAGGAAGCTGGAGACTTTGCCATATCATCACCTGCCTGGCCACTTCTCTAAAATTCAATCCAAGTTTTGCTGAGGCAAAAACTTGGCCATTGCAGCAGCAGGTGTCGTTCTGCTGAGTTTCTGAATAAAATGTCATTGTGTGTTGGCAGAGTGAAAGGCATGTTGCGTCTTGTGGACCAGCCAGAAAGGACAATATTTCTGGCTGGGTATTGCGCAATTAAAAAGCAAGCGCATGTTTTATGTTTGAGGTACCTGGGTCACTTGTCTGCCTCCTCTCAAGCCAATCTGTTGTTCTGGCAGGGCTGCCTCTGAGGTTAATCTGTTCTCAGAGAGGTTCAGAGACAAGCAGTGACTTAAATGGGCAGCCCACAGAGGGCTTTTTACACAAGATTGTCTTCCTTTGATGCCACACACTAACATCTGCTGAGGCTTGTATTCCTGAGCTGCTGCCTCCTCCTTTCCAGTGTTTCTCCACATTTAATATGACAGAAAGGACACTCATTTTGTCATCTGAAGAGGTTTTGTGGGGAGCTGTGCCTCCTCTGATGCCAGTACAGACAAGTCCCCCCATGCTAGTGTCATGGTTTAGCCCCCGCTGGCAAAAGCGCCATTCAGCTGCTCACTCACTCCCTCCGGGTGGGATGGGGGAGAGAACTGGAAGAGTAAAAGTGAGAAAACTCTTGGGTTTAATAGGTAAAGCAAAAGCTGTGTACACAAGCAAAGCAAAACAAGGAATTATTCACCACTTCCCATGGGCAGGCAGGTGTTCAGCCATCTCCAGGACAGCAGGGCTCCATCTTTCAGTTTAGTTTATGGTGTCTTTTAGTTCAGACTTGGGTTTTTTTGCATTTTCAGATGGCCATGTGCAATCTTATCCTCTCTGGCTGCTGCACTTGTTGGAGTCATTATTGCTTGTGGGCCTGCAAAAGGTGATATTCAGCCAAGTGAAAAAGCACTGCAGCCAGTGAGAAGCATTATAAGAAGTCATCTTCCATATGTTGATTTATTTTTTCTCTTGCAGTGCAACCTGTACACTTCTTTTCTGCTGCTTCCTAAAGAAGACAGATGCATCTTTTTTACTTTTTTTAAAGTTGGAAACTTTAGGAAATGTGATTTTGTTTTGCTTGCAGGTGACTAAGAATTGCTACATTAATTTTAATTCCATTGTTGAATAATAACTGCCTGGAGGTTTGTTACTTGTGTAACAGGTTGGTGCCTGATGTGATTTTAAAAATGACCAAGACCTAAAACCCTGAGAGCAAGAACTTATAGAGAAGAGATAAGAAAATTTTTATTAAGAAGAGAATGAGCTTGCCTTGCAATTTATTTTTTTTCTCCTTAAGGTTATCTGGGGCTAAAAAAGTCCCAGTATTTGAATTGTCCTGAATATTGGCACACTCTCAACAGCACTTTCAAGGGCAAGTATCTCCTGAAGCGCTGAATAACATCTTGTACCCTTCCTTCAGAGTAACTCCTGTGCAGTGCTATGAAATGCTCTCTTGTTCCACCATCTACTAACCTGGAATATAATTTTCCAGATGAAGTATCATTGACCCTACACTCAGGACACAGAACACTACAAAATGTGCATCTCTCATCGTGGGGTTTGGACCCTTTTCTTCAGTGAGGGCTCAGTGGACCTTTCAGGGATATTTGGTTGGCCAGGCATACCTTAGTGCTGTTAGCACCTTAGGTATCGAGAATGCCAAAACCAACTTCCTGACCAAGGCTGTATGAAATTGTGCTGTGTTATGCTTCATCTGCTTTGGGCATCTGGGAGATGCCCAAAGAGCCTTTTCCATAGCAATTTTCATGTTTCTGTAATGTTATCTATTATAAAATTGTTTCTCAAGATATTGCATGAGGCTGAAGTTTGGAGAGAAATATATAGGAGCAGCTGCCGGGAAGTTTCAAGCTGTCCTGGGTTCAGCTGAGACAGAGTTAACTTTCTTCATAATAGCTAGCAAAAGGCTGTGTTTTGGATTTGTGCTCAGAAGAAAGCTGTTAAAAAGGGATGTTTACACAGCTGCCAAGGTCGGCAGACGAGAGAAGCTGGGAGGGAGCACAGCCCCAGTTACTAGCCCAGGATTTGATCTTAGGTTCAGGATTGAGACCCAGAGTGGCCAATAATCTATTCCATAACGTACACGTCATGGCCAGTGTATAGGTGAGGACCCTCCAGAAGATTGTCCCTTTTGGTTCTGGATCTCTTTTGCTCCGGGTCATCTCACTCCAGGTGGTCGCTCTCCTAAAGCCTTCCCCCCCAACCCTGGTCAGCTCTCAGTTTGGGATGCTCACACTGTTATCTCCATTCCGTGAGTGTGGTTTCAGGACTCTCCCTGCTCTGGGATCATTAGCCGGGAACAGGCTGAGCCTTGGTCATCGGGTGGGGGAGCAGTATCACTGTGTATCACTCATTTGTATATTTATATATGGTCTTATTTTCAATATTATTGTAGTTTAGATATTAAATTGTCCTTATCTCAACCCATGAGTCCTTTTTTCCCTTTACCCCCTTAATACTCTCCCCTATTCTTGGGGGGGGGGGGAATTGCATGAGTGGGTGTGTGGGTTGGCCCCAGCCAAGGGCTAACCCATCACATTTCTTTTTGGCGCCCAACGTGGGGCTACAAGTGGTTGAGATAATGACAGACTTGAACAGAGTGTATTAAAGCATACTTCCAATAAGCATTCGTTATGTTTGAACTTCCTCAGATGTTATTGCTGAGGAAACTGTTTTTGTTTTTTTATGCATTCTGGGATTTGGCTTTAGAGCTCTATAATGTAGTACCTTATTCACCATATATGCTTCTGTTGTTTGCTGCCGGGGTTATAATCTGTAGGTGTTGGATTAAGAACATCGTGTTGCTGATTAAGGGGATTGTTCTATTGTGCTGTTGTTTGACGGCCTATTCTGCAATGAAAAAGCTGTCAGAGTTCATCTTTGTTTTTACAACGACTGGCACGAAGCTAAGTGAAGCTGTGGTGTCATCCCTGGACTCTGGGTACTTCTTGATGAACATTTTTTGCCAACTGCACCAGTAACGGGACTATGGAGGCAATGTTTCCCTTCACTGTCCCCTTCTCCTCCAGAGCATTTGCAAAAGCTTTTGAGGACTTTGATATTGTTGGGATTTTGAAACCAGTTTGATCCTGTTGCTAGGCCTCCTGAATGTATGTCAGTTTATACATAACATTCACAATTGGTCCATCATCTCCGCCTTTACTAGGGTTAAGCAACTATGTGGAAAAAGGGCTGCCACCACTGCTACTGCCACAGATGTTATGGTGACACCAAGCACAGCAATCACGACCGTTGCTATTCAAAGTGTGGTGCTCAGTTACTGATAAGTACGTATCCCATACATACTGGGGTTTAATGGGAAGGCACTCTGCTGAGCAAAATATTCTCTTGTGCTGCATCTCTGCAGCCCTTGCTAGCTGGGGCTGTGGATCTGTATGGTCTCTGGGGACTCTGACAAACATTCTTCAATTGTTACTAATTAAGTGGGCTGATATTTACTTGTGTCTTTGAGCCTTTAAAAAAATCAACGACAAGTTGATGTTTATGGCACATTTAATAAGCGGTTATACTACTTCCATATCACGTCTTGAAATAACATGTACTGTAATGTAAGCAGCAAATTGTGGTATTGGCATTTCATTTGAACTCATGTGATAGTCTCTTGCAATTCTGACAGTAATGAATAGCTCCATGGTATCCTTGCTACTTACAATAAAGTGCTGTAAGTGTAACTAAGAGCCACATCCTTTCCAAATAGAACTTTAGGGAATAATGTGGAATAAGAGCATGAGAAGCAGAAACAAGCACTATATCTTGGGAATAGCACAATCCACACTCCATGTGATCGAAAGGATCCCTGCAGCTGTCATAGATCTGATTAAATGGGATTTGCCTTTTTAAGGTTTGGGAGAGGTTTGTTTGCTTGCTTGCTACTGTGGTGCTGCTGTTGGTCCCCAGAGGAGGTGATGGATGTACATCATGCACACAATGGCATCTGCAAACATGGGAATTTGTTGGGATACCACCAGCAGAGGTGATGGCCCTGCACCTTCTGCAGCGCTGCTTGCAGAGCTTTGACTGCTCAGGCAGTTCTCATGAACACTTTGGCAGTTGCTTGCAGGAAGTCCTGCTGGAGAGGATGGTTGCCAAGGGCTATAACAGCTCCAGGAATGTGACATCTCACCAGGGACTCACTCTCCAAGGTGTTCCTAAGTGTTTGGATGAGAAACCAACAAAAGAAGTTGGCAATAAAAGATAAAGATATATGAATATAGGTGACTTCTGTCCTTCAGCCTAAATTAAAGTAGTGCTTTGGACTACTGCCTTGCCCTGCTGCCAAACGTAACTTGGATAAGAATTAGAACTAGGTTCTTGATGGTTTGTAATCACATAAGATCTCACGATGGTTTCTGAAAGTGTGTAGCTGCTAACCCCAGTGTCCTGGCCACTTTCCAGCTCATATAATTACCATCTGTCTTTCTTGTCCCCTTCCCTCTGCACCCCCGCAGTTTCAATTAGATAAGTCATTCTTTACTTCTCTTCAGAAAAATGCATACACCTATGTTCTCTCCACAGAGAAACCCACTCTTCAGCCCCCACTATATATTTTACCTAGACATTATGTATTTTACATTGTAGTTTTATTATCTAATCAATATTATCGTGTCAGTGGACCTGATGCAACCTGCCTAGTTCTGGGGTCTGAAGGTTTGTAGGTAGTGCAGCATTTATTAAATTTATTAACTTTCTAAACTCTGGGAGCAATCATTTATTTAGGCTTGTACCAGGCTTCTCAGAAGTGATTTTTGTCAGGAGGATGTTGGTTAACTCATTTGTACACAGTAATACAAACATCAGAAGTTTGAGTCCTTAATGACTTATTTCTGGCCGCTGCATGGTGTTTGCACAGCATGTTAAACAGCACTGGGGGGATGCTGAAACAGCATTTTCTTAACTTAAGTTAATGGCAAGCAAGAGTGGGTGGCGTCGGCTGAACCAGATTTTTGAAGGTGGTTTGGGAGATGGTGAATGTTTCAGAGTGGCTGTAGCAGTGCCTGGTGTGGTGACATGACACTAAAAGCGGCTGACCTTTGTTCAGCTCCAGCTGTGCATGTGGCAGCCTCAGCCCCGACTGCGGAGACGGAGATTTTGAAGTCTATAAGTGGTTTCATTAATTTTTGCTGATATGCTGTGTCAGTACCCCTGTAAAGTAGTCTGAGCTCCGTGGTTCTCTGGGTGAGACTGGCTGGGTGTGATAGCAGAGGCATTTCTAGTGCTTTTTAAACTCAAATGACTTTTTTTACTTCAGCAGTGAAAGCAAGTCCTTTGCCCTCGAATGTGAGCTGGGAGCAGACAGACAATGATTTTTCATGAGCCAGTCTGTTGTCAGAGCAGCGATTCTCATTGACAGAGAAGTTAAACATTAGGAGGATATTCCACAATTGACATCTTCAGTCCACTGCCTTAATACTGGTTGTAATTCAGCTCAGGACCTTACAGAACCTTGTGTTTCTCCACCTGTCATTTGGATGTGCTGGATGGAATTAGATCCAGTCTGGTTCAGATGTGGCAAAATTGATCTTTACTTTCTGTGCTTAGCTAGGATTAGCCTGTGACTATAAATTTTTGGAAGGAGCCTGTGCAGCTACAGTATGCTAATAGTATGGTACTTAAGTTTGCTGTACAGAGTACATGGAAGGTGTGATATAAATAAGAAATTACTACATACGCTAATGGAAGAAAATAAACTGAGAATAATAAATTGTCCTCAGAATCTCTTTAGAATATACCATTTGCTTAAGGAAGAAAGTTTAATTAAACTCCAGGGGTGAAATACATCCCTGGGGAGAGGGCCAGAACATGGCTTATGAATCAGACCTGTTTCTTCTAGTTCATACACAGATGTACGGGATGAGTGCTTGCTTCTCTGGTCACTGGGGAACAAATCCATCTCCCCTTGATATGGGCCAGGTGGGAAAGATGGTCTTTAGGACTGTGGGTGGCTTTCTGCCCTTTACCCCTTCTGTTCTGCTCCTTTTCAGAACCCAAACCCCAGATGATCAGTTCATTACCCACTTGCTGCTGATGATCTTTCTCCTTTCAGTTGCTCAGGAGAGCTGGTGAGCTCTACTTCTGCTTTCTGGAAGTTTGTGGGTTGTGAACAGCCCGGTTGAGGACACTGAGCACTGTGTGGATGGGAGGAGGAGATGCAGATGCAACACACAGAAAGGTCTGGTCTTCGCAGAGGATTGGAGCAAGCTACCTACCTGTCCCAAGACAGCTATACAGAGCTTGTGTAAGTCTGGGGATCAATCTCAACCTCGAAAGAAGGTAGGACAAAACACGCTATTTATGCTGTAGAGAGCAGCATTTGCTGTGTGTTGCGAAGTACTCTTTGTTTTGATGAGAGCCCATGGAAGCACTGTAATAAAACCATCAGGAGGTTGTGTCTGCTTCCTGCCTTGCTTTCTTCACAGTCTGTTGCAGGTATAATGAAAGCAAATGTGGCCTGTTGGGCATCTTTCTGCTCATGGGGGTACTGTGCAGGCTGCGATACCCATTAATTTGATAAAATTTAGTATGGGGCAAATCTCCATCTCTTCTAAAGCCAGCTATGAAAAATATGTTCTTAGTCAGATCTGTTTCCTGTAGTTTTTCAGAGAAGTGTCTTACCAAGCCTGATGAACACAACTAGTGGATGTTTAGTCTAAGTAGAAGGACATTATTCTGCTTCAGAAGCATTAGAAGCATTATTCTGCTTCAGAAGACTCCGAGCAGTCTTGCTGGTGAGACAGGCAGTACCAGGGAACTGGGAGACAGTACCAGGAGAATTGCAGTGGCAAAAAATTCACACTTGGAGATTGAAGTAATATTTGTGAGAACTATATTTGAGGATGAAGAGAATAGGCATGTGCCAGAGAACAAAATCTTTCTGACTGGCAATTACTTCCATGTAAAGACCAAAGCCAGACCTTGAAATCCTGCTGGTTAACTAGCATTAGTTACAATAAGCTTTGTGTGGTGTTAAAGTAGCTTGAAACACCCTTAAAGCGAGTGATCTTTTTTTTTTTTTTTTTTTTTTTTGTGGCAACAGAGTGTTTTCTGGACTCCTGTTACCCTGGACTTTTGCAGGAAAAGTGGCTTTTATGTAAGTTCAAATAAACTCTGTGTGTGTGTTAGTAAAGTGACCGTACACTGCAGATCTAGGAACACCAGGCACACTTCTTCCTGTACGTCCTGAATGGACAGGCTCTGCCGGTGAAGGGAGAGCTCTGGAGCCCTGGACAGACAAAGCGATCAATAAACCATGTGGAGTCTAACATTCTTAAGACAGGTCTGAACAAGTTTATTAAACCTAGGCTAGCCTGAGTGAAAAATCACTGCGTTGTACAAATCCACATTTAGTTCTCTCTGAGTAAAACTGCACTGTAAACATGAGCAAAAAATCCATGTGTATTGCTTACAGCGGATTTAAATTTCATACACAGTGTTTCAGTAAAAGGAAAAAAAATGGGCAGGGCATTTTCTATACATGAGAGCTTTGCAACACGTGTGTAAACAAGTGCAGAGTTTGGCATTTCAGAGAATCGATAGGGCACATTATAGAAACTTGGGGCTGGGAGTGTTGCCCATCCTTTATGTACTGGTAAGTCTGGGAACAGATCAATGAGTTCATATCACCATTGAACAATACCACTACACCTTTCTGAGGTAATTGGGCAATTCACGGAATGAAAGATGCCATCCAAGGGTGCTAATGCTCATTTTTGTAAGAGGAACATTTATCTGGTATCGAGGTGTTCTATGAAGACCAGGCAGTCATCCTTTTTTTTTTTTTTCTTTTGGGTAATTCACTTCCTTTTTAAGGTTGCAAGTAAACAGACATCAAAATGACAGCAGAAAGGAAAACGTTGTCTTTTCTTTGCTTTGTCACTGTTGAATAGAGCAGTCTTGGGTTGGGTCACTTCTTTTTGCCAGAGGATCAAAGGAGGCCTGAAGCTTTCCTACTCCGCTGCTTGCAATACAGATGGAACAGGGAATGTCTTTATGCTTCTTATTCATTATTTCAGTGCTTGGAAGTAAGATGTGTTTGGTTAACAGCAACTTGTTATTGTATCATGAGTTATATTCCAGTCTCCTTTTCCCCTGCCTTTGCTGCTGAACTGTGAATAGCTGTACTCATAAGGGGAAGAGGAAGAATGGGAAGTGTTTGTGTCCAAGGCTTCCCAAAAAGTAACACACAAACCCCATCTCTGGGCTGTATTAGTTAAAACACTCAGTACTGCACCTCTGAGCACAGCATGGGGAGCAGAGCATCCCTGTGCTAATATTAGACAGCCACTGGGCATTGCCCAGCTGCTGGGTTATGCCAAGCTTGAGATGAGAGGAGGGTCTATGTTATTTTCTTGCTCTGTTGGAAGTTTTGTGTGATTGGGAAGTGTCAAAGCTGATTTTGGCTGAGGATTGCCATGGATGTCTGGAGGGGAGAGTGTGGAATAGCAAACATGGAGGGTCCTGCCTCACCCTGGTCAGGGGCCTCAGGATTTTCTGGTGTGGCCAACAGAGAACTGCAAAAAAAATTGTGCAACATCTCCTT
Organism: Pterocles orientalis; assembly: GCA_011057875.1. Lineage (NCBI taxonomy): Eukaryota > Metazoa > Chordata > Aves > Pterocliformes > Pteroclidae > Pterocles > Pterocles orientalis. The sequence continues at coordinate 1,000,729 of WKFP01015173.1, forward strand.
GTGGCTTCAGTCATGCTTAATATTATAATAGCATAGGAGTAATCTCAGGACAATTGTGGGCACCTCTGTAGTATTCGATGACTCTTCATTGTGCCAAATTATTTATTGTGCCAAAGGCCAAATGTTGGAGTACTGTTTAAAAAAAAAAGATGTAGTTCTTGTACTGTGTGTGAAGGGTAAAGCTCTGGAAGATTTGTTTCCTTTCTTTTGCAAAATGATCAGTGCCAATGTAAGTCTGAAAGACAGATGTGAGTTTGTGAAATGGTGTTGGAAGGGCAGCAAGGCTTGTGCTGTGCCCCAGCACAGCGACCTCTGATCCAACTCAGAACAAGAGTGTCTGGAAACGGTTCTTTCAGCCTGAATTCATGTCTAGAAGGTGGATTAAAACATGTTACTCTGGGCGCAAACTTGAATTTTTAAAAGCAAAACCAAATTTGAAACCCCACAGACCTGAAATGATTATGTAGGCTTAAGATACGGAAAGTCAGTGTTTAAAAACCAAAGCAAAACTCAGTGCAAGCAGCGGTGAGTGCATGCAGTGGTATTTGCTAAATGTTGTTTGTCTCTGGAGAAGGGGTACCCAGACGATGGATAAAGGGTGTTTCTGGTGCTGTGTGAAAATTAAAGTCAGAAACTGAGTTAATCTGTGGAATAAATTCCTGTTGTGGAGCTGTTCCAGGAATTGCTCTGTCCCAGTGTGTTTAATCCCTTTGGTGGGTCTACTGGTTCCTTTTTTCCCTCACTGGATGGAAACTGCTGGTTTAGTCCTTTCTTTATTATTTCCACTTGCAAAGGAGTATGTTCCCACCATTGTTTTTTAGCATGCTCAGGCATCGCTTTTAGGAAGTATATGGCACAAAAAGGGGATTATCTCTCTCCTTTCTCCTTCCTCCTCCAACCGTTGGACCATCCTTCCTCTCCTATCTTTGTCTTGGTGTGTACCCTGTATCAAATGATATTTCCCACAGTTTGGTGCTTGGATGGGCAAGCCTGGGAAGTACAATAGCAGCATGGTGACACCTTTGGTTCCTTTAAGCTCTTCTTCCAAGAATTAGAATTCTTCTAAGAATTCTTCAAAGCATTCTTCAAAGCTTATAGCATCCTATGCAAAACGTCTGCAACATGAGCATGTCAAGCACAGCAATGGGACAATCTTTGTCAGTGGAAACACACATCCAGAAAAAATATTCATTGCACCATTGGGGAAATTAAATCAAATCAAACCCTGTTTCATTTGTTGGGGTAGGAGATTATTCCTCATTGTGCCAGCAAATTCTTTATTTGCCTCCGTAAGGAATTCATCCAAAGTCTAAATTCTGAATGGCTCCAAAATAAAATTTGTTTAAGCTGGGCCAAATACTTTGTCATTTCTTCCTTGTCATTCAGAAGTGAATCCCTTTATTTTTCTCATAACTTAGTTATAACTCTTGCAGTTCATAAATTGAAGGGAGGTTGCTACTTTGTTATAATATGAATTTTACCTTGTATTTAAGTGTGTGTTTTGACATGTGCTCCAAAAAGTTAGTCATGAGTTTAGGAGAATGAAGTGTTATTTCTTTCAACCTGATTTAGTCCAAGTGGAAGAAATTGCCTCTCTTATGCTACATGCAATGTAGAACCAAAGAGCACACTGAGTCTTGGCTAATTTCCATGAGGTTGCAACGGTGTCTTGCTTATAGTGGGGAGCTGATATTAATGGTCCAGCATTTTCCAGAGAGGATGGTGGGTACATATTAAAAGAGAAAGAAGAGAGGATACTGCCTGTGACATGTAAGATAGATTTGACAGAGAAAATCCCTTATCTGGGCCACAGGTAAAGGAACTCTGGAGGAAATGCACAACCCTGTCTGATGTACGTCAGCCCCAGGTGACAGGAGGGAAGGGTGGATGTGCCAGGCAGTGTATCCGTGTTTCACAGGGGTGGCACTGTGGTGGGAAACTCAAGTTAGAGAGTGATAATAGTGATACACAGCAGGGGAGGGTGTGATGCAGCCTCTCCCAAGATGGCCTGGGCCTCTATATGCCAGCTCAGGGGTTGTTGATACTTGTATTCGCTTTCAAGCAATGGAGGGAGTGGTGAGAGCTGGTCACCCTGTGCAACATGGCACTTGGCATGATGGGGATGTCCTCTGCTCTGCTGTTCGCTGACTTGTCCAGAGTGTGTGGCACTGCAAAGGCACAGGGACTGCTCCGTGCAGGGGGAAAGGTTTATTGTTTTGGACTCTGGTGCTTGCAGGGGAAGGAAGGAAGTCAGTCGGTGGAGGTGAGTGTTCACAACACCTGAACTTGCCTGGCAGCAGAACACACAAACCTGCATGTGAAACCTCACCCTGTGATACCAGCACACCCTTTCCAGTCCTTTAGCCCAGCAATACCAGCACCAGTGGGGGTGCACATATGGCAGCTCAGTCTGTGCTTGCCTCATGGATGCTCCCACTCTCACTGCATGCAATATTCAGAAAAATATTTTGGAAGTGTCTTTTGACTGGTTTTGTCTAGTGGAGACCAGCCTGCACACACAGGTGTGGGACACAAAGGATCATTTCTAAAGTTACAGTACAGAGCAGAAAAGCTGGAAGAGAAGTATCATGGGGCTGTAGCCCTGCTCCAGCCCCCAGTGTCTTCTCACACCAAAGGAGAAGCAGCATTATTGGTAAAACCATATTGTGGTTTGATTTTCTATCTAATCATTGATCTTCAGGCACAGGGGCAAAAGAGGAGACTGTGGAGAGAAGGCATCATTTAGCAGTCCCATTTAAAAAATATTTTATTTTTGTTTTATTTCATTTAGCTAAAATAAGCTTTCTGCTTCCTTGCCTCCACTTCCCTCACTCCCTGGCTATTAGGCAGTTGTGGGTTGGTGGTTGGTGTGCTTTTTTTTGCCTTCTTCACTAACTGGGACATAAGTTGTTTGAGTGAGAAGGAATTAGAGTGGGACAGATGGCACCACCTGCTGCTAGTGCTTTGCTCCTTGTGAAAGGCTTCTTGGCCACTGAGTCTGTTTTGGGCAAGATGAGGAAACAGGTTTATCTACTTTCCTGAAGTCCACAGAGAGTAACTGCATGATTCTGGTTCTCTTTCCCACTATCTCCTGTAAGCAGCACCTCATCCCATCCACCACTGGCAGGCAGGATAAGATTCTTTTTTCTTTAAGGCTTCATGGTCTTCAGGTTCTTCTGTCATTTCTGCTTCTGCTGTCTAGCTCATGCTGCCAGCTCTGTGCCCTTTTTGTCTGTCCCCTCCCTTCCTTGTGAGAGTAAGGCTCAGTACTGGACTATACTGGTCAGTTAGGGGAGGATGCCAGACTGGGAAGGAGAAGAGGGAGGAAAGAGAATATTAAAGGAAGGGGTTGGAAATCACTGTGGCCCATAGGTTCTATGAGTATGACCTATGTCTGGCAGAGCTGCTGGTCCTGGAAAGGAGATCAGGCTCTTGATGTGATGTTCATGGGACTCCCTCCCATGGCTTACAGGTATTCCTTAAGAAAAATTGTACCCACAAATTAAATATGAAGAGTAGAGCATACTAAAGTTTTTCCAAACTAGACCATGTATCTAAAGTCTTAGGGAACATGATTATGATCAAATTGCAATTAAAAACCCAAAACAGTTGCTCTTCAGAGAAATTAATTGAAATGGAATTGAATGAAAATGGGAAGCTCTTACATGGGAAGCTCAGGAGATCCTCAGCAGGTAGCAATTTGCTTAGCTGAGTTGTGTTCAACAGAGTGACTCTGTCTTAAATCTAAGAGAGGATCTTGGTATTATATCTACTTATGTGCAAAATACTCAGTCAGTTGTGTGCGTATCTCATCAAGAGCCCTGTCAAAGACACCAGGCAGACTGGAAACCCAGAAGCAGCAATGGTTAGTCAGGAAATGATTGGCAATATCTCCCAAATTTATGTGGGAGCAATAAGCAGTCAGAAACAAATGCATTTTTAATAATTACAAGTGGTGGCTGACTTTTTTTTTTTCTTTCTTAAAAATGGCATCTAAAGCTTCTAAAATGTAGAGAGGCATCTGTTGTTGGGGGAAATGTGTTTAAAAATATGGTGTTTTCTTTGCAATGAGCCAGAATAATGGGTCTGAATGTAGCAGTGCTGAGTCTTTATGTTCCTTGCTTATGGAGCATTGAAGAAAAGAGTAATTTATCAGGATTATTATGTTAAGAGAACAGCAGCAGCACTTTGAAGAGAGAGCTTACTCAAATACATGTAAAGAAATACTAATTCTAGTGGATTTTCTGTATGTGCCATGTGGATGCAGGAATATTCATGAAGTGACTCACCTGATCATCTTTGTCCCAAGTGCCTACAGAAGAACAACAAGGTTTTGGAGAAATGTAACTTTGTTTTTAAATCAAAACAAAAATCCCCCAAAGAAACAAAAACATCTGAGGATATGGTAGGCAATTTAAATATTATTTTTTTAATTTTAAGAGCATATACGCCTCTTATTCCTGGTGGGCTTTGCTTTAGATGCTTTCCCTAGAACTTTCCCTAATTGGCATAATGACTGACGTTTCCCACTCTTTGCCCACCTTGTGATTTCTGTCCAAGCTTAGTGGAGAGATGTTCCTGGCAATTCCAGCTTCTTGTTGCTAGAACTACTTTAAAAACATTATATATATATATTAAAAATATAGATTTTATATGTATCCTGCAGCCTCGTAAGCTAGCTCCTCACTTTCGTCTATGCTAGTGTCTCTCAAATGGCGAGCAGGGACCTGAAAGGGCAGGCCAATGAGGCCTGAAGGTGTATGATATTATCACTAATCCATCCCCAGCTACAGGTCCTCAGGTCCTTTGCTTCAAGTCTGGTACTGTAAAAACAGCTAACAATGAAAGCTTTTTTTTTTTTTTTTTTAGCTCAAATTTTCACTGTGTTTTGGGTTATAGCTTCAGGCTGATTTACTTTCCCTCATCACTCATAGACCTGGGACCTTTTTCTTTCTAGTAAATCAACAGGAGATTTGGAAAAATCCTAAGTGCAAACAAGCTTCTGCTATGAACAGCAGCAGTTACCTGTTCAGGCTGTGTTATGTCAGGCTTATTAAACACCTCTCTAAGCTCTTGTTCTGACACAGCATTCACTTAATCTTTGCCCTATTGATTTAATCTAAAAATACGTGTAGGTTCCTATCTGTGTAAACCTGTGAAGAAATTGATGATGCAAGAAGACCTATATCTGAAGACTGCAGAAGAAATGCTGTTTAAGTTGAATTCGAAACACAAAGTCCAATTTTAGTGAAACTGTAAATTGAAAAGCTGGGTAGTCCATCTGGAGGAGGCTGCCTGATGCATTCATTTCCCATTTCAACAGCTTTCTCCACCTGCTAATGATGTATTTGTCTGTTAGAGGCTGCCCTGCTGATTGCACTGCTCCCAGGAGAGGGCAGTTCAGCTCTTTTTTGATTGTGAGCTGCATCGAGCTGCTGGCGCAGTAATTGTCAGCAAGTTTCAGGGTAATTATGACCAAGCCAGTAAGTGAGTCGTGGGTTTGCATCCAGATGGCTGTTCAGAAGTGAGGGGCAGACAGAAAGGGGCTGTTGCTTTGGAGGGAAGGTTCCCAACTGGACCACGGCGTTCATAATTTCTGGCAGGTTGTTAGTTTTGTGATCTTTTGTGCTGTAGCTACACTGCATGACTTCTGTCTTCCCTCTGGCTTTAAAAAAAAACTCAGGCTCTCTGTTTTGTAGTTCTTTGTGATGTCTGTCCTGCCAGGACCAAGGAAACAATTCATTGCACTGAAGAAGTTACTTCAGGAAGAACATCTGGATGAGTAATGGGCTCTCTTGGTCTTTGGGAGAAGGTGAAGGCCATTGTTGGAGGCATCTTTTGAGGTGCATGTGATTATTGTAGCTGCTGCAGAGATGTGGTGGGGACAAGAGATGACAGGGAAAGATGCTACCTGCCCCCCCCCTCCCCCCCATTAAAAATATTTTTTAAAAAGTGAAAATTGTGGCATTGGTAACATCTTTCAGATGAGAAGAGTCCCATCTTTCAACAGACCGTCCGACCTCAGTTTTCAGATGACTAGAGGAGCAGTAAGTTCCATTAGAAAATGCTGAATGCTAGAATAGCTCAGAACAGACAAATGTTTGGCAAAATCTTGCTGCAGTTCTTGAAAACTCATCTTCATTTTCCACTTAGTATTTTGCTGAATGCAAGCTGGAGTTTTCTTTAGACTAAAACTGATTTAACACATGGTTATGAGGAAAAGCTACTTTGTCATAGAAAAAATAAGATTTTTAACTCTGTGAACTGTCAACAGTGAGGATAGTATCTTTTGTAGTTTGTGCTTCAACTTGTATTTGACTACAAAAAATTATTTGAGCATTGACAAGTGGCATTAAGGGCAGCATGATCCACAGTGTTTGACTCATGGTTGTCTTCTGCTGTGGGCTGTTTGAGTTAGTGAATAGTGCACCAAGTTCACTCTCTGAGACAGAACATGAGTGACACTGAGATGGAAAAGTTGTTTTAAACTGTAAATATTGTCACTATTATTAAAGCATTTTTCTTCTTGTTCTCCATAGTCTCGTGAAGTATGAGTTATTGCTGTGAGAACCTTTCTTATTGCTGAAAAGGAAGTCGGTTTTGTCTGAATTTTAAGAAATACTTCTTTTCATTAAGATAAACTTTACCAAATACTTCTTTTCATTAAGAGAGAAAAACAAAGCAGAAATTTGGATCAAATCCATGACTTAGTCTGGAAAAAAGTTGTTTCTATATTTAAACGTATCTTTAACATCAGAGGAGCAAAGGAAGTTAAGAGCTGCATTTATACAAAGCTGTGGAGGAGAGAAGTGGGAGGCTGTGCAGATACCCCTCTTCCTCAGACACCCTACTGGTGGTGGTTTTTGCTGAAGATATGACAGACTCCTACCTAACAGGACCTCAGGAGCCAATGTTCAAGCCATCATGGTAGAGGCTGTAGGGTAGTTCTCAGTTTTTATTAGTACTCTTCCAGTTTGCCTAAAGAACTTAAATATTTATGAAAGCAGAAGTGGTACCTTGGAGTCCTGTCTGTTAAATAGATGCTCTAGTCAGGCCAGGGAAACTTTCTTTTCGTTGCCAGCTCTGCAGCTATTACTCTCTGTTATAAACTGGGTGAGCTCCAGCCAGAGAGGCTGAGCCTTTCGTGCCACCTTGAAAGAGAGGTCCTGAAGCTCTTTGTTCTCCTCCTTTCCTGGGCTGTGAGGCAACAGGCCAAAGAGATTAACTTCTTGGGGCTTCTCTAGGGTATTTCATGCTCACCAGGAGGACATGCTCAGTGGCTTGCACAGCACAGCCTTGGGACACACTCTCATTCAGTAGTGAAAGCACTTTCAGGAAAAGGGAAGACTTTTTTCAAACCCCTGTTGTGAATCAGGCAGAGAATGAGTGTCTGGGTTTTCCATATTCTGTGTAAATGTCCTTATTATGTTGGGTAGAAGGAGTTTATTGGACTCTTCCATTTTGTGAGTCTAACCTAAAAAAAATAATTAATCTGAAAACTATGGGGAAACTTGGGCCACTTTAAAAATAACAGCATGTAACCTCCTTCTCTGGAATGGATTTTCTCAGCATTAGGAAGAAACGTCTTTCCCTGGCTTGGCTAGCTGACATTTTGAGTAATAGTCGAGTCATTGTGTTCCCAAGCTTCTGTTTCTGCCTTTCCCACTTCTAGATAACCCTTGAAAACCATGTTAGCAGGACTGAACACTTAGTTTTCCATCCATTTGCCTTCAAACATTGTCAGTATGTGATACTGGGGTGAATTCCTAACTGGCTGTTTTCAGTAATGGTATTTGCATATCTCATTTTTTTCCCCAAATATTAATTTAGCGGTAGAAAATAGAGCAAGTCCTGAATATCCTTAGATAGCTGAGCTCTCTTAGAAACTGATATAAGCTGGTTTTCATTATGTTACAGAGTGAGAGTAGAGGACCACACATGTTCATCTGACATCACGTGATGTAAGGAGCAATAAGCTGGGTAGCACATGGAGAATTAGCAAAGTTCAAGGCATCTGAGCACAACAGGGGTTCTTACTTTCCATTTGAGATTTGAAAAAGCAATGGTGCACTGTTTAAGGTAATGAACGTACATATTGCTTCAGAAGCTCTTATCCTGGGTGTTACAGTAAAATGTATTTCAATCGGAAGCTGTAGTTTTCTATCATACCAAAATGATAATATTTGTGAGTAGAAGAAAAGAGGGAGAAATGAGGAAGCTAGGTCTTCGGAAAGGCTTGTAGTGAGGGAATTTTATTTTTGTTAAAAATCAAAGGCATTTGGAAAAAAACACTGTAACAAAAATAAATTAATAAACAGTTGAGATTGTCCAGGCACTCAACCCAAACCTGCAGGTTTGTAGGTGCTACTGTTCTAGTCCACTATAACATGAGTAATTCACTGTCTGTGTTGAGTTTACCACCTCCATGGGATGAAATAGGATCTCAGGAGCCCTCAGGCAGGTAGGTGAAATCCACCAGGCTGATGCTTGCGCTGGGGACTGGCAGTACTTTTCTGTGGTGGCTGCAAACCCAACACGTTCAGGTGCTGTCGTGCACAGGGATCTCCCTGGAAAGCTGTGGGATTGTGAGATATGGGGGCAATGAGCTGCTGAGGAAGGGTCACTCAGCAGAGTATGTTATTAGATCAAGGATGCCTCTTTGCTTTGTGGGGGTTGTTATGAGAGCAACACTCCCATGAGTTATTCACCTTTGCATTGCATGTCACTGTCTTCATATGGCTGATTTTTATGGAGGAGAAAGTAAATGTGGCATTCAGCAACATCTGTCCTGGTTCTAACATCTTCCTGAGGAGTGCTTGCCACTGACAGCATGATGCGGTCAGAGGTGTTTGTGGTGCATGTTTCCCTGCAAAGGGAACTTTATGCCAGGCTTGTCTGCGGCTTTGACTAGGAGGGAAATGGGGGGTGCACACGGCAGTGTGCATACTCAGAGCAGGCTCTCAGATCTTCTAATCCTCCTTATCCTGACCTGGAAGCACAGGCTGGTTTTGAAACGTGTTTGTGCTGTCTGTCACTCATGGGCTGCATGTGCAAGTGGGACATGCAGGTGGCAGGAGGCCATCATAGGACCTCCTGCTTGTTGAAACAAGTCTCGGATTACAAGGGGAAAGTGAGGAATCTATTCAAATATTTCCATCTGACACAGTTTATCCAGCCATCTGAGGACCCGAGTTCTTCACAAACCTTAATGGATGTTGCTGTGCAGCCCAAACATAAACTCATAATTACAGTTACACCCAAAACTCAATTACAGTTACACCCGTGGAGGTTATTCTGGAGTGCAAACGCTGTCTCTGTGATCACAGAGATGATCTGCATTAGAGCTGACAATATAACCCTGGCAGCCGGGTGCAGTGTTGTGATATAGGTATCAAGTGTCAGATAAAGTGGGCAATAAGCTTTATTCAGAGATTTAAATTGTTCCAGTTCTTTCCAGGTAAAACCCCAGAAATTTATGGTGATAATTTTTGTTCTTAAAATAGTAAACCCTAGCAAATGCTGAGACATCTTCAGGAACTAAGACTTCAGACTTCCCCAAGGCCATGTAACTCTTTGTTACTTTGCACTTACTTAAATTACTCTGGTTAATATATCTTTGTCCTCTAACCTTTGCCAGAAAGGTCAAAATAATTTGCTAGCAAATGATAAACTCATTTCCTACTCAAGGACTCTCAGGAGTATAATAACTTCTTCAACTTACAAATATATTTCTGACCAGCATGGGCAAACCTTGTAAAGGATTTTACTTTCTGCCGCCTGTGCCCCATGTACTAACACTTCTACAGGGACTGCTCACAAGCTGAAGAGAGTAATTTCTGCCACAACTTATAAATAAGTAAATAAATTGAGAACAATTAGATGCATTTCCTTCTTCCTCCCTTTAGATGTGCTACGGGCCCTGTCAAATTACACCATGTGAAAGGCCGAGATAAGCAGGTTTCAGTCCTGCACCAGTGACAGGTTTCCCATGCATAAACCCCACAGCTTTGAAGTCCATTGTCTTGCAGTTCTGGGTTAGAAACTTCTTTTCTGGTGGAGAGAGGACTCCCTGCATGCCACATCAACTGGGCTTTCACTCTCAACCCTAGGAAGTCTGATCAGCACCAAAACCAGCATAGTTTTCAGCTTATTTGTGAGCATACAGTGTGTTTTGTAATTTGGACTCACAGTCACTAAAGGCTTTGTTTATGAAAAATATGAAGTAGCAATGACAAAACAGAGCAGCACTGCAAGAGCGCTTTGATGAGGTACTGGTGTGAACAGCAGTCCGAGGACATGAGGGGTGGGAATCTTTCCCTGGCTCTGGTCTGGTGGATGCTGCAGAATGCTGGAAGTTGAGCTCCTTCTAATCCCTTCTCTTCTAGCCCACAGAGCTTGTCTCTGATTTCAGAGGTTAGGATCTTACACACGTCGCTCGTCTTTGGGTGTTAGAGTTGCAGTTTCGCAAGGCAGGTTTCCTGTGTAAGGAGGAGGTTCAAGCACTTGCTGACAGTCTGGACTTTGAGATGCTAAGTTTGCTGGCGTCTGTTGCAAATCCTTCTCATTTGTGGAAGTCTTGCTATGTCCTTAGATGTGAGAAGTGTGCGTGGCTTTCATTTACAACTGCAGCGATAAGTAATTCACCTTCAGTGCAAATCAATAACAATCTTATTTCATCTCCGTTTCCTTTCATTTTGTTTTTCTTTGCTATGCCGCTCTTTCTGACTGTCGGATCCCTCTGTTTGATTGGAGGCTCAACGCTGCCAAGTACTGCCTTTGGGTAACGGAGTCACTCACTCTTCAAGCAGCTTTTTCCTGCGAAGTCCGTCCTATTTGAGAAAGGTTGGAGCACTCAACTATTGTTCATGTGTGTTTAAGTTTAGCTGAATGTAGTTGTGTGTATGAATAGTTATGTGAATAACTGTCTTTTTATTTCCTAAATTGCACCTTCTTCACTGATCTGGCACATGGTGATTATCCTCTGATAGCCTTGTTCTGTAATCACTGCTGTTTCCTCCATGGGATCTCTGCTCCTTTGCCGCATGTGTCAGATGAATCAGGGAGCAAATCCTGGTTAGGCGATGAGTGGATCATGTCTCTGTGAGATCTCTGCCTCTGCTGTCAGAGCCTGGGGCTTTTGCAACAAGTGGGAACCACGTAGGAATTGATCCCAGACATGGTTAGCAATCACTCCAGTGTGGTAGAGTCCTGGCCGCACTGAAATGTGATCTTAGGCATTGTCTGTCAACATATGCTCTGTTTAGTTGTGAAGACAAATGAGAGATATTTTTTTCTATTTTCTAATTTAAAGCAGAATTCATAGTAGCTTTTAGGGTTTCTCTGGGGAGGTGGAGGGAGCTGCAGCATGACATTTTGTACAAAGCTACTATATAAGTGGCGTTCCTGTTTGATAGGGTATAACACAGACAGTATCACAGATGGAAAAGTTGTTTTCCTCTCTTTTGCCTGTCCAGAAAAGTAAGCAAATAATAGATTCTCAAATCCGTGGTTTGCTACATTGTATTAAATACACCAACTTGGTAGATACTGTTGTTCTGAAATGTTCTTGTCAGAAAAACATCCTTTTCAGCACGTTTCTGGTGGTCTTAAAGTTCCAGTGGGGTTTCATTAGGGCTTTTTTCCCCCCTCTAAGTATCTTTTCATAAAAAACTTGAACACTTTCTATTTGGATATGCCCCCAAAGCAGAAGCAGAGCATCTCTGAGACACCACTGGGGTGTCTCTCTGCCTTTGTTCTCTTCTCTGAGCAAATGTCCATGCTGGAATTTTGTCTTCCAGTAAACTGTGATGTGGAGCTCTGTAAATACTCTGCAGTGGCCAACAGAGTGGAACTATTACTTGCTTTATTACCTGAAATACGTAGTGTGGTCATAAAGGAGAATAGTGACATGAAGTACAGAACTGCGTCTCCTGTAGAGCACTAGGATGGCATAGCGAGCTAGAAGAGTTTGGAAACAAAATTTCAAGTTCTTTTCCAAGATGTTCTGCTTTTTGGTTAAAATTGTATCAGGAGTTTAAAATATTTTGTCAGTCTTTTCCTAATGGAATCCAGTTTTGGCATCAGCTCTAAACAGGATCTCCTTTGCATTTCCTTTTATTAGTTTTCTCCTGTGCATCATTTAAACCACCTTTTGAGCTGACGAGCAGGACTGCTACTTGTCCCTTTTTGTGGGGAACACTTCTGATGGGCAGCCAAAAGAATGAGTTCTCCCTCCAGTTTCAATTAACAGCTGTTTTAATGAAGTAACTGAGCTGTAATTAAAGCTGCCACTTATTAGTCCCACATCATTTCAGTTGCTGGTGACTTGAAGCAGAGGTATCAATTTTATTACTGTGAGCTTCCAGCTGGAAGAACTGTCCAGTTCCGTGGACATCTCTACATGTCAATCATGTCAGCACTGAGCATTAATTGTTTATTATCTGTATTTAACAACTTCATTAAAATTTCTAGAGACAAACTTTCAAGCCTAGGATGTATCTTACAATACTTCAAAGCTTTCCATAAACTCAGCGCAGGCAACACTGCAAGTATCCATGGAGCCTTTTGTCTGTGGTTTTGGGGGTGTGCTCTACTAAATACAGAGAAGAGCCACCTGTGTAGTAAAACATGGGCATGTTTTAGCAGTTTGTTTAGAGTAAAAGAGAGAGAGAAAAAAACAACTGGGGGGGGGGCAGTTTCTAGAAATCTCCTTAGCTTACTTTATGGATATCTAGGAAAAAATACTCATCTTTAAATACTTCTAAAAAGTATGTGAGAAAAGGAAGGTGACACTGAAAGAAGCACACAGGTATATCTGAAAGTGAGTTCTGCAGTAGGAGCAAATCTGCCTGCCAGTGCCCGCCACCTGAAGCGAAGACTGAAGCACTGCTCCATGTCCTGCAGTAACTGCTGTAATACCCGTGCTGCTCCATTTGGTATGGGAATGCCATGGTTTGTCCCAGTGTTGCATTTTCAAAAAAAGACCTTATTTAGCTTCAGCATGGCGGTTTCCTCTTAGCTTTGTAACGCTTTGCAGCCAGGCTCTTGGACCAGCAGCATCATGGACAGTCAACACTGATGCTGGCTGCAGGCAGTGGACAAGACACGCTCAGCGCTGCTCTTCCAGGCCCTCTGCCCTTTCTGTGCTGACATCAGGCTGAACGCCACAGCACAGAGCAGGAGGGCTGTGCTCCTGAGCGGGGCCCTTGCTTGTGAAGGAGCTAAAATCGGCATTCCCCTGCAGCAAGAAGTCGGTGGAGCTTTTTAATTGGCCTTTGGGCTTTGAGCATTGGCTATGCAGTTTTTATTCTCTGTTACACTTCAGGGCTTTCCACTGCAACTCTGAGCCTTAATAATAGTTTTAAAATGCTCTCCTGGTGATTCTTACATAAATGCAGGACCTCTGGAAAAAAAAATCCAGGTGTGAAACTTGAGATAAAATGTTGACAGTGGACGCTGCTCTTCTTGGTGAGAATACCTGTCACCTGGTGTGGAGGTCTTGCATTGTCATTGATCCCAGTTTGAGGCCAATTATTGCTGGACAGGGAAGAAAGAATATACAATTATGTATAATAAACACTTTTAAGATGCTTTTGTAATTATTTTTTGTTGCTAGCAGTCTGCTAAACTGTTTACCCCCTAGAGACTATTTCTGATGAAAGGGCCAAGGACAGTTTTAGCTGTAGCTTTTTGCAAATTCCCCTCAAAAAGACCCTCCTCCTCTTCTTGTTGTTACCTCTTTTATTGCCTATTTCTCACTCATTTTTTGGACATAACCTGAATTTTTAGTGGAGCAAGTGAGGTCAAATTCAACCTTACCATCTCTGCTGTGATTTGGAAACTGCTTTCATGTTCAGGGAGCCATTGTTCTCCAACCTCAACATGGAGAGCTCTCATAAGGATAGCACTATCTCATAAAATTAAAATCCATGCAGTCAATTACTGGGATTTTTGGATAGTAATTAACTATTTTGACTGACATTCTGTCTGGGTTTTTGGTGAGGGATTTTGCTCTGAGGAAATCAGTCTACACATTTAATAGCTTGGCACTGAGAAAACTTTGAATTAAGAAGATATTTTAATATAGGCTGTAGCATGGCTTGAGGCATCAGAGCTTTTATAAAAAGTTTAGTGTTTTGTTTTGTGGTCGGAAACACAAAAGTGCTCAGCCTGTATACATGGAACTGTTTTAAAATCTGTTCACAATTATGGATACCAGCTCTTTTGCAATCTGACCTTTGTACTTTTGTTTTAGACTTAAAATGTAATTTTCCTTAGGCTGAGAGGGCCATGATAGAAATCTCTTTTGCTGTCAAGCACATTCTTTGCTGGACTTGGTTGCCAGCAGCAGCAATGGGAACTCTTATTCACCCTGTGTCTCCGTACAGGAAGCATAGCCTTGTGAAAAATCCTATAAAACCTGGGGTTTTTCTAGTATGCCAAATAGTTCAGGCTATTTTGGATTAAAGTAAAGATCAGGGCCAGACTGCAAGACCTCTCAGAGGGCTTGTCTTGCCCATTGTCCCTAAAGAAGAATATCTTCTGCCAGTCTGACCGTAGTTCTCATCTTTCCTTGTTTTTGTGTAAGTGAAAGACAGTAATAGCAGGTTACTGCTATTGGATTTTACTTCTTTGCTGTTTGCCTGACAGTTGCCATTCCTCTCTCTTGACAACCTATAGCTACAGGTGTCAAGAGTAATACTGAGCATATCATGTCATTTGGAAACTGCAAACGAGGGGTTATGCAGTGCTCACACACTCACATATGCAAAATTCAAACTGTCCAATATTGCTCGCTCTTTCTTAAAAATTCCTAAAGGTTTGTATCAGGGAATTGACCTCATTTTTTTTTCTGTTAGCCAAGTACTTTTTAAGTGGTAAACCCCAAATTAAAAAAAAAAAAAACCAAACACCCAAACTGTTAAGAAAAAGTCTTGGACATTCGTCTGCATTTTCCAAGAAGCAGCCTAAAATTTTAACAGGGATTTCATATAGAAATGTTGAAAAGTGCTGCTGTGGGGGCAAGTCATTGTTTGATGAAGATATGGTTTGTAACTCAGCTCTCAATAAGGTGCTCTCCAGATCTGACAGTTACCTTAACTATTGTTTCTAATCAAACTTACTATTTGTTTGCCGTGACGCTGTCCAGCATAAATGCATTGTTTTAGCTTTCCCTATTTTGAAGAGGCTGTGTAGGAGTTATTACTGGGATGTGAGAAGAGCCCCTTAAGGAGCAGAGAGTGATCATAACTTACCTAGAGCATGTATTACGAGATTATAAGAAAAAGTTCAATTTACTTATTCCCTTGAGAAAGATTTCTGATAAAGTTTAGAAAATGGAATGTAAAGGAATTAACAATCTTAAACTGACTCAATGTTTATCCCCAGAAAATGAGGCTTTTAAAGATGTGTCAAGATGGGCACCAGGAGTGGAAACACCTGCTCCTTCTGTAATTTTTTTTTTAAAGACAGCATGTGATGTTGGTGCTTTCCCAGTGGTGGATGATTGAACATGGCAGCCAAGCTGAATATGGTCTTCAGATGCTCATACCATTTATCTTTTATAAAGAATCAGGATAGCTTTAACCATTCGGAGAATGATTGGGCTGGAATAACTGGAGAGTAGAAAGGAAGACCACTCCCAAAGCTTTACTTAGATACATAGCTCAAGGAAGGAACATCAGTTACTAACAGAAAAACCATCACCCAAAAGTCTGGGTGTAATGCTTTAACATACGAGACCAAGTTTGCAATGCAGAGAACAGTCAACCCTGGCAATCAAAAAGTCAGTGCTTTGTACATTCCCAGTTTTCTGCAAAGAACTGAAACTTCATATCAAACAAATACACTATGTTCAGTCTATGAATGCTGATTTTCTTTTAAAACACAATTACCTGCAGGTGACCTGCAGTGCCTCCTGGTTCGCCTGCTTGAATCCCAGCAAAAATATATGCCTTAAGCATGATGGGATGTTTAGCTGAGGAAGGCAGGCATCTCTTTCCCCCTAAGTCTGCTCACGAATTTTGGACATGGAGAGTGAAGGTGGGCACTTACTTACTGGGACTTTGGCAAGCAGTTGAGTGCAGGCTTCCGATGGGTTCTCAGGGATCCATAGTGACTACACGTGGTCACTGAAGATTTTGGCTTTGTATATATAAAAGGCATAAAATACAGCTCTATATGTATAATATATACAATCTTCTTTGTTTGCAATATGCAGTGTGCATATAAAAGACAGCATGATGTCACTCTCCAAGGGGAAACAATTACCTTAAACAATGAAGAAATATTTTAGATTATTTTTAAACTAGAGAAAGTTTTCCTCAGCAGTTTCAGCATGCTAAACCCATAGCAAGTGTACAGTTAATGCTAAGGAAGACATGTATTTAGAACACTGAGTGACTGAATGTCAGCATCAAATGGAAAACAGTGGCTGACAGTGAGTGAGCGGGAGATTGGGCTGTCACATCAAGGGGGAAATCAATGCATGGAAACAAAAATGAAGTAACATTTTATCAGCTAGTTGGATAACTTATAATGATGTTCAGCTTTTGGACACAATGCCTTAGGCAGACTGCTGATGTGTGAGGAGCCCCAGCATCAACCTGCCAAGTCATATGTATTTTAAGGTGTTCATACAGATTTCAGTTGGTGCAGAGAGAAAGAAGAGGTGAAAAAAAAAAAAAAGATATTACAGTAAAAAGTGCTAGTGCTCTGACACCATGTTCTCTGGGAAACAATGCCCATTAGAGAGGAATAGGACCCAAGAAATGTGGATGGTTGCTTGACAGGACAACTGCAATTGCATCTCTATTCAGTCACTGCTCTTATATAAAATGACTGCTGGCAAAAAGTGAGTGCTTAAGACAAAATCTGGATTTTAGAGATTTTCTTTGTCTTTTTAGTTTGCTTCCCAAGGACCCAATTATCTGGCGCAAGAAAATGGATGCTTATGTATTCACCATGATCAGTCACTATTTTGCAGGTGCTAAGCCCCCTTCTCTTGGCACAATTTTCACCTGCTGGAAAGGAGAGCCATTTGTGACCTCTCCAAAGGAGAGCTGTGCCAGCATGTTGCTCTTATTTTCTTTTTTTAACAGTTACAGGTGCACCTGCATGAAAGTTGGCTCATGACTTAGCAGAACACAGAAGTGGTTTCTCTCTGTGCCCCAACACTGCTTCAGTCCAGGCATTCTGTACAGAAGGATTGAGGAAGGGAGAAGAGGCTGCTGGAAGGGGAGGGGCAGCCTGCGCACACCTTCCCTGTGCTCCATGTGGGTCCTAAACCGGAAGTAAAGCACCACGTGGGCTTGCTTGCCCTCATCCTCACAGATGTCTGTGTGTTCTTCCCAAATTTTAAAAACTGTCATTGTGTCTAAAAGCCTTATATCTGACGTGTTCAGGTTTCACTGGCTAACAGGGTCACTTTGATCAGTAGTGCCTGTAGGGCTCTGACGTTACTTAAATAAAATATGTCAAAGTTCTGCTGAAATGATTCAAGCAATAATGTTACTCACCTGAGATCACTCTGGCTTTGCTGATTCTTTGTGCTTGACAGGTATCACTACAGACAGGAACAAAAGTGCAAACCAGCTGCCTAGGCCGATGTTTTCATACTGCTGTCCTTGGATGTTAGAAATAAATGAATGTGAGCATCAAGCTATGAAAAATTGAGCTGTATTTTATCATTTGAGTCCATATTTCACTTCCAGTTAGTTTCCTGTGGGTGCTTATTTTGACTGACCTCTTCTTATTTGCGTTAAAAGCTCAGGGAGTAATTTCCATTTCTGAAGACCTTTGCTCATGTGACTTCTGCTGTGATCTTGCCGGGGCTAATGCACTAACCAGGCTCAAGGTGGGACCAGTGCCTCGATCAGGAGCTTCCGAATGAAACAGTGGAACTGCTGATGAAATAATGATGTTACTCAGCAGATAATACTCATTTACTTCAGTACTGACTGAAGTGGAAGTTGCATTTAGTATTACCATCTTGATGATAGATAAAATAGGGGAGGAATAAGAAGTGTTGCTTCTTCTAATCTTTCTCTTTGAATTGTCTGCATGCATAAAAATGATTGTTTTGGAAAAATGCATGTTTGAAAGCCAGAATGTACTAATGTGGTGCTTTTCAAACCAAACGACTTTGTGTGCTTTTACAAAGTGTTGATGCAATGTCTGACATGAGAGAGAATGCAATGGTTTTAAAAAAGAGACTCTTTCAATTTTATTCTACAGAAATATTCTGGATTAGTTTTCTTTGCTGTTGACTATTTGTGAAGTGGCAGCTCAGGCTGAGAGGATGTTTATTCCCATGGTGCTGGAGCCTTTGGTCAGTGCAGCTGGGAAACAATTGTCTGTCCAAATAAGCTCCTTCAGCAACTGGGTATCCTCTGGATGTGTCCTCAACTGACAGACATGACCAGTTCAGTTTAGCTTGTGAAACCTAACTGCTTTCTGTGGTTTCAGGAAGTAGGTGTCTGTAGCCCTTAGTGTGTTTTATACTTAGGCCTATGAAACAAGAGAGTTCTGTGTCATGTTTAGAAAGTTTGAATCATTTCCACAGAAAACACTTCAACAGACTGTGAAGTGAAAATTCTGAGTGAATTTAAGTTCCCTCTAATGAATAGAGTATTTGGTGGAAGGAAAACATTTTCAGCTGTAGTGATTTCAGTGTATTGTTTATTATTAACTGCATTGTTGTCATTTGGGGCAGTTACCATAATTATTTTTCTTCCCCGTTCCTGTATCCCATGCTGTAAGGCCAACAGGCACTCGTCTGTAAGTGAAGGATGATGCAGTGCAATGATTTAATTCTTGAACAGGACAGAGTGCAAAAGGAGTCAAAGACTGATGACTGTCTATCTTCACCTGCTAAGTATCTGGGTAGGGAACAGGCAAAGGTGGAGCAACCCCAAGAGCTGTTCTGCTATGGACCATGCACTCTAGGCTGCCCAGAGAGACAGAAGTGACTTGGGGGCTGGATCCATCCAGTTTGTAGTGTGCACTGGTTCTGGGCCCGTCCTCTACAGAGCCCCATGTCCACCAGTAGCCCTGGTTTCCTTACCCTCAGCATTTCAGCTGCCTTAGGGGGATTTCTGACCACCAGTGGGGTTGTAGGACAATGTCACTGGTTTGGTCACAACGTGGGCATGTGGTGGAGCTAAACCCGTGGTTGGAGTTGCTGTGAAACTTCACCAGTTAAGGGATCTGATAGAGACTGAACAGTGTCTGACATAGGCAGAAGCTGAAGAAGCCAATAAGAGTTATGGATCAGCTGACTGACAGCTAGATTTTGGTTCAGTTAGGTTTGATCTGCACAGGGTTTCATTACTTTACTGGCTCTAATTAGTGCAGTTTGTGAAAAGGCTTCTTCTTAACAACTCTAAAAGTGGTGTGGGACAAAACACAGAACAGAAAGTTTCTGAGAAAAGATTAAAAAGTGCATTTTTCTTATGAAACTCATTATTTTTTCTTCTGTTTTATTATTTTTATATGATTTCACAGCCTGCTAATACCAGCAAAGTGGGCTGTTACATGTGAAATCACACCAGCATTTCCAGTCATCTCATATGGTATAATCCCAATAGTGTATTTCATTTTTATTTACTTTAAATATTGTAGGCAGATAAACACTACTTTTTTTTTTTTGGCTCAGAAAAACTGTTATGCTTTACCAAGAAATATTTTTAGTCTGTGATTAAATGCTGTATTGGAAAGCAATATTATTACTGGTGTGTCATGCAGTCAGGTCAAATAAGAAACATAATTAAATTAAAAACAGTGTTTCAAGTTACCTCAGTATTAATGTGGGGGAAAAAATTTTTACCGTTTTCATTTCAATGTCTTCTCTTTTACATGGAATTCTGAAAATGATCTGTTTTTTAATTCCAACTTGCATTGCACACTTTGGACCAAAATAAAATTTGGAAATAGTGATGCGTCAGGAGAAGCTGAGACCTCACGCTCTGGGTGCAATCATAAAGCTTTCTGCTGCAGCTTCTAATCGGGTGAGAACTCAAACTGAAATTGATAGAAACCCTGCCTGTGGAGTTTTGGCCTTGAGAAGTGAGCTGTGAACCAAAAAAAAAAATAAAAAAAAAAAAATCTGGGAATCAATGCCAGAAAAAACAAGATATTGCAAAGAACTGTTTCTAAAGAAAAAACTGCACTGAAAATATTAATGATGGAGTATAACTGATGTCTCAAAAGAGGCAATACAATATTGCATAAATGGAAAACAGTGTAATTTTAGAGAAAAAGATGAAAGAAAAAATAGTGAGTGTTGAAATTCTAGTAAGTTTAAATGCTTTACGAAGCAGTAACATCATGGCAATTAAGAATCCAACCTGCAAGGGCAAGTCTTGTTCAAGGGTAAGTTCCTGAGTTTCAAGGAAGTAGAGGTCTTGTTCCCTGCTGGTGGGGACCCTGGTATGAACAAGGGTCATTACCAGATAAAGCTGCTCTGGGCTGACCCTTTCTGTTGTTATCCAATCCATGCATTACTGAAAATGTGGTAAGTGAAGGTACTTAACTGAGCAACATCCTTCTAGGAAGGCTAGGTGTAGCCCTTAGCCTTGGTTGTGTAGTCAGCAGTTGCCTAAACCACACTGGTGTTGTTCTGTGGTCAGCTGTAGCTGTGCACATGAAAAGTTTGTGCTTCCTACTCATTCCTCTATAACCATCTCTTTTAGGTCCTCTTCTCCATCACCTAGCTGGGGTTGTCAGCCTATGAAGCAATCCACACAAAGTTGCCACTGGGACATCCTCTTTGGCATTTCTATGATACCTGGTCCCCACTTGCCCACAGTATTGGGAATTGTCTCAACTCAGATTTCACACTCCCAAGAGTTTTTATCCATAGCTAGTTGTCTCTGTACCACTAACTCTGCAGGATTAGTGTCCAATCCATGTTGTTTTGTATGTTTACACTGTCCTCAGGTGGCAATCTCATTCTTAGTAGGAGCTTAATTATCTGGTGTCCTTTTAGGAAGAATGGCATGGTCAGATGGAAAGGATTTGGAAACTGATGCTAGCTGAGCTGTACTCCAGTATAAATTACAATCAGTAGTAATTACATGGTTAGGAAATATTATCTAATATTATGTCCTCCAACCTGCTATTCTTTTCTGTGCAAAAAACCCACTCTTCACCTGATCAAGGAAATATTTCTCTCTTTTGAATCTTCTAAAGAAAGTTGCAAGTCTCTGGAATCTTTGGAAATGGGACCATCATACAGAGATGAGCTGCATGTCCCATTACTTGGGTTTAACTACACCTAAGAAAAAAGGGTTAAAAAACCTGCCCTGCCTGGGACAGAAATGTTCTTATAGAGTAGTTAATTCAGTCAATTGTCAACACACAAACTCATAAATCAAAGGAAGCTGTGGAAACTGTGGATCAGTGTGGAAATTGCAAGAAGATATATCAGTGTCAAAAGTCTTTTTACTGTGAGACTCGGTGTTCCCTCTGCCTGTTTGGGAGGAGCTAATGATGTGTGGAGTTAAATCCTCTGCTTTTTTCCCCTCCTATGACTTGCAACATGACCCAAGTTTCTCTCCCGAATTTATAATTGGCCCAAAACTCCTGCACCACAAGATGACTTGGGATAAAAGGAGTCCAAAGAACTCTCTTTTCAAAGCAACTGGAGGAAATTGGTCAATGCAGTCTGTGTGCTAAATGATTGTGTAAATTAAGTCTGAATTAAGAAAATAATGAGTAAAGGTAAGTTATTCAAACACAAGGAGGATAAAACAAGAGGCAAAATATGCCTTCACAAAAGCTATTCCACTTATGCGTATCAATCAGGAGACTGTGTGCTCAAGTAGAGAATTAGGCTGAGTTGGCTGCTGCTACACATTTAAATTAAGCAGGAGCTTAATAACTTTTTAAAAACCTGGCCCTAAGTTTTGTGGTTTGTTTTTTGTTTTTTTTTTTTTTTTTCTTCTCCTCCTCAGGGAAGAGATCATCTAATCAAAATAGTGCTTTAGAAGAAAGAACACTTTAATACCGAACATGAGCGAGGAGCTCCAGCTACTGATAAAAACTCCACTGCTTGGGTATGATTTGTTACTGTTGGTAAAAGGCTAAAGTGGCTCTGTGCAGGCAAGTTGCTGGTGGAGATGGAAGTGGGAAAAAGCAATGCCGTAACGTTAAAAAAATTAATCATGTTTCTGCCCTTGGGGTGGGCACTGATGGAAGAGTTGTTTTACGTTTACTTGCTTTCTTTGCCTTACATTCTGCTGCTGCAGAGCTGTGGTGAGGTTTTTAAAAAGGTAAGCCGCTGGATGTCAGCTCAGCAGTATTCAGTCACAAGATTTCTTCCTGTTAATGTTTCATTTCCACATGAGATTGCATACAGGTTTCTATAGAATTTCTCTCCTTTGATCTTTTGAACTGTGTTCTAAAATAGGCGGCAGAAATTTCCTAGAAAGTTTTGACCTAATTTCTTGTCTGTATAAAAAGATACGGTAGTGTTCAAATCAGCTGTGTCGAGGTGGCTTAAGGAAAGCAACCTTTTCCTGATCCGTTTAGCACAGAGGTCATGCTTCAAGCACAGCTCTACGGCTCCAGAGACTCAGCTCTATCATCTCCCTGGGTTTTCAGCAGTTTGTTTCTCTACCTGTAACAGATCATTTTGCCTCTTTATCAAAACATCTTTTTCTAAACATGGAATTTCTGTGTGAGCTGACCACAATAGCGCATGTACGAAGTATTTTTGGTACAAAGCAGCTGTGTCTTTCACCTCCTATTGTTGTACTCTACAAATACCTGAAAATGTGAATGAAATACAAGTACTTTTCCTGAAAACATCAGTTGCTAGCAGGGACTTTAAAAGTGAGTTCAGTCTAATTGCTGCATTTTGGAGCTTTACAGAGTATGTAATTTCACTTTGGCTATCGAGAGGTGAGGTTAGGGTTTTTAGGTCTGCAATTAGAGGGAGACCTGAAGGTGTCTGCACTGTCTCTGGGAAGCACTGGTTTTGAATTATTACTGTGCTCTCCTGGAGGCTGTTGGAATTTTAAAAAGGGATGCAATGTGTACAGATATTCCTGGCTTCTTGCTGAATACCTGAAACCAGTCAGCCTGTGAACAATAGTTACTTATGCGACTTCCACTGCATTTTATGTCTTAGGCTAAACTATTCTACAGCACAACTGTATTGTCTACAGCACAGAACAACACCTGGTAAATCAACCCACTGTTTCAACTTTCCCTTTATTCTATTTCCTCTTTTTTTTCCTGCTGCCCTTTCTTATTTCCCCTCTTTGTTTATCTGCTGCTTTTTATTTTCTTAGAATTTTTAAGGCTCTTCCCCGCTACCCACCTTCTCTTCTATCATCTGTTAACCTTTGTGATTCTCTCTTCTCTCTTTCCATACTGTCTTCTCTGGCAATTCTCTTTTGTCTCCTCCAGGACATCCTCTGCTGATACTGTTGGCCTGTTTGATATGTCAGCAGGCAGAAAGACAACTTCAGCAAAAGATAAACCTTTAGAATGGCAGCTTGGCCTTCACATGGATTACATTTAGTAAAAACCAAAGCAGAGTTTTTGTGTAGACAGAGAGATATCATGTCTTTTCTTACAAGTAACTTGCAGCTATTTCAGAAAGAAACTGAATGTGCTATTCATTCTTATTCTTTAATGACTTCAGCACACCTTGCTTCCCTGAAACCTAAATACCCAATGCTGTGATGTATGGGGGGCAGGCAGGGACCATCGTGCCTGTGTCCTCCTGAAATAGACACAGAGATATTTAGGACCCTCCAGTTTCTTCTGAGTTAAGGAGCTATATTGTGATTACAGCAACAGCTTTACACTGCTCTCTGCTCATCTTTCCCTGAGCGTACAACATGCTACAAAGAGATGTGCATGTTTGGGATGGATGACGATAAAACAGTCTAAGGACTCAAAGATATTTTGTAACAGTTTAAATTTTAATGAGAACTTTATTGCGTTAGCAGTAAGATGCGCAAAGCCCTGCTCTCTGGGAAGAAGATTAACAGCAGCAGATATATATTTTTTTTAAAAGGTAGAAGAAATATTTTGGGTTTATTTTTAAGTCCAAATCAGTTTCTGATCATTTTAGTTCACAACTCCTACTCCAGCTTCATGCTGCAGGAACTGCTGGAAAGTCATAAGAGCACTATGGTGTGGAAATGATGGGGCTGGTAAGTCCTCAGACAGAGAGGTGTCTAAATTTGCATTGTTAAGTTGCAATAAGAGGACACTTTCCTGATGTTATTAATTCCTGAGCATCTTTCGGTGTGTTCTGTTGGTGAACTGTGCTGGCTTTTAATAACCGAAATAAGTTTTGGTCTCTAAAGAGTGAAGATGTCTGTGGCTGGGCTCTGAGAGCACTGCCTCTGCTCTGCTCTTCACTGTCAGAGGCAGCATCACCATGAGCCCCTGTCCTGCACTGCAGCCTTTTGCCTTACCAGCTGCCACAGGGAAGGGTTTTGTTCCACCTCCTGGCACGGTGCTCTGTTCCCAGTACAGAGCTGGGAACCTCTGGCCAGGTACTGGGAGCCCTCTGCACCCCACTGCTGTTGCATGATGACTGCTGGAGCCTGGATGGGTGCTGCTGCTCCTTGATCAATATCTTCAGGCTTTCTTAGCCTCCTGTGTTACTACACTTATTTACACCATGTTAACACCTTATCCTTTATGTGATGAGTTAGAGGCCTGCTAATCTTGCATCATTTGTAGTCCTGTCTAAATTCTGATCTTTTCAACTATTGCTCTAGAAATAAAAGGATTAATCAAATACTGGAAGATTACTAGAGCTTCCAACCAGTCAAAATCTGACTGGGAAAACATGGTAATCGCTTTTAACTTACCCTGAGCACAGAACTGCACTTTATGTTTCTCTTCCTGCTTTTGTCACTGGTGTTCTGTGTAATGTGGAGCTCTGGCTTTGACAAATGCAGAGGAAATTATCATGCTTTTTGCCTTCTTTTTTAACAGATATGTCTGTGTTGCTCTAGCTATTCTTCAGACATCCTGCTCAAGCCTATACAGAGAAAAGGCAAGATCTGAACAGCAAAATTTGCCTATGGAATTATGATTGCAGAGAGTTACTGAAATATTTGTCAGGTTTACTAAGTACTGCAGAAAAGTAGCAAATAAGTCAAAGCAGAAGGATAAGCTGCAGTATGCAACAACCCATTTCTTATATTTTACTAATTGGAACATAAAGGTATTTCAGCAGTAAGCAGAATTTGTTTCAAGTCTTTTAGCATAAATGCAAAATAAAAATCCTGGCTCTTTATTGCCATTTTGAGCATGTGAATAAAAAGAAGAAGAAGAAAAAAAAGAGCCACTTTCCAAACACTTTAGATTTTCATCGGCACCTGGTGAATTAGTCTTGCTGATTCAGCTGCTGTGGACAGGAATGCTGCAAAACTTGGAGAAAATCCTGATATACCCTTTTGGCAGCATCACCACGCCAAGGAAGAAAATAAAAACAGAAGTTGGTTTTGTTCTTTAGGAACCTGAATATGTCCCACAGCACCACAGACCAGTCCATGCATGCTACCTGACAATTATATTGGTACCCCAAAGTACATACAGCGTATAGATACTGTCTTTTGAATGTCCACTACTTAAAAGACGCAATTGGCAGGAGATAAAAGAAGAAAAGATAGTAATTTATTTTGCTGTTGTTCCCATGGAGTTAGCTACTGATACCCTGTGTTGTTTCCCACCTTCTTTGGTTGATTTTAAATTTACAGAATGGCTCTATTCCCCAGCACAACTGTTTTAGAAACTCTTGTTTTAGAAGGAGGGAAATTTCCCTCACTCGGCTGGCCCACAGCTCGGTTAAGTTTCATGTGCTTAATTTTCTTGCTAACTTTTTTGAGTGATTTTGGTGGTGGGATGATCTCTACTGTGGTCCTCTAAAACTATTGATATTTAACATTTGGGGAGCAGAGGAGAGTATATGACCATCTGGCCGCAGCTCCTGCATAATGGTCTATACTATATGGTGATTAGATCTCAGAAAATCCTGATTTTGGGGGGAGGCCATGTCTAACACCTCTGGTCCTGGGCCAGGACCACATCTTAGACACAATGGTACTGCCAAAAACTCTGAAAAAAATACTTTGAATAATCCTTATTATAAATGCTGTAATGGGATTTCTGTGACTGTTATATAGAGAACTCCAAGGAGAGGTGTTAGTAGGTAAAAGATAAAGTGAAAAATGAAAAAGCCGCCATGAAACAAATACAGTTTGTCATGCTGCTTCTATCTGCTGCAAGAAGGGCATGGCTGTACATGTATAAATCGCAACCTTGTAAGTGTACAGGAAGACTGTGAAGAAAGCCTAAGCTCATCCAGACTTTCTCCACATGGAAAAGACTCTGTAGGATGGGGAAAATATTCATTGACTTGTGGAAAACAATAAAATAATAAAATATCCTGGAGAAAATACAGAAGCCAATTGATTTAATGTGTCACCATTTGCAATCTATAAATATGCCTGTGGCAAACTCAAAAGATCTCAGTTTATTTGTGACTAGGAAATGGAGACCAAGCGCAGCCTCGTATATAAATACAATGGATTTTACAGCCTCACGATTTATTGTTTCTCCTTCAGCAATGCAGGTTACACCCCTGAAACAATACTGCAGCCATAATGTCCTGCTTGGGATTTATTAATTTATAAAGGATATAGTCAGTTTTGTTGTGTGATTCAACAGTAAATCACTACTTACAGATGCTGAGCATGCATCAGGTGGGAAGGTGCTCACAGAAGGTGTTTTCAAATGCAGCCGTTAGGCACTGAACGGTAATAAAGGAAACAATGGCTGAGCACAAGACCTGCCCCAAACCCAGACAAAGTGCTTATTGAAGCACACCAGTAGCCAGCACTAGAAAGATAAAGCTTCAGAGCAAATATTTGGAGGATTTTTTAGTTAGGAAATACATTCTGTAAAGCTTGGGTTTAACTTTCTAATTGCTTCACCCTTTCTTCACCTCTTGGCTTACTTTCTGCCTAGGAGTAGATCAGAAGAGGTCACAGTTATGTGCACATCACGACTTTGATTGTCCTGCAAATTTATATAATACACAGTGTTTGATAATGTGCTGCAGCATCTAGGAAAGGGTTTTTCCTGTTTCATAATTGAAGCTAGTATATTCAATTTTAATGGGGAGGGGGAGGCAGGAATAGAGGTTTCTGTCCCCAGTCTGATTGTCGCAGGGAGGGTTCCTCTTTCATCCTCACAGAGAGAGTGCACGTTGTGAGACATGTTTCTGAACAGCAGGCATGTTGCTGCGCATCGAGGCTTAGACTTCAAATGGGGCATAATCAGGCATTTCAGGCCTCTACTTATGCTCCTGGAGAGTTGGCCTGATTTTCAAAAGTACTGAGCAATCGACATCTCCTATTGATTTCAGTAGGAACTAGCCAGCCCTCAACACATCAGAAAAATTAGGCTGGTTACTTAGAAACCTGCATATGGTTTGCAAATCTACATGATGGTTTTCAAATCTACATGATGGGCTGGTTTTTTTTTCATTGCTGGAACTAGCCTCCATTTTCCTCTGCTGCATATGCTCTTCATATGCTAAGCAGCACTTTTGCTTATTCTGCAAGCGGTGGCTTTTCTGGTGCACTTGTCCCTCTAAATTCTGTAGATTAATACATTTTGTGTTTTCTAGATCTGCTTTGGGAAGAGGAGTTGAGTTTGGTTTTGGTAATCAGCCATTCACCCTCTCTTGCATTTCCCAGAAGTTCTCCAATTACTTTTGCTGAGCAGGAAGTATTTTTTTAATCTCAGCTGACAGACACCCTCTGCCATTCACATGATTTATAATCACTAATGTCTACGGGTGACAATTCCCTTTCCAATTTTGGTATAGTGGGTCCTCTACTTGTTGTCTATCAGCCAACAACAGTCCACTCTCTCCTCTCATCCCTGGGGACAGACTTTCTAGCAGGGCCTGTTGCAACAGGACAAGGGATAATGGTTTTAAACTAAAAGAGGGTAGATTTAGACAAGATATAAGGAAGAAATTTTTCACAGTGAGGGTGGTTAAACTCTGGACCAGGTTGCCCAGAGAGGCTGTAGATGCCTCATCCCTGGAAACATGCTAGGTCAGGTTGGACAGGGCTCTGAGCAACTTGATCTAGTGCAACATGTCCCTGCTCACTGCAGGGGGGGTGGACTAGATGTCCTTTAGGGGCCCCTTCCAACCCAAACTGTTCTATGATTCTACCAGGCCAAATAACCCGGGTGCACGTTAGCCAGAGCACGCACCAGAGGAGCTGGTGGGGCACTGCTCTGCTGCTGTGAGGATGCTGATGGGATGTGAATGTGGTATAAGAACCTTGATCTAGGCTTTATCTCAGAGCTTGGCCTTCTCATTGGCATCCCTTTTCTCTTGGCGAAGTGCACCAATGCTGTCCATGGGGTGCTGAGGTTGCCTGTCTGGAGAGAGAAAAGTGATGTATCAGTCCCCAGACACAAAAATAGACAAATGCTGCTAGACATAAAAATGACAGATGATCTGTAGCTCAAGTCGACAAACTAGAGACCAACAATGTGGTGCATTGTGGCATGTGTCATCCTGGAATGATCTGTTGGATTTATCCTATGTCACAAAATGTTATTATTTTATTCCTGTTAAAACTCATAAGGTCTATGTCTGACTTTGCCTCTGGTTCTGAGCAATGTGGGATAAGAAAGATATGGACAAGTCTGAGATATTCTAAAGACAGCAGTAAGAAAGCAGAGTGGTCAGAAAAAATGATCTGTGAGCAACATCAGAGTTTCAGCACAGGAAAGACAAGACTCAGCTGTGACAGTAGCCATCCCATAGGTGAAAGGACTATTGCCCTGTTGTCCCCTGTTTCTCTCTCTACTAGAGCAAGACAGAAGGATGTAAATTTAAACAAACAGGGTTTGGGATCATGGGGCATTGTTTGAGTCCTTACAAACTAAGGAAAGTGTCTGTTTCCATCCAGGGAACTGCGGATGCTGGAGATCCACTGAGGGCTGCAGCTCCAGCAGGTGGACACGTGGACAGAAAACAGCAGAAAACAGCCTGAGGAACGCAGCTCTGGGAGAAGGTCACTAAAAAAAAGAAGAGCAAAAGGGGATGACCCTTCACTTACTGGTGTGACTGGAGTTGTCGATGGCTGTTACAGCCAGGTGCTGGTTTCCTGCACTCTGACAGCTGGGAATGGCCTGCTCTTTTGACTTAATTGTGTAAAATAATTCACAGGCTGGAAGAAAGAGGGAGCCTCTGGGGATGATTGTTTTGCCTCTGCACCGAGGGGGTACTTTGATCTCGCAAGGCCTTTTCTACGTCTCTATTTTTATTTACTCAGCATAGGAGTATCTCCATCAAGGCAGCAGTTTCAGTGCCACTGCAACTGAACTTTGAAAAGTCAATCAGAGACCTGTAGAAAGCTGTGCAGGTATTCTTTTGAACCAAAGAGCCAAATAGAGCCTTTGTTCCCACATTAAGTTGGTACATGTTTTTGTAAGCACAACAGTGGAATGAGCTCACAAGCAGCCTTCCAAGGGCTTGTGGGGAATTAGAGGTCCTGTCCCTCTGGCTTCAGTCTTACAGCTTCCCACACCTTTCATCTGAGACAGGAGGAAAGAGTGTCTTTTCGGATAAAGCTCTTTATTTCTTTAGCGGCTTCCCGGGCTGCCAGGCAGCAGCATGGGGCATGGCCAGGAGCAGAGCAAGGAAGAAAGCATTACCAGGTCCTGATTTCTCTAGGGTACCTCAGCTGCTTACAGTCCTCTATGCAAAGCACTTAGCAAAGTTTTTGTGTAGCCATCATGAGACTAACTTTATGAAAGATGCTATTGATATCGTTCTGACACAGGAAGCATGTAAAGAATTAGAAACAGAGTCCCCTGAAAGGAGCAAGACAACAGAATATATTACAGTATCAAAATGTACTTGACAGGTGGAAGGAATATGTCACATACTGAAAGAAACTGTTTGGTGAGTGATACATTTCATATTAAAATATATAAATCATCCACTTGGAGAAGAATTGGACTCTGTGGGCAAGTAGCTTAGCTACTACATCTGACATGCTGCCTGTTAAAACAGATATAGTCATTTCTGAATGTGCTAATCATTGCTTATTTTTTTAATATGTTCCAGGGTAAAATTCAGAATTAGATCGATTATTCACAGCATCTGACAATACTGTGTGTCTGTTACTGGCTTAATTGTGTTATTCCAGTGTTGCAGTGTAGTGAATAGTCCCTAGTTAATCAGTGTATCTATTGATTAATATATATTCCTATTATAGTAAGTATATATTATAATAAATTAGACAATATAACCATAATAAACCTGCTATAGCCAGTAGGTAACATACTAAATCAAAATTAGCAATTACTAATTGAAATTATATTCCCTAGTATAGCATTATATAAATCAAAGGCATTTTCTCTAAAATCCATGCATCATTCAGAAGATTAATCCTCCAGCAACTGTAAACGTTTTTCTGCTACATTCTTTTGGCTAAGCTGGATAATGGTAATAGCCTTGAGGTTAAATACACAATACAGTTATGTTAGAGCTGATATTGTGGTTATTGCTACATATATCCTTACTGGTGATCACACTGCACCCGTCACTGAGCCGTGGGGACAGTCAGTGCACTGCACCCACCGTGTGCTGAGAGTTGGGCTTCCTTGGCTCTCAGTGGTGAGATGAGGTTGTCTGTACAACATACTTGAAAGTCTTTTACCCTGCGCGCTCAGACACAAAAGTTTGGGACCCAAAAACCCCATACTAATTTGAAGGAAACACTGGTGACTCACATGCTTCCAAATCCATGGGTGCTTTTCTCTTCCTTCCCACTTGAAACTTGGAAGACTTGAGGGGGGTGTTTTGTTTTCACCCTCCAACACCCTAGAGTGTAGATGGGAACATCAATGTGAACCCCTCCATGAGAGGGCAGGACAGTGACAGAATAACACTGTAGTGACCCAACAGCCTTGCATGGCCAACATTGGGCCTGAGTGAAGGGATCCTGCCAGGGAAACTGATGGAGTGTATCTTGTGAGAAAAACATTTTATAAATGATTTTTGAGTGTGTTCCTGTAGGGATCATTGCTGGCCCATCAACAAGGGTGTTGGAGGAGCTCCACTTTGCAGAGCGTACAGTGGGGAGAAATGACGATTGTTCTGGAGCGAGGAAAGGATGAGAAGAAACAGGTGAGACAGCCTGAGCTACTTTAATTTGCAGCAGCTTCACAAAATGTCCTAACCATGCACAGAAAACCAATTGGAGGTTATGCAAACCTATTCTGTTTACTTTGCATTTTTGAAGTAGAAGACTGGGCATCAGTCCAAACCCATAATCTGCACAAGGGCATGTCGCAACAAATAGAAAAGGGATAATTAGAATTTTATGAAGAGTGGCTCTCTATAATGCTACCTACTGTTTACTTACCAAGAATTTTAAATTTAGCAACTGATGCATTTTAAATAATACAAATTTAAAAAAATGTAAGAAGCTCATATTTGCTCTTAGTTATGTAGTTTTTTTGTTTTTTTTTCAAATAACCCTGTTTCCTCCATGGGACCAGTGTGTGTGCATGTGTGTATGTCTGCTCATAAAATGGTACTAAAATGTACACGAGCATAGGAATGGAGCTTTATAGCAGATAGTAACTTGATTTCATTGTTTCAAGTAGGCTTTTTTTTTCTAAAAGTCAAGAAAAATCCATTTCACTCAAAACAATAGCAGTCTGAGAACCATTCCTGTGCTTTCTAGCAGTGTGTGAGAAGATGTGTGAGAGGTAAGTCTAAAAGTAATACAAGATGTAACAGTTTCTTCATTGTTTTCCATTACAGTTCTGTAACTTAGCTAGCTAGAGTGCCCGTTAGCTTTTACCCCAGATAGGACTGTGTTTCAGTGGTATCTAACACTTCTACATTGAGTCCAGCAATGTAATAATCTGATGTATCCTTTAGGGGAAAAAAAAAAAAAAGGTGTTTTCACAAGATATAGCACTTTATTGATTTGTTGCAACTAATATAGCTGCATGGATATTCTTATCCATGGGCCAATCTGAGAGCATTAATCTATCCACAGCCTAAATTACACCCACACAAAGATTTATTTTTAAAGTGAGGACACAGAATGTATCTCAGCATTAAGTATTTTTATCATCTTAATAAACCCCCTGAAATCAGAAAAAAAAAAAAAAAGGCAACATGTACAAGCAAACAGATATCTGATAATTTTTCTCCATAAAATCAGAAATGCAAGAATTTTCAAATTATTTTTTGTTTAGTTACTTTTAACCCAATTCACATAATTCAAGCATCATCTTTTCTGTATAAGTAGTCAAAACCAACCATATGGCTAATTGCTTTCCCCAGTTGTGGTCTCTTGAGCAATTTTATCACTGGCTGTGTCTCCATCACCTAGCACTGTGGTGCCGTGGATGTGGAGGTAAGACCACAAGTGCTGGGGACCCACATCCACACCACACATGTTGCTATGGGGTGGCTTCCCATGAGCTCTGGTAAGGTCCCAGGGGCCAGCATATGAGGTGCACAGCTCACGTGCATTTTCAGGTTTTGCTTTACCCCAAGGGATGCAGCTGTTATGCTCCAACACTGAAGCACAATAAGTGGAGGGTGATGGGGAGGCTTGTTCCCTCCTGATAACAACCAAAATGCTGGCATAGGGGCACCCACTGGATGCCACCTGCTTATGGGCCTGCCTATCGCAGCTTGAAAGGCTATCCAGAAATACCACTTCTGATCAATCTTCGCTATCTGATCATCTCAGTACATAAACTGAGAACTACAAGGCAGAGGCAGGTCAGTCTGTGCTGGCTCCTGCGAGAAAATCAACATTATGCCCACCTCTCTTCCTGTGTTAACACAGCTGGACCTGGGCACTGCTCTCCACTTCTTATAACATTTGCAGGGCCATGGTTTGAGGCGACAGCAGAAAAATCCTGTGTCACATTGGAAAGGTCTGTAAATCACGGGGTAAATTATCCCTCAGCACAACCTGACAGGTATATGAGACAACTCAGACTCACTTGCTGCCTGGTTTAGCTTCAGGATATTCAAATCCAGGTTTCCCACCTATGAGGACACTGCTCTGCAAAATGTTTGCCCAGCTCTCAGACTTTCTCTGTGCTTTCTCCCTGCTGCGGTAGCATTATGCTGTCCAGCTCTGGATCATCTGTGTGTACAGGCATCTTGTAGCTACCTTGTTGTGCCAGTGATAAGGCTGGGTGATTTAAGGACTTGACTTATACATGGATAATGGTAATCCCATTAGACACCATCAAGGTCCAGTGTGTGCATGTAAAAAAACTGCACGGTGAAATGCTGAGCTATAAGCTGCTGCAATATCTGGACGTATCGCTTTGTGGTGATAATGATTAACATTAATATGTGTAATAGGTTTTCATGATGTGGACAAGGTGAATGGTGAAATAGATTCAGGTCTTTTTGTTTTCTTTTCAGCTTATTATCTAGAGAAAAACACACTAATTACTAGAAGCTAATAGCTAGTGTGTTACTTACCCTCTTAATTAGTACCCTAATTATTAAGTGCAGTGATAACCACTAGTTAGAACATATTTGCTTTTTAAGACTTTCTTGTTTATCTGTCTTC
This sequence comes from Pterocles orientalis, assembly GCA_011057875.1. Classification (NCBI taxonomy): domain Eukaryota; kingdom Metazoa; phylum Chordata; class Aves; order Pterocliformes; family Pteroclidae; genus Pterocles; species Pterocles orientalis. The sequence goes on from WKFP01015173.1 coordinate 1,034,358, forward strand.
CCACCCCCTCTTTTTAATGACACTGACACCAGCAGAGTTGCTGGAGAGAGAATACCAGTAATTTCCCCTTGGGAAATGAGTCATTTTGAGCCTCCTGAACACTGTTGTGATTTTTATTCTGTAGTAAAATGCTTTTCACCTTTGAACTGTTGGCTTGTGTTAGATTCTGACATTAAAGCGCTAACATTTGAAATTGCGAGGATGAACTCAGGGGACCAGAAAAGGTCACCTCAGCAGCACAAGACCTTGCTCCAGCATCTGCCATCTGGGAGGCAGAAAGGCGTCTGAACAACACAGTCTTCAGCTGCCTATCTCCAAATCCTGAAGCATTCAGTGAAGTATTCCTCATCATGTCTATCTGAAGTCATGATGTCATTTTGGGATGTACTTCACGTAGCCCCACTGATAACCTGCTCTCCATCCTTTGGAGCAGGAGGCCATGGTATCTGGGTGCTGGATGCTGCTGTCCCCTGTGTTCGCACTGAGCCCAGGAGCGTGGCACCCACTGCAAGAGGAGGAGGTGTCCGTTCAAAGTTCATGTATGCTAAATTCAAATGTCAAGCAACTACATGTGGATTATTAATAGAATAGCCATTTAAATAGAAAAGGAAGCATAAATACCTGCCAAAAATCCTGTATTGAGGTGATTGGTATATATGGGCCACTGCCAGAAACTGTAATAATACAGTCTTTTTATGGAGTCGTATTAACTCTTTCCAGGGAGCAGCATGTTGTAAGGGACTGAAGCCAGTGAAGAAAGATCTCTTGATTACAGAGCACAGCATAGCACAGCATAAAGCCGTTCTTGAGTTGGCTCTGCCATAGCACACCACAGAAAGTACTTTGTTAGCTGTAAAATCTAATGGAAGGAGCAAGACATCTCTGCTCTTTCTGCCCTTGATTCTTGGCAGTGTGGATTACAAAATGCTTAAGGATGTGTATTAGAAAAGATGTGTCAACTATATGTACAGTTACAGTTTCTACAGCCTTATTAGTATGCACAGTGCCTCACACTGATTTGACATTGTGTCTGCCCTGAGGAGCTTGAAATCTAAAGGCAAAACCCTGTGACCATCTGAAATATGAACGTTTCAAGGAAGGCTCTGAAAAAAAGATTCATGAGACTGTGAACAAATGTTTTAGTTGACGTGTCTAAATCAGGGAGCAGGCAGGGAGGCAGAGGTAAATAACTGGAGCAAAGGAGAGAAATAGCAACAGTCCTAATTGTTGTCAGCTTGATTCCAGCTTTGTTCATTCGGACAGACTTCGCTGCCTCTTTGTCAGTGGAGGTGTTACTGATTCACATTGATCTAAGTGAGAACTTCTTCCCCAGGCAACAGCACAGCCAGAGGCAGGGTGGGCAGGCAGCTGGGAGTGCTTCTCCGTGCAGGGACCGATGTGGGAGAACTGCAGGGGTGAGCTGTACTCCTGCGCACAAGGCAGTGTGATACTGAAACTGGTCACAGTTTTACCAGGAAAGTGGTGACCTTCCACAGGCATTTTCTCAATTGTGCCTTTCTGGCCATAGTCCTTGTTGTCCATCAGCCCCAGTATGACCATTTTACAAGAAGCTGCTGCCCGCAGTGTCTGTCTCTGATCTGTGTAAATGCTCCACATGGCTTTTCTTTCCTTCTCCTTCTAACTGTGCCTTTTCTCTGGGGGAAATGCCAGCACCCAACACTGCCCACACCACCACTAGCTTAGTGACCTGCTGCCACAAGTGCTCGTTCGGTGGCACATGCTGAATCCCTCCTGTGGTGCAAGTTGCAGAGCTTCCAGCAGCAGTTCACAGGTCATAAAGAGCCAGCACAGGTTTCTTTACGTGCATAGGCTGGAGTTGCAAAATAGAGTTTTGCAAACCATGCTGCTTGCCAGTCTCAGAGTATGTACATGCAGGAAAAAAGAGTGCTTACACTGTTGCTTTGAGCCTGCCAACCCATGCCGCAGGTGTGTGTGGACCCTAACCTCAGCCCAGGCTGTAGTGTCCTGCAAGCCCCTGTGTGTGTCCTGCCTCTGTGCATGGGCCGTTGTGACGGGTTGGCCCTTGGCTGGGAGCAAACCCACGCACCTACTCATGCAATTTTCCCACCCCACCCAAGAATAGGGGACAGAATTAAAGGGGTAAAGGGAGAAAAGGACTCGTGGGTTGAGATAAGGACAATTTAATATCTAAACTACAATAATATTGAAAATAAGACCATATATAAATATACAAATGAGTGATACACAGTGATACTGCTCCCCCACCCGATGACCAAGGCTCAGCCTGTTTCCGGCTAATGATCCCAGAGCAGGGAGAGTCCTGAAACTGCACTCATGGAATGGAGATAACAGTGCGAGCGTCCCAAACCGAGAGCTGACCGGGTTGGGTGGGGTCAAAGGCCTTGGTAGAGCAACCACCTGGAACAAGATGACCTGGAGCAAGAGAGATCCGGAACCAAAAGGGACAATCTTCCGGAGGGTCCTCACCTATATACTGGCCATGACGTGTACGTTATGGAATAGATTATTGGCCACTCTGGATCTCAATCCCAAAACTAAAATCAAATCCTGGGCTAGTAACTGGGGCTGTGCTCCCTCCCAGCTTCTCTGGTCTGCCGACCTTGGCAGCTGTGTAAACATCCCTTTTTAACAACTTTCTTCTGAGCACAAATCCAAAACACAGCCTGTTGCTAGCTATTATGAAGAAAGTTAACTCCGTCTCAGCTGAACCCAGGACAGGCTGCTCGGCCGTTTGTGCCACACGTCAACATGTTCCTCTGTTGTGTAGACGTATCCTGCACTTGGCCAGAGAAAACAGCTACCTCAGGGTAAAGCCAGAGTGCCCTGGGGAATAAATAAAGCCAATGCTTTCCTGAGAATAGCAGTGATCACAGAAATTGAGTCAGGGTGAGAAGCAAAGGAAGCTTTTTAGGTTGGTGAGCTGGTGGTCTGGAAAACAAAGAAACCCCCCACCTGGTTTGTTAATTAGGCAGAAAATTCTCCATGGCAGCAAATAAATGCCCAGGCTGGGACGGAGGCACCCTGTGGAGCCGGCACATGCTTCTCCTGCCCTGAGCTCCACCGCCCTCCCTCTGCAGTGCTCCGTGCCCAGCCGAGCTGGCAGCCGTGTCACACCCCATGCTCTGCGATGCCCCAGCACAGCTCTGTACGTGCGGCTGCTGCACATTTGTGGGGTGTTTCTGAGATGTGAAGAGGACTCGGTTTGGCCTGTGACAGGAGTGCAGGCTATCTATCACATGATTGAAAAGCTTCTTCTCTTGTTCCCTTCTGATTAGACATAAGCTTTGTTACTGGTGGTAGAAAATATTTGGTTTCCTTGAAACACACTCAGCCTGAGAGCAAGGAGTTTCTTTGTGGAAGACCAAATATGATCAGTCCTTTCTGATTCTCCCTTCTTGGCAGTACTGCAAGAGACAACAGGCTTCAAAAGAAGCTCCCCTTTCTGTTCTGGATTTATGAATGTCTCTAACACTATACTAATAGCATAGCTTTCTTTTCTTTTCTTTTCTTTTCTTTTCTTTTCTTTTCTTTTCTTTTCTTTTCTTTTCTTTTCTTTTCTTTTCTTTTCTTTTCTTTTCTTTTCTTTTCTTTTCTTTTCTTTTCTTTTCTTTTCTTTTCTTTTCTTTTCTTTTCTTTTCTTTTCTTTTCTTTTCTTTTCTTTTCTTTTCTTTTCTTTTCTTTTCTTTTCTTTTCTTTTCTTTTCCCCAGATCTGTTCTGCCAGAGAGGTGCTGCAGCAAGACATGGAAAGAAAACTCCTTTTGGTTGAGGCTTTGGTGCATGCTGTCAAGGCCCCATCTTTTAGGTGGGACCCAGCTCTATGGGCGCTGATCACTTGAGGCTCACAAGGACTCAGCAGAGTGTTTTGTAAGGTCGCTAGGTGTCCCACTGCCAGGTAAATGCCACTTGTCCATCTTGCCTGGGAGGCTGGGGTGTCGTGGGGTCTCCCACATAATTTTGGTACCTCCTTTATATTACGTACTCTTACAGACTTTTTCAGTCACGCCTACAGCAGTTTAGCGTTGGCTGTCGAGTCTGTCTTGTTGTATCCACGCTGCAGGTGTTTCCATGCAGTCATCAGAGGAGCTTTCAGCACAATTTATTTATTATCATGATCTAATACAAGACTTTCTTTTGGTATGAAAATCTGTGATCACTTAAAACTGAGAAATGCCTGCTGATGATGGAGACTAACAGCACAGTGCTTTCTAGTTTTGTGTTAATTTTATGCTCTCTAGCACAAAAATTGTACACAATTGTAAGATGTTTGCACACAGGTCAATGTGCTGAAGCTGCCACCTTACCTTTCCTTGGCCTCTGTGTGACATCTGTCTCTGGGAACATTTTTAGTCGCTGTACTGACAAATGGTATGCATGAACATTGGGGGTAGAGGGCTTAATTGGCTCTGCATGGCCTGAAATTTCATAATTATTCACAATAATGGCCCACAGACAGGAGATAGTTTCTCTATGGGAAGTGCCAGGAAAGTAATTTCTGAAAATTGTGCTTCTCTGTGCACACAGTGTTCCCTGTGAAGGAGCCTGTATTGGTGTGATTTCCGTGCACAGGTCTCTTGTCCTTACTGGCAGCACTAAGTTCACAGGTGTTCTGTACATTGCACTGGGTTTCTTTCCCTCCGACCTGTAGAATTGCAAGAAAATAAAATACTAAAATTGTTTATAGCAGCAGGAGTCCAGCTGAATGGATAATTGTTACACAGTGTAAATGTATTTGAAAAGGTGGAGGGAAAAATAATCAACATCTTCCTTTCACTCAGAAAATGTATTATTATTTATGAATAATTGTTGTTATTGAAGGAAAATATAAGATACAATCAGAGAGACCATGAAAAATGAAATGTATGAAGTGTTATTTACATTATATTGGAGAAGATGGAATCACTGGCAGGGAGAATGCTAGTTTGTTTAAATACACAATCAGGGTATTCAGAATTGCATACTTAGATTGACTTCTGTATAAAAAGTAGTCCATAATTCTTTCTGCAATATAAATGTGAAGTCTGGTGAGCACTGCTAATGGCTCTGTCCCGGCTGGTATCTGTATCCTCGGACCACGCAGGAGCCTGGGGCTGGGGCAACATTCTGCTGCAGTAGGAGTTGAGCAAACCTAGAGCTGAATGAAAAGCAGTTTTCTAAAAGATTTCCTTTCACTATAACAAATGAGAGAAACTATGAGACACCACCACCCAGTATCAGATACCAGCATTGCTGGTATTGGAGCATTAACAGACCGTCAGTCTTAACTCAATCACCAATGTGCACACTGGGGCTGTGAAGCTGGAAGAGTTGAGCTCAAGAGGTGTGTGTGTATCTGTAGGTATAAATACACACTGTTAATAGGTGGTGAATAATTTTTACTACCTCTTGCCAGTGAGGATTGTGATTTCTAATTAGTGAATGTGTTTATCCTCAGAAAGCCCCTGGCTCTTCCAGGCTGCTAGCCTCACCCAGTGCTGCTCTGTTGGAACAGCCCTCCCTTTCCTTTCTGCCAGCCCCTTGCAATGCCCCACAGTTTCAAGTCACCAACTTTGTAGCCAAGAACTGCTTTGTCAATACAGAAATATGCTTCCACTGTACAAAGAGAACACTTTTAGTGCTATAGGTGCTGCTATATAGACAAAGGAGAGCCATGTGTCTGTTTGCTGAAGCCATCCCCACAGCCAAATAAACCTGCTTGTGTTCACACGGCAGAGGAAGGAACCCCAGAGCCTCAGTTTCTGGGTTGCCATATGCCTTGGGGTGGTCCAGAGGCAGAAAATGTTGCTGTCCTTCTTTCTGTTCTTAAAAGAATGACCAGTTTTTAATGAGGTTTGCTAGTCATTGTCAACATTCAAAGGTTCATCACTAGATTAAGAGATTAAATTATTTCTGTAGAGCAAGATTAAATTATTCCTGTAGGTCAAGCCTATATAAATGGGCTTACATTTAGAGTGCTATCTGCCTTCTTTATCCATTGCTCTTGCTATGTCAAGATCTGGAAAATTCTTTGGCATGTTCCTAGAAGACAAAGTTTAGTTAGTTCTTAAAATGCATTTAAAAACTAGTGCAGCTGGATTTGTGTAGGTAGATGTTGCACCTGATTTGTAGAACTGGAGATCAGCACGGAAAGTTTTTTGCTTTTACTGTTTCAGTCTGCCAGTGATGGAGCATGAACAGGCATGAAATGTCATAATCTCAGATTTTTACACTCCTATATTTTACCATAAAATTGATTGCTTTCTCAGATTTGAGAAATTGGACTGTGCTGAACAGATTAAGGTCTGTTAGTATTGGGCAGCCCTGCACATACTTTAAACAGATAAGCTCTCGAAAGGGGTTTGTACTATTAGAAATTCTACCCAGAAAAAAATTACTATGTCCACAAAGAACATTTTTTCATCTGTTCCTGTTGACAGAAAAACAGCCCAAGTAATGCGGGTTTATAGCATATCAGATCACTGCCAAGGGAAAACCATTGCTTAAATGCAGCTTGAACCAGCTCTTTCCACTGAGAAATTGAGTTCTTTTTGAAATGCAAACTTTTGTGGGTGCTTTCTGCTTTCCAGGAGAAATGACAGTTCCTGAGAAAAGGGAAAAGCTTTTGATTTGAGGATTTGGGTTTTAATAAAGGCATGTTTTGGTGAGAGCTGAAGGAAGCTTTATGTTCTGACCCAGCAGGGCAGAAGTGCAAAGAGCAAATGAGGACTACACCTCATGAAATACTGCTTTAGAAACTTCCGAAATATTTGTTTCCCCTGACAATGTGTTCTGTTTGCTATCATGATTAGCTACTTCCTCAATCACTGCTTTTGTGCATTCAAGGGGAAATTCCAACTGCTGCTCTAGGTTACCTGCAACGTGTGTAACTATGCTTGGTAAAAGATACTTGGAAAAGAACAACAAAAGATAAAGCACTTCTACTGTCCATATTAACAAGAGTTCCTTCAACTGAATGCCGAAATAAAGCTCAGCATAACATACGGATGAAAGACAATTTAACATCGCAACCCTCCTGAGCCATGTGGCTGGCGGTTCTTGATGCTCAGACCCCCTGGATGCCGACTACTACACCTGCATGTGAGGCTGTGTGATGTGCTCTGAATGCCACAGTCTGTGCACAGCTTAAAGGAAAGCCTGGGAAGGTGAGTAGTGGCTCAGAATTACCTGCAGGAAGCTCCACTGCTTCCCTCGGATTGGTGCAAACTATTGGAAAGGTGTTTGCTACGCAGTGATGCAGCCAAACTGACAGCGGAGTCAGGGATTGGGGCCAAACAGCAAACTCCTGAGCTGGTGCAGCGGGATGGTGCTGTCGTGAGCTGAGCTGGCCCAACCCTGGAGAAAAAGGAGCCCAAACCAGGTTGCACCTACAGCAGGGCAGTGATTGCTGCAGTACATCTCTCTGGTGCAGGCTGCAGAAGCCTGTGTTTTGTTCACACAAGGAACTTGTAAGTGGCCCTCTGTAAGGCTGCATATAGTTTAAACGTCTGCACGAGGCAAGTACGATAGTACAAGCTACTCTCTTTTAGCATTACAACACACTATGCATAGCTCATGAATAATTTGCACAATGATCTATTCCCAAACTTACGATGTTACACAATTTTTTTTCACTCTGAAAGTAAACAAAGGGGAAGTGTTATCTGTCAGGGATAAGAGGGGAGAGGCATGCTCAGGAGCTGCTGGCAGCTGCGGGAGCTGAAGAGCTGTAACAGTCCCTCGAGGAAGCAGCTCTTGCAGGCGCGTGAGCAACATCCGCTATTGCTCTGCTAGCAATCCAGGAAGAAAATGAAAGTCTGCCAAATGTTTAAAAATCATTCATTTTATTACAGCATTACTCAGTGCCTGTAACTTCGTGAAATACAGTTTGGAAAGCTGATTGTTTAAATGGGTGTGGACATAAAATCAAAGAAAAACTGCCCTTGGAGGCAAGGCCATAGTCAGAAGTGAATAAATAGTAACTATTACTCTTCAGCCTTTAGAGTGCTTTTTGTGCTCTAAAACCATGAATTATTGTCTAGGGGAACAAGCAAGTAAAAAGAAACCTACTTAAGATAAAAATAAGTTCTGTGCCTTCTTTCTGTTAATTTTGGCCCAAGGTGCCTGCTGAGCCTGAAGTAAACACTCTGTGATACTGGAAGAAGCAGAGTAGTTTCTTTTTACACTAGTTATTTTTATTTTTCCTTGTGGCCTGTCTGGATTTTCCTGGGAGCACCTCCTCCTCCCTGCCTGTATGACCTGAGAGCTCAGGGATTTCTCTTCATTTTTTAAAGCTCATTCTTCCCAGATTTAAAAGATTCTGGCTATTTCAGAGGCACAAGTTAGACTTTGCGATGCATTCATTGTTCACAGAACATAGCCCACAACTCCTTAGGCTCGCAAGTTAAGTTTTATAAAGTCTAGCATTAATAAAATTATTTGGGTGACCTGAAAAAAAATAGGAGTTGGAAAGCTCAGTAGCTGTGGGGTTTCACATGGGGGTTAGATGGGCTGTGCTTGTGCGGAAGAAGCAGAAAGTCAGAAAGAACAAACAGTTTGTTAGCCAAGCTGATAAATTCCAACCAAGCCATCCGCATCAAAAGCGTTTGAAAGAAGGAAACTCAGTTATTGTTTTTTATTTTTTAAGTATTAGTTAATTTCCATTGACTCATTCTATAGACTAACATCTGCCCTCTTTTGAGGTTAGGCTTTTGCAGAGGTGTAACTGCCATCTACTGACCGCAGCACTGAGGGTCTCGTCAGCTTCCTTAAATTACACGCTTCGATGGCTCTTAACAGAAGGAGGAGCTGTATGGGAATGCCTGTGCGCACACTGCCTCAGGGGAGAAGAGTGAGGTTATTCATCAGACTGTGCCTCTGATTTTCATGTGTTTGACTCAGCAGATCTGCAACTGTGTAAACCAAACCTGAAAGGCTGCATTTAGTTTCACAGTGTTTTGTCTTTCTTAGAATACAGGTTTTTGGTGAACCGAATTCCCATCAAGGCTGTAAGAAAAGCAAGGAGGACATTGTAGTGCTTTTGAAGTTACTGCTCAGCCTTTTGAATAACTGTGAAGAGGAGTAGTGGACTTCATATGGGGGCAAGATGATCTTTTTTTTGAGGCTTTCCCATGGAGGAGACTCTCTCACGCGGTGCCCCTTGTGTCGCAGTGCTCTCTGCAGCCAGTGCAGTTCTGTCAGGTCTGAGGGCTCCAATATCCATTAATGGCCCTTACCAGCATCACCCGATGTCTACCCTGAGCTACATCATAGGAGGGCTGGTCCCAGTCCACCTCAGCAGTACCCCTGCCCAGCCATTCGTTCCTGCCGATTCCGACCCTGGCTGGTGACCCAGCTCCACCTGAGACCTGCCTTGTACCCAGGGTTCACTGGGCTTGGTCTGGCTCTGGTCACCATCGCTGGACTTGACCCCAGGCTGCAGTTTGACTTCCCTGCTTTACTTTGGACCTTTCTTTGTCACCATGAATTTTCCTGATGGTCTGGACTCTTGGTCAGACCTGGCTGCTGGCCCCCAGCCTCACTTGGGTGTGCTGAGCCTTTCTGACCCTATAAACTGGAAATAATCAGTTATGTTGGTTGGTTTGGTGAACCTACACAAAGTACTTGCTTCTTCCCAAGTGTTACGATTTAACTGAGCAGTGACTGCTCACACTCTTCCCTTGTGAGAGAAACCACCCACGCAAACTCCTGTTAAAATACCCAAAGAGATTCAAATTACTTCGGTGCCAACTTCCACATGGTATGTTCATATTTCATATTAACTGCCCTACTTCAAGTCAGCCCACTTTTCTTCCTCCCTTTGATGCCATTGTTTTCATGTTTGCTGTGATTTAAGCAAAATTGAAGTGGGACACTCTTACAAACTTCCTTAGAAGAGGTTGTTGCAATGGTAGGATGGATGGGAATGATAGGAGAAAATGATTTGTATGGTTTAAAAATGGTGTTGGTTTACAACCTTTGGACTTACTCCTGAAAAATATCCTTTGAAAATCAAAACAAAACTCAGAAATTTCCATTTAAATCAACCTGAGAAATCCTGAATTCAGTCATCACTACTGAAATGCGACTTGCTTGTTTGCCAAAGCATGCAAAAATGTCTGTTCTGTGTCAAACCATAAATTAACCAACGTTAGCTTTGAAAAACTGGCAGCTCTCATCAAGCCTTCCAGATAGCACCAGTGGAGATTCATAGTTATAACGAAAGCTGAAAGGAACAAGTTGAGGTTGCTCTCAATTTTTCCTAACGGACCATTGCTTCACTTGCTCTCAGGTGTAATAATTTTCAGCATAATCAAACTTTTTCAAGTTTTCATTTTTAACATTCAATCCACTTTGAATTTTTTCAAGATGTCTTTCAAATTATATTCGTTTGTGTTCTGAGCACAGCATGAAGATAGTTCCTATAATAATACTATTTCATATGATTGCCAACTTTTTTACTTCGGAGGCTTTTATGACAATTCCAAATCACTACTTAAAAGTATAAGTATTTATATATATAGATGAAAATCTGGCTATAATTTCTGTTTTGCAGCCTGCATTTCAGAACCAAGACTTAATGGTAATATCTGTAAGAGAGCTATTCCTAAATTGCAGAGTCAGGTTAGTGTATTTCTTCCTAATAAATTTCTAGCTGTGTACATATTTACAGCGATCTTAAAAAATATCTGTTGTTGGAAAGTTTTGAACATCACTTGTCAGGGTATATTTTTAAAATACTGTTCTGTACAACATATACCCTCAGCCAAAACGGATGCTGTAATTTGATCTCACAAAACAGCAAATCTTAATCTTGATGAATTTTGAGGGGCATATAGTTAATTTGTCATTATTCCCATCCAGTTAAGGACAAACTTACTTATGAAGAATGGAATCATAGGCGCGTTCCTTTGTCTTTATTTTTTGGGACCAATGGGGTATGCGTGTACACGTATAGTTGAGACAGCAAATCTGTCTGTGCTCTTCCATTTTATAAAATTTACACCCATCTGGATGTTTTTATCTTTAAGAAAATGGGAAGAAATATGAACTTTCCCCACTGAGCTTTAAAGACTTCCAGTGAAATAAACAGTCCTGCTCACCAGACAGTTAGCCTAAGTGAAAGGGTACGTTCTAAAGGTTATGAACTAAAAAAAAAATCAAAGTCCTAAATTGGATTGCTGGCAGCAGCTCCTCATGTTTCACTTAAGCCAGCTTGGTTAAAATGATTTTCCTTTTTGTTTGCCAGGAAAAACGAGATGCTTTGTTTAAGTTCATTACCTCTAGTATTTTATAAGTAGGCGGGTATCAGGCTGTGCTCTGTTTTCTATGTACTGAACTCTCAGATGAAAGCATCTTTGTCTGCGAAGGTGCCTTTTTGCTCCTGTTTGGATGCAGAGCATCCACCATTGTGCACAGACTGATGGACATTTCATTTGTACCTTCTCATTAAGCTCTGTGCTTGGGTTTGCAGCCTTAGTAGCTGTGCTGCTTAAATATGGGGGAGATGCCTTTTTCTCCCACTTGCTTTTATTTTTTGCTTCTCAACGTTAGGCACAACTGAGATGTTTCTCTCTTAGGTTACGAAAAAGGGCAGACTTAAAGCACAACCATGATGTCTGTGCTCACCAGTCCAGATTCCCCAACACCTGTAGGGATGTAGGAGGTGGCATTATGTGTGAGCCACCTTTCCTATTGCCTATGATGGACAAAACGCCCAGTGTTGCTCCCTTGCATAGACTGATGTGTCCACGCACATAAATATTCTGCATCGGGCTCTGCCCCTTTGGTCTTCTGCCTGTGCCTGGCTGGCTGCGCAGTGCCATGGTGGACAACATGCACTTTGGGATGCTCCTTTACAAGGATTTATCTCGCACAAAAACAAGGTGCTTTGCTATAGGCAGGTCAAATCAGACATTACTCAAGATCTGTGACTTGTCCCAAATCACCACTAAATCATGACTCTTTAGAGGAATAAAAGCATTTTTGACTCTGCTCCTGGTTTCCTCAGCCACCTCTAGTTTTGCATGCATGCAGCCACGCTGAAAGCTTTGCTGTGGGTCCCTGCAGCACTGTTCCTGGGTAAAACAGGGCCAGACCCACATCACCTGGTGTGTGCCAAGGGACATTTAAGACACAAAAGGGTCTTGCTATTTTGGACTAATCTCATTTTAGAGCAAAAGAATTGAGAAGACAGAGTATCATGAGGAATGACGAATGGTTAAAGAGCAACCTCAGTTAAAAGGCCATGAATAACTTGAGGAAGGCACTTCAAAGAGCTTTCTTGGGCTAAGAGGCAGTCCAGCCTCATCCAGGGTCTGTGGATAAGATTGCCCCCAGGGTTATGTTGCTCATGGAACAGTACAACTGAATTCTTTCTGCAAACCATGAGCTCAGTTTGGATGCTGGTATTATTATAATTTCCAAAAAAGTCTTTGTAAGTACTGCAAAGATGATGGAAACCCAGCAGCTTGGCTTCTTCCTGGCGCCTGCCCCAAGCCCCATGCAAACGCAGTAACTGCTGCGCAGTAGTGTGACTGTAGGCCAAAACAGCTGTACGTCCTCCCCAGATTACATAGGGGCCTGTTTCTTTATTAAAAAAAAAAAAAAGTGAAAATTAAATCTGCTGCTTTAGGGGCTCTTTCTTCAGTTTAGCACCCTCTAAAATACTTAAACAGACTTCTAAAGCAGATGTGTGTAGTGCACTGTGGGTGAGGATTAAGGAAGCCCCGATTAATCATAGAAGGAGCAATCAAATGTGGAAACACCCCATCTTTCCCCCTTGGGGGGCATCAAATGAGCGACAGTGTTCAGAGCAAGCTTTGTTGTTGGTTAGGGCCAACTCCTAGCTGGTTTCCCAATAGCAGTGCAATAGTTGGTGCAATCCTGCCTGTTAAGCTTTTATTTTATGTTCTGTATATTTTTATTATGGAAGACAATAGTGATACCAGTGTGCTCAGCTAATCAAGTTTGTTTATATCCAACCATGGTGTTGCCATCATGACTGGAATACACACAGTACAGAACTGGGGTCTTTCATTTTTTTAGAGAGAAAATACCAGGTGTTTTAGGCAGACTGTTAGGTGACACGGAGAGCAAGTTTGATTTTATTAATGGTCACTCTGTGCTGCCTGGAAATTAAAAACATCCCTTCCAGGTATCTGTTTCAGCATTTGAAAACTGGTGGTCACCTGAAAGCTCTGACCCAAGTTTCACACAGAAGGAAAAATGGGTAACAGTAACTAAGTGGTGGCATGAAAAATGATTTGTCTTTTTCTCCCTGGAGAAGAGATCCATTCTGCTGGAGCTGGATAACACTTGGAAGCTCACAAAGCTCCTTTTCATTAGAGAAATGAAAGCCTCATCATCCCTAGAGCTCTTAATTAGGCACCTTTTGCCATTCACACAAATCTGTGTCTCTGCTGTCAAGTCCTATTTATTTTAAAAATTGATTCATTCATTTTGGCTCTTTTGTTGGGCAGCAAAAATGGATAGACCAAATGGATCCAAACACTTTGTAAATTGTAAGGGCTTTAATATAATCAGTGGGGCCACACCAAGCTCAGAGAACAAGTGTACGCCAATGCTTTGGTGCAAAACGCTCACAGAGCAATAACAAAAACCATGTTCAAAGCAGAGAGGGCTACAGAGAAAAAAAGCACATACAGAGTATTAGCTACCTGCAGATCTATATGGTGCTCTTGCATTTATGGTGGACATTACTCTGCAGGCGTTACTTAGCAGTTAGATAGCAAGGGTCAAAATGAAAGCACTAAGTTTTAACAATACTAAGGCTGAGTGTTTTTTAGTGTGGGTTTTGTGATGAGGAATGGTTTAAATGTTGTGTTTAAAGGATCTGGGATTTCTTTTCCACTGCCTCCTGAAAAATAGTGTCTTTTAGGTATTGAATATAAATTTACACTGAGATCAACTCTGTTTGTAAGCCTTCCTTTGAAACATTTCTCCATTATGATAGTATTCAATGTTGCGTCCGTTTACAAGGAAGTTTTTAATTCAGGCAGGAAACAGCTCCTCTTGTACAAACACGTAAATGTATATATGAACGCAAGTATTTGCATATAAACATTTTATCTTGATTATTTTCTTGTTTTAAAAATCTTAACTGACCTTGAAACAGGAACAAATCAATTCCCATCACTGCGTGAAGTGTTAGAAATATGTGACTGGAGCTCATCAGTGAAGCCAAGCAAACATGATGTGTCTCACTATCCAGGAAGCTGAGAGTTCCATGTGTGTGGTTACTGCTTTCCAGGCTGAGAAATGTCTCCAGTTATCTGCATTTTCAGGTTTGACTGATTTTTTTAGGAGGTGGCACTAAATATGTGGGAAGTTTTTTCACAGAATTTTGTGCAAAGACACTAGTTTTTTTTCAAACCTGTATTTAGGTCTAAAGCTGCTGTAAAGCTGTTCTTGACATGGATAGAAGGCTGGATGGCCTGTTGTTAATCAGTGTGCTATATTTTGGAAGGGGAAGAAGGGTGCAAGCAAAAGTAAGTATTTGGTTTATGTGGATACTGCGTGTTCTGGGGAGAGACGGTTTTAAAAGCCAACGTGGCTAGCAGAAAAGAGTAAAGATTATTGATTGGAAGTCCTATAGGGGTCGTTTTCACATTGATTATCTGATTGTCTTTTCAGTATATGCATCTTTTCTTTTAAAAGTGGTATTGGTTTGGGTAGTTGCTTGCTGTGTGTTGTGGCTGCACGGATGAGCTGTGCCATAAGAAAGCCCAAAAGCCTTTTCTCACATGCATGCAGAGGAATATAGACCATGCGTTAGATGCATGATTGTGATGGGTTGGCCCTTGGCTGGGGGCCAAACCACACACACCCGCTCACACAGTCCCTGCCCCCACCCAATGATAGGGGAGAGAATTAAAGAGGTAAATGGCAAAGAGGACTCGTGAGTTGAGATAAGGACAATTTAATAACTAAACTACAATAATATTAGAAATAATACTATATACAAAGATGCAATGTGATA